>JALPQD010000002.1:106491-588991 GCA_023101885.1 Typhlomys cinereus
CAGTGCCAGGGGGCTGAGCTCATCCAGCAGTGGGGGTACGGCCAGGGCAGGAGCAAGCAAGACTTGCTCTTCATGGGCCTGCTTTCCCCAAGAGTATAGCAAGAAGCTGGGGGCTTTGCTGGATGGAGCCAAAAATCATTTGCAACTAAAGGACACTGTCCCTGTGGAAAGAGGGGAATTAACTGTGTGTGATGTTTGGTTTGTTGAGGCAGAACGGTCAGGAAGTGGCATCTGGGGAGCCCCCATGGT
The DNA here is from genome assembly GCA_023101885.1 of Typhlomys cinereus. Classification (NCBI taxonomy): domain Eukaryota; kingdom Metazoa; phylum Chordata; class Mammalia; order Rodentia; family Platacanthomyidae; genus Typhlomys; species Typhlomys cinereus. The sequence continues at coordinate 106,741 of JALPQD010000002.1, forward strand.
TCAGGCTGATGTGAGCAGCCACTAACCGAGGTGTAGATTTGGCCTGACCACTCTGTGCTTTTTGACCTTCATTAAATTTTAGTTGCCTTTTCTTCAAAGTAGGGAGCAGGAATACCTTCTGAGTACTGTTGGGCAAGGACCCAAGGGTGCGTGCGTGCGTGTGCGTGTGTGTGTGTGTGTGTGTGTGTGTGTGTGTGTGTTTGCATGAAGACATTTAAGTAGGTGTGCCTGTGGAGGCTCGAGGGTGACATTGAGAACCATATTGGATTGCTCCTCCATCTTATTGTTGGACACCTATGTCTCTAATTAAGTCCAGAGCATTCCACTAGGGCTGGCTAGCCAACTTGTTCTGGGGATTTCTAGGCTCTGCCTTCCAGGAGTAGAATTACCGGTAGGCTGCCACACTCTTTTGACATTTTTATGTGGGATCGGGGACCTGAACTCAAGTCTTTCTGCTGTGTGACAAAGGTTTTAACCACTGAGCCATCTCCCCAGCCCAAGGGTGAAATTTTTGAAGTGAATTACACAGGGCAGACATAAATACCAATTTTCCGTCTTTTTATTGGATTGCACTTCTGGGGAGTTGGTCTCCAGAGATGGTTGTTAATGAGCCTGACTTATAGGCAGTCACATCCTTGAATCTGGACTGGCACCTACCAGCAAGATTTCTCTCTATAAGGAGATACCATGAATCCCAAGATTGGGCTACTAGGGGTCTACATAGCTTTGCCTGGGATTTTTGGAAAGCTTGTTCTTTTCAAACAAGCTCCCCTCCCCAAGCCCCAATGTCACCATTGAATAAAGAGTGTGATATGGTAACAACCCTAGCCCAAGCTCCCAGGTAACTGTATGCCTCAATTGCCAGCCATGCAAGTGAAACCACCTTTAACTTCCAGTTCAATCAAACCTTAGGTGACCAAGTCCCTTCCTTTATAGGATTATCACCCATGACAGACCCCAGCGGCCATCAGTCATCTCACGACCAGGAGAGGAGTAATCTGTATGCTTTTACTTTGAGCACTCTTCAAGCGCTTTGTTCTGAGTAGGTTTGTTAAGCAATAACAACTGTCATGCTATTGTTGTATGGGAATTCTATCCTTACTGATTTATTTCTTGGGGTTAACTGTTAGCCATCTGGGATGCAGATGGAGAAGGAGACAGACAAGATTGCTTAAGGACTCCAAGGCTGGACTCTGGGTCAGTGTATAGCCTGAGTGGCCCAGTTCGATTCTCGGGTTCCCAGGAGGCCCTAGTGGTCTATGAGACACCCAACACTGTCCAGCTACATAGCCTACAAATTTTCCCTCAGCCTTGGAAGCAGAAGCAATTACACCCATTTCATAGGTGAGCAAATGGAGATGCAGAGATGGAAACACGTGACCACACTTAGAGTCATAGAACAAGGAGAGCAAAGCCAAGCTCATGTTTTCTCTCTGGGTCACTGGAAGTTGAGACTTGGGGATCATTCACTCTGGCAATGTTTACCCCACTCCCAAGGGCTACCTGTAGTACATGCTGTGGGGTGGAGGTGGGGCAGTTTGTCCTGAGTCACCATGAATGCGTGTGGCTGTCCATCCCATTGGAGGCCTGAGACTTTCCAGTATGGCTGAGGGTCTTCTAACTTGTACACTCACGAGTTGCCATTCTCACTGAAATCCTAGTTAGAAGGACCCCCCTTCTAGCAAGGGTGGCTGGGAAGGGGCTGTGTACTTGTCCCTGGTTGCCAGGGCTGTGTCCACTCCCAGCACACACAGCCTGCTGGTATCCCCAGGGTCCTTTTCGCATCCTCTTCATCAGCAGAGCGAGTGAAGAAACTGAAAGTGTTTGGCAAAGATAGTGCTTCAACCTGAACCAGCTGTCAGATGATCTTCCGGGCACTCCCTGTCAGCCTGCCTGGCAATCTGTAGGGATGACACTTGCCCTAATTCAGGAGGACCCCTTGTCCACGGCCAGATCTATAGCCTGCATCTGACTCAGAAAGGCTGTAGGTCTTAGTGGGAAGGAAGGGTCTTGCCCACACTTAGGCCAAATGGGAAAACTCCCCGTGGTGTGGGTTTTATGTAGTGGGAAGAATTAGAGAGGGATGGAACCGCCCCCGTTGACGCTCGCAGTCCTGCATCCTTCGGAAACTCTTCTGTCTTTCTTTGTGTGCACGAGTGTGCCTGTGTGTGTGTGTGTGTGTGTGTGCGCCTGTGTGTGTGTGTGCGTGTGTGTGTGTGTGCCTGTGTGTGTGTGTGTGTGTGCGTGTGTGTGCGTGTGTGTGTGCGTGCATGCGCACATGCATTTGTGTGCAAGAGGGCACTTGAATGTGCGCCTGTGAAGGCCCAAGGGTGACACTGAGAGTCATCCTGGACTGCTCTTCTATCTTACTGCTTTGTTTTAGGGTTTCCCAGACTCTGCCTTCTAGGACTGAAACTGACCTTTTTTTTTTTTTTTTTTTTTTTTTAATGTGGAATCTGGGGATTCAAATTCAGGTTCTTTTGCTTGTTAAAAAATAAGTCTTGGGCTGGAGAGGTGGCTCAGGGGTTAAGCCTCTGCCTTGCAGGCGGAAGGTCCTGAGTTCCGATCCTAGACGCCACGTATAGACGCCAAGAGCAAGCGGGGGGCGGCCTGCGTTTCTGGTCCTGGTAGGGCGGAGCCTGTGAATCCCGGGGCAGAGTAAACAAGGAGGAGGTGGAGGTGTCCATGGTGGTTCCTGAATTCATCCGTGGTTCTACACACATACACACACACACACACACCACACACACACACACACACACACACACACGTGCACGCGCGCACATATGCATACACGCACAATTGAATAAATAATAAATAATAAAAAAATAAAAAAAATAAGTCTTTAACCCCTGAGCCATCTCCCCAGACTCCTGTCTTTAATTCTTGAGATAACTCTGTGTCACTGTCTTGTTGGAATTCCAGGAAGACCTGGAGCAATGTCTTCAGATAGGTGTCTCAAGAAATGTCTGTGCCTTGTATCCATCTCATTGATCCCTGGTATAATGGGGGGCCTCCCAAGTCTCTGTCAGTCAGATGAGGCTCTGGAGAAGGCAAGGCGTGAGCTGATCCCACTAGAAGAGAACTGCGTGTAACCAACTGTCTTTCTCAGTCTGCCTGGAATGAGAGGTTTCGGGGTTGTAGGACTTTTATTCTGAAAGAGATAAGCCCTGGGAAAACTGAAGTGAAAAGAAATGCATGTTATGACAAGCTGTCTTTCAGGAATCACAGGATAATGCCCAGCAAGGCAGGCTCCCCCAGACCATGATGTCCACTGCACACGTTGAAGACGAAAACAAATTCTACAAAGAAGACAGGTAAAGAATGTGACGATTCCTGGCAAGCTCAGTTGTGGGACAGTTGGACTTTTGGTTGACATGCGGTAGCCAGTAGCAGCAGTCAAAGAGAAAGCTAGAAAGGGATTGGTAATCTGAGGGTGATGGCCTCCCATGCTGCCTGAAGACACGGGCATCTGTCCTGAAGAAGTGTATCGGAACGAGGCACGGCACGATCGCCTCTATTTGTAGAAAGATTACCTTGCAGTAATCGAAAGCTGGATTCCAGCTGATTGGAGACAAGAATGCTGGCTCAGACGCTATTTCAGTGATGCAGTGGGGGGAACATCTTAGTAAGAATTTTAAATGTCATCTCTGTGGTAGAATTTTAGCTACTCTTGTCGGATACTCACAGAAGTTTCTGGGGAAGAAAAATTTCTAGGCCTCTTCAGAAGCTCAGTGTTTGAAAGGCTGTGGCTGCCTGCAGAGCCCCCTCTGTGTCCCTCATCAATCAATGAATGTTTATGACACACTTAGAGCAGTCAGTGGTTGAGCCAAAGGAGTAAATTTCTAAGCATCTTGGTGAGCTAGGAGGAAAAATATTTTGGGGTAGGAAAGAGAGCTATTTTTTTTTTTTTTTTACTTTGTGTAAAACTCTCTTCTCCCATGATAATTAGATGTAAGGGTCCTCATAGAACTTAACCGTGATGCTATCCCATATGAACAAGGAGAGCCTAACCGTCTGTTCACCGGACCCAATGCCAGTTTCAGACTTTAGGGGCTGGGCCGCCAGCAACAGCAGGAAGAACAAGCTAAAATGCTCATGGCCTGTCATAGTTAGAGGCCGGTATCAACTAGATGGTTGAGGATTTGAGCTCTGGGTACATTTGGAAAGAATCAGTGGTTGAGTTGGGCACTGAGCAAGCCGGCAAGAGATTGCCTACTTACTGGGCAAAGCCCAGCCTGTGGGGGTCGGGCTACTCCCTGGACAGGTGAATAAGACAGACAGAGCTGGTTAGGGAAGTTGGCATCTTTTAGTATATTTGGCCAGACATGCTGGTCTGGCGAATAAGGACTGTCCCTCTGTCGGCCAGTCTCATGGGTATATTATGGCCTGTACCCTCGGTCCCCGATGCTGGTGAGGACTCACCTGCCAAGCCAGAGTAAGAACTGTAGCTGAGAATCATAAGCCAGAATAACACCCCCAATTCCTTTAAGCCGTTTGGTTAAGAATTTATTGGCAACAGTGCAGATTAACTGCTATCCAGGCATTGTTCTGAGTGGTGCTAATATTGTCTCATTTGATTCTCGAGAGAGCTGCAGAAGGTCAGCACTACATCACGCTCATTTTGCAGCTGAGAAAACCGAGGCCTAAAGAAATCAAGCATAAGGTAGAAGGGCACAAGGTAGGAGGGGTGGTTTTGACCCCCAAGTGGTGTAATTCTTGTGTTGTTCTAGAGACTCTGCCAGGCTCACTCTACTTCACACAATACAGTTGGAGGCAAGAGCAGGAAGAAACCTAGGTGCTCGTCCACCAATGTGGGCTGTGTCTAGTGTTATCTCATGTTCTGTGAAGCTGGCAGTTGAATATGCTTGCAAACGAGAACTCTGTGGAGCTTTTGTTTCCTATGAATCTCTAGGAAAGGGTCGGGATTTCCACCAATGTCACTCTCCTAGAAAATGCCTGCTGTAGGCTCATACAGCCACTCTGGCGAGCCGTCTGGAGATTCTTAAAGAAATTAAAGATTGAAATGCCATATGACCCTGCTATTCCACTTTTGGGTATAACCCCCCATACAGTAGAGGTTCACCTCGATAGCACAAGCACAACCATGTTCATAGCAGCACTGTTTACAATAGCAAAGACATGGAATCAACCCAAATGTCCAACAGTTGACGAGTGGATAAGGAAACTGTGGTACATCTATACAATGGAGTACTACTCAGCCATCAAAAATGATGAATTAATGGAATTTGCCGGGAAATGGATGTCATTAGAAACAATTATATTAAGTGAAGTATCCCAGACCCAGAAAATTAAGCGCCGTATGTACTCCCTAATAGGTGGCTCTTAATACCAAACCCACCCAGCCCATCTTGAGACACTCATAGGTAAATCTATGTATTACCTACAATAATTGTAAGGATTATGAACAGGAGGGATGGGGTTGGAGGGCCACACCAGAAACAAGGAGAGAAGTGACCATGTTACAGTAGAGAAAATAGACCTCCATCAAGGACTGCAAGAAAGTAATGTAACACCTAGTTAAGTTCACGGACATTCGTTCCTGATCATCTACAACTAAGGGGGTATGAACTCACCAGAAGGGGAGGGCATATAGTCCGGCAGATTAAAAAGTAACCATTTTGCAAATGGGTGATTGACCCCTCCCATTGGCAAATGCCATATGACCCTGCGATTCCACTTTTGGGTATAAGTATTACATCTACCCTTGAATGTGCTCTTATAGTAAGACTCCAGTTTAACAGCTTTTTGTCTCTGGCCAGGGGGTGACATACAGTGCCCATCACGATGGAGTGAAGGGCATTGCAGGAGCAACAAAACTGCAAAAGAAAATCAACGAACCAGTATTCAGAACTTCAGAGACTCTATATCAACCACCTAGAACTAAGCCAGCCTAATCTCCTCCCATCCTGAAGCTCAGGGACATTTGCGGAAGAGGGGGCGGTAAGAGTGTAAGAGCAAAAGGATGGGAGGAGCAATGATTTGCAAGATACTCCACACAAGTTAGGGCCGAAGCAATCATAATTGGACATTGCATGCCCGGCGCAATGTCCAACACACTATTGACCTCACAAAGTCTAGCATCTGCTAAAGGCACCAAGATCCTTGGAGGCAAGGGATTGACAGGCACAGTAGTGTTCCTATACTTAAGGGGAACACAGGAAAGGGTTCAGGGAAATGCCACTGGGTCCTTGTACGTCATCGGAGAGGAGGGCTCAGAGGAGAGTCAGGCATGCACAAAAAAGGACTCTGGGAATTGGGGCGGGAGGCACAGGGGGATAGGGAGGGAGGGGTAAGGGGAGGGGGAGCAGGGGGTTCGGGGGGAGGAAGAGGGAGGGAGGGAACTGTTGTACCTATTAAGTTTGTATGAGCTGAAATAATAATAAAATGTATTATAAAAAAAGAAAAAAATGGCCTCAGATATGTCTTAACTTCATTTGATTTTTAAATTTTTATTTATTTTATGTTTCTATCCACACAATAAACGTTGAATAACTTTGACACATTAAAAAAAAAAAAAGAAAATGCCTGCTGTGAAACAAGAAAGGAAAGATGGGCAAAACTAAACTAAAACAAACTCCCCCAAATAACAATATTAACTACAATAACAACCACTGATACTCATAATAATAATAATAATAATAATAATAATACAGATATACTAGGTGATTGTAGCAATATGACAATAGATTTTTTTTCTTCTCTGCATCTTCTTAGCATCAAGAAGAAGCTCTGAAAATATCTTCCAGCAGAATCTTGAAGAATCCCAATCCGAGTGTGATTATTAAGAATCCAGCTCTCTAGATTTGGAACAAGACCAGGATGTCCACAGTCACCACTCGTGTTCAATACTGTGATCAAAATCTTAGCTAGAGAGAGGAGAAAGAGAGGATATAACCAGAAAAAGAAGAAGTAAAGGTAAGCCTATTTGCAGATGACATGATTCTATACCTGAAAGACACCAGAAGCTCTAACTGGAGATTGCTAGAATTAACAAAAAGTTTTAGTAATATGTCAGGTTTAAAAATTAACAAAATACAAAATACAAAAATCAGTAGCTCTTCAGTATACCACGGATGAGCAACAACAACAGAGAAATCAAAGGAAACAATCCATTCATCATAGCTTAAAAAAAACTTTTTTCTGGTTAGGTATAAGTGTCAACTTGATAATTGAAGGCTGAGGTTTGGGTACATCTATGAAGAGTCAATAGCTAAGGCCCCATACTAATCTCCAGATTCCGTATTTCACGTGGGAAGGCCCAGACCACGGTGATTGGGACCATTTTTTGGGCAGGTGGATAAGATAGAAGTACCTGGAGGTTAAGATGGTAGATAAATAGATAAGATGGACGTTCAGTATTTTGGCTTTTTTTTTTTTCAGTATAATTTGACAGTTTTGCTCTTTAGTGACGAGGTTCCCCCCTCCCCCTCAGCTTCTGGTGTTGGTGTGAGTTGTCCGGCCAAACTGGACTAAGATCTGTATGAGAATCATAAGGAAAAATAAAATACCTTTGTTCCCATTAGCTCTTTGGTCATGAATTTATTGGCAACATACAGACAAATGGAATACCTTGAAATAAAACCTAAGAAAGTAAAAAACCTTAATAAAACTTCTAAACACTAAAAAAGGAAATCTAAGAAGACACAAGATGTTAGAAAGACATACCATGCTCAGATCAGAAGGGTTAAAAATATAAAATGGCCGTTTTACCAATGGCAACATACAGATTCAATACTATCCTGATCAAACCCCAGTGCAATTCTTTACAGAAATTGAAAGAACAATTTCAGAATTCATATGGAACCGCAAAATACCACAGATTGCCAAGACAATCCTGAGCAATAAAAACAAGACTAAAAGGGACTGGAGAGATGACTGTCAGCTTCACAGGCAGAAGGGGCTGAGTTCGGATTCTGGACCTCATGTAGAAACCTCAGGCAGAAACGGCGGTGGTGGCCTGTACGTCAAAGTCCTGGAAGGTGACACCTGAGAAACTCCAGAGCAAAGCAAAGAGGAGGTAACACAATCCAGGGTGATTCCCAAAGTCACTCTTGGGCCTCCACAGGCACACACAGTACCCTCTGATGCATACAGACGCACATGCAAAAATATAAAAAGAAATATGGTAAGAAGAAACCACCATTACTGACTTCAATACTGCAGAGCCATTGTGTTGAAAACAGCCTGCAGTGATACAAAAACAGATACATTAATCAATGGATTAGACTTGAGGACCAACAGACCAACATACCTGTAGCTACCTGAGTTTTGACAAAGATAACAAAAATAGAGTGGAGGAAAGGCAACATCTTCAACAAATGGTGCTGGGAAAATTGGATAAATACATATAGAAAAATGAAACTTGACCGTTATCACTCACCTTACACAAACATCAATTCCAAATGGATCAAGGATCTCAGTGTCAAACAGGAAACTTTGAAACTTATGGAAGAAAGAATGGGGAGTGTATACGAAATGACAAGACTTTCCTAATAGAACCCTGTTCAGTCAAGAAATAAGATAATAATTCGCAAATGGGACTTCATGAAATTGAAAAGTTTCTATTCTGCAAAAGAAAAAAGAGAAACTCACAGGATAGGAGAAAATTATTGCTAACTATAAATCTGACATGGAACTAATATCCAGAACATACAAAGAAGTAAAAAAAGTTGAAACATCATGAAAGCAAATAGCCCAACAAAAATGGATTCTGGAATTAAACAGAAACTTTTCTTTCCTTTTCTTTATTTTTGGAGGATGTCAGTTCCCCAGCCCTCAGCAAAGCCATAGTGAGACCCATACACTAGGAGAAAGAAAAGAGGGGAGAAGTCTTATAGCATGGAGGGGGCAAAGAACCAGAAGGGGAAGTCTTTTTTTTAAGTTTGTTTGTTTGTTTGTTTGTTTGTTTGTTTATTTATTTATTTATTTATTTATTTATTTATTTATTTATTTATTTTCCCAATCATACAAACAATAGGTACCCCGGTCCTTCCCTCCCTCTACCCCTCCCAGGTCCCCCTTGCTCCCTCTCCCCCTTTTCCCCTTCCTTTCCCTCCCTCCCTTTCTCCTAGCGATGCCCTCCTCCCATCCCTGGAGCATCCTTTAGTTGTGCATGTCAAACTTCCTCTGCATCCTCTACTCTAATGAGGAGTAAGGACTCAGTAGCATTGCCTAGAGCCCTTTCTTGTGCTCCCCTTTCATATGGGAACACTACTGTGACTGTTAATCCCTTGCCTTTAGGTATTCTAGTGCTTGTAATCCATGCTAGACTTTGGGGAGGGGTCATTGATATGTTAGTCATTGCACAGGTTATACAAAGTCCTATTATGGTTACTTCAGCCCTAACTTGTATGGGGTATCTTGTGTATCATTGCTCCTCCCCATCTTTAGGCTCTTTCCATCTTACTGCCCCCTCTTCTGCAAATTTCCCTGAGCTTTAGGATGGGGAGAGATTTGGCTGGTCTGGTTCCAGGTGATTAATGTAGGATCTTTGATGTTTGGAATTATGGTTTGTTGTTTCAGTTTTGCTTAAACAGAAACTTTTCAAAAGACAAAATTCAACTGTCTAAGAAATATCTTTTGAAAAGTGTTAGATGTACCTGGCCATAAGTGAAATGAAAATCAAAACTAGTCTTGCCCTAATCAGAATGGTTATGATCAAGAACACAAATAACAGCAAATGCTGACAAGGATGTGGGAAGAAGGGTGATTTTCGCTATAGGTAGGAATATAAACTGGTGCAGTCACTGTGGAAATCAGTATGGAGGTTTCTTGAAATGCTAAAAAATTGATCTACCACATGACCCAGTTATACCACTTCTGAGCATGTCCTTAAAGGACTCAACACGCTACAGAAATACTTGCACATCTATGATCATTGCTGTGTAATACACATTAGCAAGAATTTGGAATAGTGTAGATGTCTATCAACTAATGAGTGGATAATGAAAATGTGGTTCATGTACACGATGGAATACTATTCAGCTCTCAAGAATAATAAAATTGTGATTTTTTTTTCTGTCAAATGCATGTAATTGGGAAACAAAATCACACTTTGTGAGATATCCTAAACACACAGAGTCAAACATTGGTTGTTTTCTCTTACATGTGGATACTGATAGAATCTCCTTATATATGTGCTTAAATAGGACTACCTATAACAGTCAGCCAGAAAAATGAAAGGAGCTATTGAGTGGGGAAGGTAGGGAAGAGGGATATTGAAGGATAGGAAAAGACCTCAGAGAGGGGATAGACAAACTATAGGGAATGAGAAGGTGGAAAGAGAGACAATGAAGAGAGTTTAAGTGGGAAGGGATGTGAAGAGATAGGGTACAGAAAAAGTTAAGGGGGCTAACAAATACAACTCAGATTATAAGGCAGTCAGAGTGAAACCTACACTATAAGTATCAAAAAGAGAATAAAAGGGGGAAAAAGGAAAGCATTAATATATATTTTGATGCATATAATTTTTTAAAATTATAAACAGACACACCCTATTTAGGGAATACAGAAAAAACTAATTTGTTATTACCAGAAACCATAGACAAAACACCAAATTCCCAGTGCTAGATATGTGATATCTCCTAATGAACTTTTGGTCAAAGGAGATCTCGAAGGTCCCCCTAAATGATATAGGTTTCTCTTTTTTGCCATTGTTCTTAGATGACTACTAGGAATTAACAGTAAAACAAACTCTTTTGCTGGCATCAGTACACACATCCATCAAAGGACATGAAAAAAAAGAAACAAGCAGGAACTGATTTAGAAGCTTCCTCCTTGCTAGCCAGCTTTTATAGTACCAGAAATTACTATGCAAATGGCTAGAAGAGAGGAGCAATCAACAGTCACAACCAGCTATGATAATGGAAGCTACAGTGGCAATCAGCACAATAGCGGGCAGAATATTGGGGTAACCAACTGCTTTCTAACTGAGTCTAAGACCTGCTCTTCAGTAGAGAACACATTTCTGGTTCTGTAAACCAGACCAAAAATCTGTGGAAGGAGAGAACATAATCCCTAAGGGAGAATAGCTTACTAAGGTTTACCTCTGAGGGCTTCATATTATAATACCTTCTAAACCTTTATCATTGCACTTACAGATTAGAGGAGCACCCAGAACTTGACCTAGAACTATCTCTTTGCAATGCAAAATACAGAGAATCGCAACTTACCAAAGTGCAGAGCATAAGTGACTGTAGACCGCTCAGCCCTAAATGAGACATCCAAACACCTTCCAACCCAGGGCCAGGAGCATCATGGAGGAGGCATTGTGAGAATGTAGGAACCCGAAGGAGGGAGGGATACAGACATCTGGACATCACGGGGCTTCTGCAACCATGAACTCACTGCACCTGGATCTACTTCCACAAGATCTGCACAATAATCGATCTATCTACTTTACACATGAAAGGGGAAATGTCTCAAGAAGCCCCATCTCTTCCTCAGAAACTAATGAGGGTTAAGGCTGGAAGGGAGAAAAGGGGAGCAACTCTCCTCAATGGTACCGCCAATGGCACATTGTCCTTGCTTCATCAAGCGCCCACACACGTCGTTAACAGGAACCCAGACAGAACTTAGCAAGCCACATGCACAGAAGGATATGAGAACAGGAGAGACAGGCAGGAAAAAAGGAAGTTTATAGCAGGAAAAAGCAGATGACTGAAATTGGGTAACAATAAGGGGTGAAAATGACAGAAACAAATGTGAAGATCAAAAAGAATATAAATTTTTTAAAAAATCAGCTTTCTGGGCTAGCGAGTTGGCTCAGTGCCCTCATTTGCCCCCAAGTCTGGGAACCTTAGTTTCCAGTTTCCTGAGCCCACATGGAAGGAGAAAATTGACTCCTGCAGTTGTACATGACCTTCAGACACATGTGACATCATTAGGTACACACACACACACACACACACACACACACACACTCTGTGATAGTTAATCCTGGGTGTCAACTTGACACACCTGGCATTGACTAAGATCAGCTGAGACCACCTGAAGAGATGATCCAGATCAACATACTTACAATACAAACACCAGCCCTAGATCTGATTGGAACCTCCCAGTAGCGGACCAGATAAAAGGAACCACAGAATAGGAGACAAAGAAGAAGAAAGAAGAGAGAGGAGAGACTCTGAAGCTGTGCTAGAAAACACCCTTCCCTCTTGCTGCCTGGTTTCTCCATTTCTTTGACCCTCCAGCTTTCCCACCCTCCAAGTCTTCAACATGACTAAAGACTCTCCAGGAATCCTCCAGCGTTCAGCCACGTGGTAGCCCGCCAGCCTCAGCCACCAGCCATGTCGCCTCCACCGTGAAAGTCTGTTTCTCCCCTCTGGAACTGTGAGTTGAATAAATCTTCCTTTCTGCCTTAAGTTATTTGACTTTGAATGTTTCTCACAGCAACAGTTAAGAGTAACCGTTACACTCACACAAACAAATAACTGAGCATAAAAAGCTTAAAAAGAATGCAGGTCTTTATGTCTCTGGCTCTCTGTCTCCTGGGGCATGACAAGGTGGCATGAAACTGTTTCTTTGAAGCCAAATGTGCTGGGTGGCCTGTGGCATTGGCTCACTTCTCTGCCAGAGCCTTTCAGAGTTGGTAACTAGTTCCCTGTGCTCCCTCCTTCCTGCCGGTGCCCCGCAAGATGGTGGTCCCCGCCGGGTCAGCCTGTGTGTAAGAGTAGCAGAGACCTCGCTCCTCCGAGTGGTCACTCACTGAGAGACAGTAACACATTTCTTACCTTGTGCGATTGACTCGGTCTTTGTTACTTCCGAGGTCATATTCTACCAGCCCATGACTGATGTCCCACATCTCAGTTAAGGAATTGCCTTGACTCTTCAATGCATTTGACCTGAAGGTCAGATATTGTAGCTGGGTTTCGAATTGACACATTCCTTAACTTGAAGTTTGTCATGGTTTGAATATAAATTGTCCCCCATAGGCTCATGGGTTCAAATCCTTAGTTGATATTTGGGAAGGTTGTGACAGCTTTAGGAGGTGGAGCCTTGCTGGAGGAGGGCACGTCACAGGGGGTGGGCTTTGAGCTTACTTAGCCCCGTCCTCCTTTCTCAAGCTGTCCGCACTTGTAGCTCTCGCAGCCTTCATGATGGATATGACCTAAGACCCCTCCAGTTTCTGCCACGTGCCATGCTGTAACGGCTACTCTTTTCTGTTACTGTGAGAGAACAACTTAAGGGATAAAGGCAGGTTTATTCAGCTTATGGTTCCAGAGGGGAGATACAGTCTGTCATGGTGGAGGCGGCATGGCTGGCTGACCAAAGCTGGAGGAGGCTGAGGTCATTGCAGGCATCTTGGAAGCTGAGAGCTGCAAGGCTCCTGCTGCAAAGACGGACTTCTCCTGGAGGTAGGGAGGGACTCATCCACCTCAAGGTCCACCCCTTGTGGCTGCCTTCCTCCAGCAAGGCTCCACCTCTCAAGGTGCCATGATCTTGCCAAACACATGAGACTGTGGGGACACATTTCAAACCATGACATATGCCTTTTTTCCTGTAAATGAAACCGTAAGTCAAATAAATTCCCTTTTCTCCCTTTAAGTTGCTTGATTTTGAGTGGCATCTCATAGCAGTGGGAGAGAGAGTACTGTGACAGACACCACCACGGAAACAAATCCTCCAGCCTAGAAACCCCAGCTGATTCTGTGTGGGCTGACGGACTTGACCAGAAGAGCCTCCCCCCACCCCCAGCTCTTGACTTATTTAATCATGAGTAAAATGAATTGTTATTTGTTTGTGTTTTCTTAGATTTATTTCCTAAGTTTGTTGTGTTCTTCTTGAAATGTGTTTTGATGTTTATCTATATCCTCTCGGAGCAGTTTGAACATATTTATAACTGATTTTTGAAATTTGTTGTCTTGGTTATTGTTCTCTTGGATGCCTTCCAATGGGCCGTCCTCTGTGGAGTCTGAAGCCTTGGAGTCAGTGATCTTGAGAGAAGACATATTTTCTTGGATTCTTGTGTCTTTTTTTTTCTGTTTTTCCTGTGAGATGTTGGCATTTTAGGATGAGTGGGCAACCAGGGGCTTTTCTTACCCAATCCGCAGATGCCTGGGCAACCTGGGTGCTGGTGTGAATTGTTATTTGAACTGGTGTTCTGTGGAAGTATTACACAGAACTAGACAGGACAAAATATAAGACAATAGCAAAATCTGGTAAGGAGGGAAGGGATGCTCACTTTTTCATTGCTGAGAAAAGCAATTTAAAAGTGGGAAGATTTGGCTTATGACTTCAGAGGTCCATCACTTGTCTTCATTGGTCTCTGGGCAGGATGAAGCTGACTGTTGGGAATGATGTGGCGGTGCAAAGATGCTCACCTGGGGTCTGGGAAAGAGGAAAGAGAAAGAAAAAGCAGAGACAGAGGGAGACAGAGGAAGATGGTGAAGGAGAAGAAAGGAAGAGAAGGTGAAGGACAAGAGGCCAGGGACCAAGGCCCGCCTCCAGTAATCTCCCTCCTGCAACTAAGCACTAAGTTCTTCAAATCAAAGTTTCCACCATCTTCCATAATTTCACCATCAAATATGCCTTCAACGCGCGGGCCTGCCATAGACGCTTCTCATCTATACCAGCATGGCTCATTTTGTCATTTAAAGGCAAGGAAACTGATGTTCAAAGAAATTAAGTCATTACCTCGGGAGCTTCATGTTCCTTATCAGAGCAGGAAGGACCAAAACACTTAGATGTTTTACTTATCAACCTAACCCAGGGCTCTTACATAGCCAACAATAATCTGGCATGTGGGGTTCTTGAGACATAACCAACAGAAGAGCTCTTCCTCCGCTAAGAAAATAGAGCCCAGGAGTTTGAGAGCCTTGTTTGAGGTCACGCAGTGGAGTCTGACTTCTGACTAGAGAATTCTGCCCTTTGACATCTTGCTCTGCAAGGTCTGATTCATTCAGCATCCAAATGAGGAAAAGCCAAAACGCTTGAACAATTAAAATCTGTTGTTGTTGCCTTTGTTTCCTGGTAATACTCTGTAGAAGCAAATGCTAATCCCCAGGGGGGATATTAAATAATAAGCTAAAAAATTAGCTCTGCCACAGGCGGAAGAGTTGAAGGCAAAATTGCTGTGGAAGGGGCTGTAATTGGAGCCAAGGAAACCTAGGAGAGGAGAAGACACAGGGTCTGTCTCTGTTGTAGAAATCCCCCACTCAGCAGAGAGCCCCGACCCAGACTCACCCTGCCATTCACTTTCCCCACTGTATGTTCAATATATAATAGGTAGACTGATATGCATAATATGTATTCTGATTACAAAATGGAATGGAAGCCATGGGCAGGCTTCCATAGTAACCTCAGTTTGCATTTTGAGTATCTTTTCCTGGGCTTGTGGTTTTTGCTACAATACTCCTTGTGAGGCTGAGCAGTGTGGGGGAGCTGCAGCTCCCACTCAGCCATGCAGCCACAGTCACCAGGGGAAACAACTAATAGGCTATGTTGTACTGTGTTGCCTGAGGTTACATTTGTGTTTCGTATCTCATCATGTTTCCAATATGTTATATGCAACATTCAGTGCTTTGTTAGAAAACAGGCTTTCTGTTAGGGAGTTTCGTCCTACTGTAAGTATTCTGAGCATGTTTAAAGTAGGCTTAGCTATGTTAGGATGTTTGGTAGGCTAGCTGTATTAATGTGTCTCTTGCTTATAGATTTTCTTTTCAACTTGGAATACATTTATTGGGGTGTGAACCTACTGCAACTTGAGAAAACTCTGGCAATTGCATATATGTATGCATGCATACATGCAAGTTATGTAATAGCATAATCATTTTATTGAGTGGTTTCAGTTTCCATGATTGCTTTCAAAAATGGCCTGTTGGATCGCTTTCTCTCCCCTTCAGAGGAGCCTGTGATCTTTAGTCACTTATTGGTCCCAACAAATCATTTTCAAGTATGAAATGACTTGTCAAATTTAAATAAAATCCAAATATTATATCACATATCACTCTTCTTCTAAGTTTGTATGCCCCAGATTCCTGGAGCCCTGCAGTAGGACAGGAGAACGTGGTGACCCCTCTCTTTCTCTTGCTGTCCTTCTGTCTTCCTATTAGTGGTTCCCAAGGGAACACCCATGACCTCTTCTTGATGAGTTTCCATTAACTGGAAGACGCTATTTGGAGCAAGATTCCATTAGGAAACTTGAAGCTCTCTAAATCTTATGGAATGTACTTGGCTCACAGGAATTGTACACATCCTTGCTCCACCAAATGTGTCAGGGTTGTGTATCCAGCGCTCGCTCCTCCTTGTGCTGAACGTAGGGTCATTGTATGTATCCCAAATGCGCATTCGTAATTTTTCAGGCAAGAATCAATCACTCACCTGTAGTCTTGTAATGTCATCAACTTCCAGGGGAAGTTATCAAGTGTTGCAGTTTGCCTGCACAGTTGCTGATAAATCACCATCAGATGGCTTAAGAGAACAAGTGGTTTATTTCCTTACAATAGTCTGGTTATAGTTCATAGCTCAGTTTGATGCGAGAGCATGCACCTACACCAGGACTGAAGGAACTGGGCACACCGTCTATACATAATGGCTGAAAGAGGGACAATCCTTACTTGCCAGACCAGCATGTCTGGCCAAGTGTACACACGGATGCTGACTCTCTCAATCAGCTCTCTGTATTTTATTCCAGGGCCTAGTCCCAACTACCATGGGCTGGGCCTTCCCCATCAGTTAGACAATCTACTGCAGGTTTGCTCTGAGCTTAACTTAGCCATTAATTTTCTACAAATGTGCCCAGAGCTCAAACCCTCAATTGTCAAGTTGACACCTGTACCTAACTATGACATCGCGGTACCTGAGGAGCTCCTTGCCTTGTAGAGCTCAGCTGTCAATCACTGTTATCAGAAGCCTCTCCCCGATCTATTGGAATGTAACCCTGTGCATTTATTATCATAACCACTGGGATGCAAGACAAATTGACCTTACCCAGGCAGCTTGATTGCAGTGCTGGTTCTAGTTAGTCTTGGTTATTCACAGCTGATCTCAGATTTGCTCTATATGTGCCACATTTGTGTCAAAGGTAAGAAGCAGCAGCTGTGCAGTCATAGCAACACTCAGATGACAGAAACACAAGAGAACAAGCCAAAACACTCACAAACACCTTAGACTTCTGCTGACACCCTGCCTAGCCGTGACAAGTTCTGGGACTGAGCCCAGATGTCCAAGGGTGTAGTAATAGGTGTGCTCTGCTTGTGATGGACAAAGCCGGTCTGATGTCAGTGGATAGAACACTCCCATGGAGATGGCTGATCAGAACACCTGCCATAGAAAACTACAATCTACTGTGGTCCTGGGATGGGATGCGTATTTTGCACTTTGGCTTTCATGCAGCAAACATTTCCCTTTGACTTGAGGGGGCTCTGACCCTCCATTGTTAAGAGACCTTCACAGTTTTTGTTTGCTTGAGTGTCACATCTCAATAGGTAGCGGGTGCTGGAATTTGGCAGGGTTGCATGAACATGCCCCAAGACTCTCTTTAAAATAGGTGTCTGTGCATCACCTTCCGTCCTCACCTTTGGAGCTTTAGCCAACAAAGGAAGTCCCAACCAAAGCGAGCACCAACCAAAGGAAAGCATCTTATGCACTAGAACTCTCCCCACGGTATCTGCTTATTTTTCTCTCCTTAATATAGATCAATGAATATTTTTCTAAGCCAACATGTAGGAATTCTCTCATTGCTTCTAATGACCTTGTAGTATTTAGAATAAGGAGATAATGTTATTACTCAAGATTAACATTTAGGCATGTGTGTATATATTTTGTCTGCTGAATGACTTTGTGATAAGTATCATTGCTAAACATCTTTTATGTACTTATATTATTTTCATAGAATAAAGTCTTGCAAGTGGGATTACCAGATTATCAATGAACATTCATAAAAATTGTACTAATATTTAATTTTTCATGGAAGAAAATCCAACATAATACATTCACATAACATTTCTTTCCAACTGCTATTGCAAGAGACATTATTCTTTGTATTTTTTGTGGACTGGCAGTTCTGATGTGAAAATTGGAAGCCCCAGTGATAAATCTGATTTAGACTTGAGGAGATAAAGGCAAGAAAATTACCGCCGTTGCCCCCTTCCCTTCTCGCTTGTCTTTCAATTTTGCTGTGCACACGCGGACGGGCAGCAGAAGATTGAAAGGCTGTCTCAAGGCCAAAGGAGTGCACGGAGGACTGAAATCCAGACTCTAGGTGGCGACGGGTGCAACCCATCCTCTGAACCCAAGTCACACGTGGAATGTAGCACAGTGGGACTGGCAGTGCAATCAGCCACCATTAAATGGAAGACTGTAGATTGTGGTTGCATCAAAAGCCCCTGAAAACACATTTGCTATGCAATACATGCCCTTATGTTTAATGGTAATGCTAAGTAACATCCAAACATCCATTTTGTGGTCTTCGCTCTTTGTTAAACTTTTTTAAAGCATTTTAAAGCATTTCTGACCCTGTTCTGATCATCAGATAAAAATATTCTCTTTTGAAAGTAGAAGAAAGTTACAAAGATGCAGAAGGAGATTTGCACATAATCCCACCCTGTAGGAGCTGATAGAACAGATGCTGATGTTCAGCTCTGCGTACATACATTTTACAATCAGCCCTGTGCACCCACAAGCTCCACATCCGAAGGTTCAACTAAGCATGGATTGAAAATAGTAGAATAAAGTGTGTCTGTGCTAGACATGCAGAGATTTATTTTTCTTGTCCTAAATAATACAGAATAACAATTGTTTACATAACATTTGCATTGTATTAGGTATTATATGTATGAAATATATGGAAGAATTTAAACAGGTGTTCTGCAAATACACATAATTTATGGAAGACGCCTGAGCACTTGCATATCTTGGTGTCTGGGGGTGTCCAAATGGGGCTGGGGGATGGATGGTCTGGGAAACCAATCCCCCTCGCATATGGAGGAGATTATATTGGTGGGTCTGCAGTGACGGGGTAGCATCCCCTAGTGGTAGCTTTCTGCATTGCAGCAACTCTGGTGTAAGTCACAAAACAACAAAGGGGGAAAACAGAAATGATAAACCTGTTTCCTTTTATTTTAAGACAGAAGCTTCTGGAAGCTTGAATAGGAAGGAAAGAGTATGGAAGAGCACAGGCTTGGAACCAGAGGACTAGTACCCAGAGGCGAGGGAGAGGGCTTCTGGTAAAGGTTATTTCAATGGCTGGCTGCTATTGTTGAAGTTCTTTATGCTGCAATTGGCCAAAGCAGAGCACGGTTTTGATAGAAAGAGAAGCTAGTGTCTGTGGCTTTAAGAGAACAAGGTAGAAAGGAAAAAAAAATCAACAAAACATCTTTGTGTATGAGAGTTAATGTATGAGACCAAGTGGCTGTGAGCAGAGAGCGACCTGGGAACACTGGAGACAGGCTTTATTTGCACAAGTTGAGGGAAGGGACCCTTACATGTGACAACATTCGCTTCCGTTTGAGCCATACTCTAAAGGTTTCCACTTTAATTACATCAGTTGCCACCAAAGACACACTGCTCAGGCATTGCTAGGCAACCCACCTCGGCAGGGGCCACCAAGAAGGCGGCTGGACCACAGCAGGGATTTCTGATCCTGCCATGTTTCAGGGGCCCTTTAAATGCCAATATATTCCGCCGTCCCCACAGGCGATGTTTGTGCTTTCTGCAGCTCTTTGTGTAGCGCATTCGTTTTTTGACACGGGGGCTTTCCTGCCTTTAAAAGCAAACGCGAGGGATCTGTCTGTGCTGGCCACGCCAGGAGTGTGTGAGATTCCTGGGGCAACTGGGCTGCTTTGGCTCGCATCTTGGTCTTCCTAGGCCAAGAGATCTCTGGAAGCTTTTCACAGCGGCAGTGGTGACCCGAGATTGTCCTGGGAGAAAGCCAAGGCGACCTTATCACTTTGCCCTCAGTGCAGAATTAGTGCGCTCCACTAATCAGTGGAGTTCCAACCACGGGGCTCTCTTATCCTGCATTCCCACAGGGGTTCACCGAAGGGCCCACACTGCCGTGTTTCCTCTTTTGAGACAGGGTCTTCTTACTGCAGCCAGGCTTGGCCCGGTGATTACTCTGTAACCCAAGCTGGCCTTGAACTCCTGTATCCTCCTGCCTCAGCCTTCTGAATGCATGACCCATTGTTCCTGCTACAGAACTGACTTCACTGAAATCCTGTGTACAAGTGTGTGTGGTGGTTCTTTTCTCTGGGGGTCTCAGAGGCAGATTGAGAACCTGGGCATTGTTCTGGTTGTAGTTACTCCTGCTGCTGTCGTGAGACAACACTCAAAACATGACTTAAGGGAGGAAAGGAGATTTATTTGGCTTAAAGTTCTATAGGAAAGATACAGTCTATAATGGCAGGAAAGACACGGTAGGCAGCACATAGGCCAGGGGTGAAGTCAAGTAGAAGAGTGAGCTTTGCTTTGTTCCTACAGGTGAGAAACAATGTCTCCCTCAACTTGGTGTACCTAGCATCTCCACGATGCTTTGTAACCCATCGCTCCGAGGAAGATAATCTAACTGATGGAGAGACCCAGTCTGAGAACAAGGCATACAGAGAAAGGTAGCAGTCTGAGAACAGGGCATGAGAAAACCTATTTTGCCGTTAGCAGAAGCCGGGCATAACCAGCCTGAGCCACAAAGGAGGAGCTGAAAGTGGGATGGATCCTAACACGGACCTGGGAACTCTCACCAGAGCTGCTTCTGCATTTGGCTTCTTTCCCTTGGTCTGACTGTGAGACAAGGCACAGTGTCAAGGCAGAGCGGAACTGTCGCCTGGCACAGACACAAGGGCAGAGCCGGGCTCTTTCTCACCCTTTCTGTGCTACTCACAAATGGGATGACTGCGACTTCCCTGTACCTCAATTTCCTCACCAGTAGCCTGGGGGACAATAGTACGTCCCTCCTAGGGTTACTGTGAGAACTCAATGAGCCAGTGTATGTAAAGTGCTTGGTACAATGCCTGGAACATGGCTCCATCAATTACCACTTTTATACTTAGTACCATTATTCATTTCCAGCCCGACAATCCCTGTATGATCCTCATTAAACACAAGACAAACTCAGATCTTGTCCGTGGACCTCTGCAATCTGGCCAACACTATTTGTCATCCATCCTCTGACATTAGTCCAGCCCCTCCTCTTGGAGTCAGTGTGTTTCCTTCCTTCCTACGCCCACACTTTCTCTGCTCCTCTAATTCTCTTATCACCTCGACCCCTTCCATGAAGATTGGACCAGATCCCCAAAGCCCATATAGAGAAGCTTGGTATTTCTCCCACGCCTTATGGTACATCTGCCTGTGGAAGGGGAGGGGCAGAACAGCTTTGGACCAAGCAGGTTGGTGCTGCTTCTGGGTCAATTTTTATTGAGTGAATTTGTTGTCTGCTTTGGTGCTTAGAGAGAACCTTCCCATGTCTGACTTTATTAAGATGAAAGACTCTCTTTATTATGGTTTTCTTGGAAGAAAAAAAAAATCAAAGAAATGAGCTTGAAAACAGCTACAGTTTTATATGGAGAGCATTATTTCTGAGCTAAATGATTTTTTTTCCTGAAGGAAAATTTAGAAATGATAGTTCCTGGAGGACTGCAATGGAACAGAAGCTTTGCAGACTCCTGGCGCAGAACCACGCTGTTCCCAGTCCATTCTGCTAACTTCTTCTACTCGGCGTAGGCAACTCCAGCTTTAGGGCCAGGTTGGGGCACATGCCCCTTGGGCATCTCTCCAAACTGCACTTTCCCTTAGAGTTGGTCAGTTATTTGCCTTGGTTTAAGTGTTGGCTTTTCCCAGAACCTCTGCCTAACCAGATTCTTCTGGATGTTCCCTGACCAAGAAACATTTTAGGGTCTTAACAGACCATTTGGAAACTCTGGGGATAGAGAAATTCTCCCCTCCCCCCTCTTCCACCCCACAGCCCTTATTTCTCCTTTTCTTCTTTCCCATTGCAGATACCAATCTGGCTCAGAGGTAGCAACTGCAAGGGAGGTATGGGTGCTGGCACGTGTGTGCCCATCTCTCTCTCTCTCTCTCTCTCTCTCTCTCTCTCTCTCTGTTTTGGTGAATTCGAGAGTGGGTTTCCCACAGTGAAGAGAGGCCAGTATGTAAGACGACCTTCCCAGGTCTCCATGTCTGGGACAGAGCGGGGAGAATCAGAGGCAGCAGGGCTCCCACTACCTCCCACCAAATCGTAGCATCGTCTTGCCTCCTGTGTGTGCCCCTGGTGGGCCTCTCTGGGGTCTCCCTTCCTTTCTCCCAGGTTGAATCATACCCTTCTTATGCTATCAGCTAGACGTGCAATAAGTGGAGTCTGGGAGGATTGGCCATGGAAAGGTTGAGGACAGTTTAAACAATAGTAACAGCTCCTCAGAGTCACACTGCTCGTGATCTTCCAAAGCCCAAGGAGGGAGTGCAGTATGTGGTAAGCGCTCAGGGTTTCCCAACTCAGATTCGGGGATCTAAGTTTACTCTTGTCCTGTTCCCCTTCTTCTCTGCCTCCCCATCTTCTGCAAGCTGTTCTCTCCTTGATGAAGTGTCCTGTAGATGTCCTGTAGTCCAGTTCCGGCCCAGTCTTCAAAATATTTTAACACTAACAGGAAGCATCCTCTACCGTGACGGGCGCCTGCCCCGCTGTCCCCAGCGCCGCTGGGTTGGGAAGGACCGCTTGTCAGAAGCTTTCAGAAAGCACCCGTGTCCGGGCCTGCATCACAGAGCCTGACTGGGGACCTGTGGTGGGGTGGGCCTCTGCACAATGACTCTCTACGATTGGGATGCGCTTCTAGGTTTGGCACTAGAGGCGAAGCTGCCGATCCATTCGCGTCTCAGTTCTGCTGTCTTATGGGCTGGAAACAGCATGAAGATGGAACCAGCAGTGCGCCTATCTGGTTCCTCGTGTGGAGTCCAGCTACGTTCAAGGCTCTCTATTATGGGCGTTCTGCACCACAGTCATGTCTCCCTTTCCCCAAGTTTGTGTCCTCAGCCCAACAGACACAAGCTCCATTGAGTTACGGTCTTACCTAATCGTGCCAGTTATGAAGGTGATTTTGGTGGGTCCTGAGCTGCCTTTCATGTACCAGCCTGTGACACTGCCTGGAGCTCTGTGGGGCACTTTTCCCTTTGCCAGCTGACCCTGCTGTGTTCTCCTAAGGGGACAAATCACCTGGAAGCTTGGAAGGGAGGCAGGGAGGGGAAGAGCTGGCTTACTCTCCGTTTGCTTGCTTTCTTGGATGCCTCAGTGTGGCAGTGGACCTTCCTGGTCGGTGACAGTGTGGCCGCCACTGTCAGATGCCTGCTTGTCCCCTCTGTTCCTCACACCAGCTGCCAGGAAGCGATGCACCGACAGGCAGTGATCTCTCCTCAGAGAACGTAGTCTTGGCTTTTATGAGCATCTGCTTCTAGTCCATCCTCTTCTCTTCATCTCCCAGCCCTGGGGTCAGAGGTCAGACATTCCCTATAGTTGCTATCAGTTTGCTCAGTGTCCTTTTTCTGTCTTTAGCCCACCAGTACCATTGAACAATTCACCATTGCAGTCTTCTGTTGAAAATACCTGGTGGGGTTTCTGTTTTCCTTACTCAGTTTGAGGTAACATTTAGCAACTGGAGATGTTCATGTATCCCCTTGGCATCTTAGGGCGACACTTGCATATACCATACACACGCCTTTATGGACAATGCACCTCGCAGCATAGGACCCTCATCTTCATTGAACTGCACATAAACTCCCCCTTCAACAATGGCATATGTTTCTCTATCAACAGTCTCTATTCAAATGTATTCCTCATGTATCTGGTACAAAGAATGCAAAGGTCGGTCTGTCTTGAACTGGTTTTGTATGCATGCACAATAAAGGAAAAATCATGCCCTCCAGTAAACTTATGGGGAAAATCCCCTATTTAGCATCTTATGCCTATGCATAACCGGGTGTGCATATAGTTAAAATCAGGTGCATTATGGGAAAAGGCATGCACGGTGAGCAAAGACCTACTTGATCTAAGTCTGTCAACCAAAATCAGAACCATCTGGCTGGGGAGATGGCTTGGGGGTTACAGCCTTGGGAGCAAAAGGACCTGAGTTCAGGTTCCCAGATTCCACGTGAAAATGCTGTAAGGAAATGGTAGCGGCCTGAAATTCTGGCCCTGGAAGATGGAGGCTGAGAACTCCCCGAGCAAAGCAGTGAGGAGGTAGAGCAATCCAGGATGACTGCTGACGTCAGTCTTGGGCCTCTGCAGTCATACGCGATTCCCTCTGGCACATGCACCCTGCACCCCCCTCCCCCCAGAACTGTCCACATAATTTCTCTGGTAAACAAATTAAGCAAATTGCTCCTCTCCTGAACTCCTTTTTTCCCCCCAATAATTTATTTATTTATTTTTTCTGCTCATACAAACTTAATAGGCACCCCAGTCTCCTTCTCCTGAACTCCTTTAAAGAAGTCTGAACAATAATTGGGGTCCTGGGTATCTTCGCTCACGTGGCCTGCTCCCTCGCCCCTCACAGTGCGCTTGGACCTTTCTGTGGCTTTGCTTTCTACTTTTGCAAATCTGAGTAGGTTTATACTTCAGCTCCTTGAATAAGAGGCCCAGAACCTGGAAGCAGCTGTCTTGGCAGACAGAACACGCAGCTGCTGCTGTTGTTTCTCCTCGGCTGCCCTCAAGCAGAGCAGCACATCTTAATTGCCCAAAGCACAGCTTTCTGAAATGTATTCCTTTTCCTGTCTGGATGGGCCATCTACCAGTGCTTGCTCCTTGCTCCTGCTCACTGCTGGCCGGAGCTGTTCCCCTCGCAGCCCTGCCCAGCCAAGGTGACTGTGCGTTGCTAACAATCCTCTTGCTGTTTCCCAGTGCCCACGACCAATGTTCCCACAGAAGCAAGTAACACTGACAAAATATAAATGGGCAGGGCGTTGCCTTTTTCACATCCTTCTTTCTTGGTTTCTAGAGGTTCCCCACGCACTTAGTGATGCTCTTGGGTCCCGTCCTGTTCATCTCCTTGGTCTTCTTTGATTCCTGTCCCCCCACCTTCCCCCCTCCCGTCTCCCAGTGGTGACCAATTCTGACCATATTAAGTCATTATCTGCCCCAGGTCCTTGGCACCTGTTACCCTTCTGTTCAGAATGCTTTTCTCCTTTGTTTATACCTGGCTGGCTCCTTCTCGTTCTTGAGGAAGTGGCTTTAGGACACGCTGTTCGGAGATGACTTCTGGTCCTCTGCCTCTTTGCTTCCTAGTGTGCCCCATTTGCAATCCGCAGCGGGTCTGTGCCTGGCTCACTTGATCTGTCCCACTCCTTACACTGGAAAATCTGCGGGGCAGGAACCTCATGTGTTTAATTCACCACCAGACTCCCATAAACCCCTGGCTATCATTACAAATGTGTAGAAAGAGAGGATGAACCTCGTATGGATATTTAAAACAAGCAACAAAGCAAAAAATCTACTCTCATCCTAACCAGCAGCTGCTCTGCCACTATGAGAAATTCTTATGTGGATTTCTCACCTGTTCATGTAGTCACAGCCCAGTCTCTAAAGAAGGGATGTTAGGGACAGTGAAATTTGTGACTATTCAGAGACAGCTCATCATGGTGGCATTAGGTGTAATACAGATTTGTCAGTCTCAGTATGCTGTCATAATTTGATACAGGTATCAACATTTTGGTTGAGAACTCAGAGTTCTGGGACATTGGTAAAGAACTGGTAGTTGAAGTGAGCCTGGAGCAAGCCTGCAGGAGATTGATTGATGGGGAGGTCCAGCCCATGGTGGGTGTGGCTAGGTCCCTGGGCAGGTGGATAATATGGAGGGAACAGGAGTAAAGAAATGGGATCCTTTCCTATACTTGGCCAGACATACTGCTCTGGACAATCCCTTTCTGAGCAGTCCTGTGAGTGTGTGGATATGGTGTGGCCAGCTCCTTCAGTCCTTGGTGTTGGTGTGTGCCTTTCTGTCAAGCTGGGTAAGAAACTGCACCTGGACTATCATAAGAGAAAATAAAACC
Organism: Typhlomys cinereus; assembly: GCA_023101885.1. NCBI lineage: Eukaryota > Metazoa > Chordata > Mammalia > Rodentia > Platacanthomyidae > Typhlomys > Typhlomys cinereus. Next base: position 132,733 of record JALPQD010000002.1, read on the forward strand.
CTTTATTCCCTTAAGGCAGTTGGTTGTGAATTTATCAGCAACGATGCAGACAGAGTAACTGGAACATATGCTTACATAGTACTAAAGTGCACGTGTGTATTTGTACCTCAAGGATGGTCTCCAGAAGAGGGTTTCCACTGTGGATTTTAACCTCAAGGACCATGCATTCACGGAGGCTTCCGTGTTGCTCAGAAGCATTTTGCCTTTGGAGGAAGGCTCAGCCACAGCTATGGTGGGCTTTTCAGAGAACTCCGCTGCCTCAGTTCCTATAGGCAAGTTCCCATATGCTCCAGAGGGTAGAATCAGGGCACTGTAGCTGATTTCATTCTGGCCTAATCCTTGCTGGTGCCATGCATAGGTGTGCTGGTTGCGATGCAGTAGTCACACAGTGCATATACTGAAAGTTTAATTTCACTTTAGTTCATCAGTAGTAAAATCCCTGCTGGCATGCCATCGATTTCCCTCCCCATGCTAATGATCTTTCCAAAGCTTTTAAACAGAAATGGTTCTCTGGTAATGCCAAATTTGAACCATCACTTATAGTAATAGATTCATAACAGAGCTCCCTAGGGAATCCATCCTTACAGTACGGCAGTACGACCAGGCATGCTGTGCTTTGGGACATGGGAGGAATGAAAAGAGGGAGGGCAGGCCCTTGATGGCCCAGAGGCAGACCTCAGACCATGGGGCACTTCTGTGGGAAGACACAGGCTCAATAGTTAGGAAGAACACTCTCACAGTGCTGGCGACTTATTATTGAGAGAGCTTTCATGGCTGTCATAGTTGGACACAGGTATCACTTGACAGTTGAGGGTTCGGGCTCTGGGCACATTTGTAGAGAATTAGTGGTTGAGTTAAGCCCAGAGCAGACCTGCAGGAAATTGTCTAGCTGATGGGAAGGCTCAGCCCATGGTGGGTAGGACTAGGCCCTGGAATAAAATACAGACTTCTGGTTGAGAGAGTTGGCATCCTTGTGTACACTTGGCCAGACATGCTGGTCTGGCAAGTAAGGATCATCCCTCTCTCATCACGTAGAGATAGTGTGGCCAGTTCCCTCAGCTCTGATGTTGGTGCGTGCTCTCCGTCAAGCTGGACTGAGAACTGTAGCCAGTAATTGTAAGAGAAAATAAATCCTTTGTTCCCTTGAGCCGTCTGATGGGCATTTATTAGCAAGCATGCGGGTGCACTGCAGCAGTGGCAATGTAAAGCATTCCCCTTAATCAGAGGCTTGCACAGATGCGCAGAACTAGTTGGGCCAGCATTAGAATGCCCCAAGTGTGTCCCAAGTAGGGCAGGGAGCTCTTTGCCACACAGGTACATGGTGCTGCTCCACAGACAGTCACACAGAATTCCGAGCCCAGGGCTGGGTCTGATAGTCATCTGCAGGCTTGCAGTTCTGTCTCTGTGCTTCACCATAATGAATCGACTACAGCAGTTCACGATGTCAGACATTTCATTTTATTGGATTCTTCTGAGACTCCTGTTTCAAAGCTCAGAGGCACTTGGGAACACTCATCTACAATCTCCATGAAGAATGTGGTGAGAAAAATACATGTACATGTGGGCATATATATGGTTATTTAGTGTCCTTTCTGAGGGGCTCTTCGAGGTTCAGAAGCGCTTCTGGAGGGCAGACTGGATATTCTTCAGCAGGCCCCACTTGGCTCGGTTCTTCCCACGTCCATCGGGGGTTACCACCTGCAGCAAGAAGAAAAGAGCCAATAGCGTCAGCCAGGGGGGAAGCAGCTCTGTGTACCATCCCATCGACGTCTTATGGTCACCACATGAGGTACGTGTTATAAGTCTGTTTCAGAGATAAAGAGGTCTGGACTTAGGGGACCAGCGAACTTTCATTGAGACCCACTGTGTGGTAGCATCGTGATTCCACGAACTATGTTCTTCTTTTCCTGAGGCAGCTCACTTGAATGGGTACTGACGACCGTGATGGGCTGTGTCTTTGGTGGGCTTTACTACTGAACAGACCTCTGCATGTTCCCAACCCCTGTTCCCAGACTTGTCACAGCTCTTATCACTTGTAAGTCTCAGCTATGACTTCCTTACCAAGGCTGGAGTGACTTGTTTTGGAATATTGGGAAATGATGGCATTTTTCAAAAAAATTTTTTTACCTAGTTATATAAGCTCATTGGGTAGGTATCTCCACCCCTTCTTCTTGCCCCTTTTCCCCTCCTTTCTCCCCTATTATCTCCCATCCCATTCTCCCCTCTCATCCCGCTCTCCCCCACTTCTCTCTCTCTCTTTTCCCCCTTTCCTCCCTCCTCCTCTTCTTGATGTTTCCTGCCTGCTCCCTCCCATCCTCCAGAACATTTGTTTATATGGGGCTGAATTTCCCTTTGAGTCATCTACACTAGTGAGGGTTCAGGATTCAGCGGCATAGCTTGGGGCCCCTTCTTAGGCCACCCACTAATATGGAAACTCCATTATATCTGTATAACCCCTTACCTCTAAGGATCCTACTGTTTGAAACCTTCTCCCCTGAGATCCATGCTAGTCTTTGAGGGCTTGTTGACATGCCAGCCATTGTGCAGGTCAGGCAAGGTGAAACCACATTATAGCAATATCCTGTCTGCTGCAGCCCAGGCTTGACTGGGGTATTTTGTCTATCAGTGGTTCTCTCCATCTTTAGGCTCTTGTAATCTTGCTGCCCCCTCTTCTGCAAGGTTCCCTGAGCTTTAGGATGGGGAGGGATTAGGCTGGTCTGGCTCCAGGTGAACATTGTAGGGTCTTTGATGTTTTGAATTATGGTTTGTTGTTGTTTTCAGTATTGCTGTTCCTACACTGCCCTTGGCTGCATAAAATATGGTACATTTATACAATGGAATACTACTCAACCATCAAAAATGAATTAATGTAATTTGCTGGTAAATGGATGGAATTAGAAGAAATTATACTGAGTGAAATATCCCACGCAGAAAGTTAGACACCATATGTTTTCCCTTATAAGTGGATCCTAGTTCCAAGCCCACTTAATGACATGGGCAAAGGTAAATCTCTGTAACACCCAGTATAACCGCAAAAGATTATAACTAGGAGGGAAGGGGAAAGAAGACCTCAAGAGAAGAGAGACAAAAGAGCACAGTTCAATAGAGAGAGTAGGCCACAGTCATGAACAGCCTGTAAGTAGTAGGACATCTGATACAGCTCACTCTCACGTTCCTTCCTGTTCACTTGGGCCTGGATGGGTTTGATCTTCCCAGTCTTGGAGGGGATAGGGGCTGGCAGTTAGATGGTAACCAACCGGCAACCTGGAGACTGACCCCACTCACTGCTGCGTCCTACTCTACTCTTCCATCTACCTTTAAGCCTCTTCTTATATTTTAAGAACTTTATTTAAATAGCCTTTTATCCTTGGTTAGGAGATGACCTCAACACCCAATCAGAAATGATGCATTATGATGAATTTTATCTTTGTAGTCTCAAAATGTTGGTTTTGGCCAAGAGAAGATTTCTACAAAGTGGATGAAAGGTGGCTAGACTATAATTTGTAGACCTCATGATCGTTCAGGCAGGGACATTTTGCACTGTCTTTGAGCAGTGAATGGTTGGTGCTTCTCAGGAAGTACAGAGGGATTGCACTGCACATCAGGTCTAAGCAGGACTCTTCTAGAAATCTCATAGTCCACTTTGGTGTGGCTCTCCATGCCTTGCCATGAAGGTGGTGGTTTCTCCATTTCTCTTACCCCGTGGCATTCTCTAATATACACTTGCTGAAGAGGCACTTAGAGGGTGAAAGTTGAGATCTCAGGATGAGATCACTGCATATATGAGTGAGGGCACGTGGTGAATGAGCAGATGGGGCTCAGATGATAAAGAAGAATGCTTATACAAAGCACAAAGTTTATATGTGTAAATGCTTAAAGCTGTATCTGTATACAATTGAAAAAGTATGAAGGAGTTCGAGAGTTAACATTATGCTCTCTACTTTGGCAAAATACACTTTCAGTGAACACAGGGCTCTATATAAAGTAAGATCTTATCCCATACAAGGCAGTATATTGCCTATTCCTGGGTAAAAATGAAGACAACACATAGATGTAAGTCAAATAGATGTGTAAGCATCACACGAGCTCCCGGGGGCCATGAAGGAGGCCTAGCAGAACTGTGAGCCCAGGCACAAGCTGAAGTTGGGGGGGGGTTTGTCTCAAGCTAGTCAGCATCTTCAAAAACAAAGACTGAATGCTGCACAAGGTTGAGGCACATCTGTGAAGAAGCAATTCAGAGACACAATAGAGGGCAGAAGAAGCTGAAAGACAGAACTTGAAGCACTAAAGAAATTGAATGACAGCTGGCATCTCCTTCCCTTGCCCAGCTGCCCCGGGCTTAGATTGCTTTCCTCTTGCATCATACCATGGATCTGCTCTAGAAAGTAGTAGATTGAAGCTTTCCAGGTCCCTCTAAATGATGAAATATTGATTCCAGAACCATGTAATAGCAATTTAAGCAAAAAGTTTTAAGCCCATTTCAACTTGTGATTATAGAAGCAATAGTCTAAAATTAAATATAGGTAGCTGAAATAGCTATTTAAAGTTGTATGTCAAAAATAGTACATGATGATCACCTTAGGTTTATTCCATGAAGCTAAATAGGACCCAGCGTTTAGGTCAACGGTACTGCTTCTGTTTAGCATGGTCAAGGCCTGGATTTAAGCCCTGGCACCAAAAAGAATAATTGTAATTTTATTTCATTAATAATGGTTCAAAGCCTTAATGTTTATTTGCAGAAGTAAATGTTTTATGAGTCTTTTGAGAAGATAATTCCTTAAAGTACAACTCAGATATCTGTAAGCTATGAATTAAATGGTTTCATCTTCAACTTTATAGCACAGAACACTGATTAATAAAGTAAAGGCAAGTCCATATCAATATTGATATATTTGGTGTATGTGTGTATTTAACTAATTCAGGTGTCCCTTGAGAGATGTATCTTAAATGTTGGGGGAGTGAGGTATTAGAACCAGGTAACCTGGCTTTTGTTGGGTTTGTTCCTTCTGTCAAAATGTTCCTCCTTCAAAGTGGTACGGCACATGTTCATGTACAAAATGATAAAATGAGAATCCTTGTATTTGTTTCCAGTATTTCCAAGGCACTTTGGGAATTGAAATCACAAAATCAGACAAAATAAAGTTTCTATGAAGTAGAAAAAATAATGATTTGAAGGAGAAAACATCATCTAATTACCTCAAATAATGCAAAACATTAATGTCATTTCAGAAACTGAGAAGGAAATACTTTGAACTGAGTTAAGGCCATAACCCCCCAAAAGTGAATAAAAAGCAAGAACTTACTTTATTTAAGATTAGGGATTTGACAATTCCAAATTTGACAAATTTGACAATTTGACAATATAGCTAATACTGCTGCTATTATTTCATATATGACTCAAGACCAGAGGTAAAACAATTAGGGAAAAAAAAGAAAACTAAGTTCAAAAATTGTGTGGAAAGAGACAAAGCCATCATTATTTATGGCTTGTAAGATTGTATGCCTGGAAAAGCAAGTCAAATCAACAGATGACTCTCAGAATAATAAGTTTTTACAGGTTGCCGGAATCAAGAATCATCTACAGTGAGCAACAGTGTTTATTTTTAACTAGTCATCCATTAGAAAGTGTAATAAAATATAAGAACACTTATAATATCAAAGTCTGTGCATTATTTTTATTTATTTTTAATTGATAGATTAAGAGGTGGAAAATCAAGCTTTGATACACATATCCACAGAGAAGCAATTACTTTAATCAAGAAAATTAGTATACCCATTATTTCGCATAATTAGCTTTATATGTGATAATGCATCAGAAGCCTTAGCAAAGTTCCAGCTTATAATGATATTTTCAACTCTAGTTATTATGCTGTGTCTTAGGTCTCTCCACGTTAGTTTAGCCCTGAATACTGTAGAACATTCAACTCCAGATGGGACATCCCACCCTTACCCCTCAAAGATCAGAAAATTTAAATGAAAAAAAAAATGAAGATACTGAAATAAAACAAACATGCGAAATGGTGAGTGAAAACTGTCATATCTTTTAGGAATCTTTCCAGCCTCTACCTGAGAAACTAATGAGTAATTCTATCTGGATTATCTTTTAAGAAACTATAGATATGCTTCTCTCTCTCTCTCTCTCTCTCTCTCTCACACACACACACACACACGCACACTACACAGTTCTTTTGTATACAAGTGTAAAATTAATATAGTAATTCTTTGCAGCTTTTTAATTTTGGCAACACATGCTGAATATATCTTCTTAATGAATATAAATGATATACTGCTTTATTACTATTTATTTTAAGAATATATGTTAGAATATGCATCAAATTTATCTAAGTTTTATTCTATGGATGGAAATATGACATAATAATAAAATTATTTAAAAAACAAGGGCTATGTGTATGAGTCTCCTTCCATAGCAAATGTTCATGTTTGTAGCTTAACACGGGTTCCAACTATCTCTACACAAATCATTGTAGATGTAATTGCAGCACAGCAGCTTTCAGAGTCACAAGGCTCAGCTGCCCATGATAAGTCAGAAAGAAGTTCAATACTAAAGACTTACCTGAGGTGCGATGAAGTAAAAAGAGACACTTTTCATATTATACCTGGACTCAGTCTGTATTATTATGCCATTAGCCAATTAAAACTGTTGCTTCCTCATCAGGGAAATGCAAATCAAAACTTCCCTGAGATACCATCTCACCCCAGTCAGGATGGCAAAAATCCACAATACAAACAACACCAAATGCTGGAGAGGATATGGAGAGAGGGGAACTCTCCTACATTGCTGGTGGGAATGCAGGCTCATACAGCCACTCTGGTGAGCCGTCTGGAGATTCTTAAAGAAATTAAAGATTGAAATGCTATATGACCCTGCGATTCCACTTTTGGGAATAACCCCTAATGCAGCAGAGGTTCACCTCGATAGCACAAGTGCGACCATGTTCATAGCAGCACTGTTTACAATAGCAAAGTCATGGAATCAACCCAAATGTCCAACAGTTGATGAGTGGATAAGGAAAATGTAGCACATCTATACAATGGAGTACTACTCAGCCATCAAAAATGATGAATTACTGGAATTTGCTGGGAAATGGATGTCATTAGAAACAATTATATTAAGTGAAGTATCCCAAACCCAGAAAATTAAGTGCCGTATGTACTCCCTAATAGGTGGCTCCTAGTACCAAACCCACCCAGCCCACCTTGAGACACTCAAAGGTAAATCTATGTAATACCTACAGTAATTGCAAGGATTATGAACAGGAGGGATGGGGTAGGAGGGCCACACCAGAAACAAGGAGAGAAGTGACCATGTTACAGCAGAGAAAATAGGCCTCCATCAAGGACTGCAAGTAAGTAATGTGACACCTGGTTAAGTTCACAGACATTCGTTCATTCCTGATCATTTTCAACCGAGGGGGTATGATCTCACCAGAAGGGGAGGGCATATAGTCCGGCAGATAAAAAGTAACCATTTTGCAAGTGGGTGATTGACCCCTCCCTCACTGAGGTTTCCTACTTTTATTACATCTACCCTTGAATGTGCTCTTATAATAAGATTCCAGTTTAACAGCTTTTTGTCTCTGGCCAGGGGGTGACATACAGTGCCCAGCAGGATGGAGTGAAGGGCATTGCAGGAGCAGCAAAACTGCAAAAGAAAATCAACAAACCACAATCCAGAAGTTCAGAGACTCTATATCAACCACATAGAACTAGGCCAGACTAATCTCTCCCCATCCTGAAGCTCAAGGACATTTGCGGAAGGGGGGGGGGGGTAAGATTGTAAGAGCAAAAGGATGGGAGGAGCAATGATTTGCAAGATACTCCACACAAGTTAGGGCTGAAGCAATCATAATTGGACTTTGCATGCCTAGTGCAATGTCCAACACACTGTTGACCTCACAAAGTCTAGCATTTGCTAAAGGCACCAAGATCCTTGGAGGCAAGGGATTGACAGCCACAGTAGTGTTCCTATGCTTAAGGGAAACACGGGAAAGCATTCAGGGAAATGCCACTGGGTCCTTTATGTCATCGGAGAGGAGGGCCCAGAGGAGAGTCAGATATGCACAATAAAGGAGTCTCTGGGAATTGGGGCGGGAGGCACTGGGGGATGGGAAAGGAGGGGTGAGGGGAGGGGGAGCAAGGGGTTTGGGGGGAGGAGGAGGGAGGGAGGGAACCGGTGTACCTATTGTATGAGTGGAAATAATAAAAAGTGTATCCATTTATCAAAAAAAACCTGTTGCTTCCTGATTACACTTTTTAGTGATTATAACAATTTAGTAAGAGGATGTAACATTTGCTTAAAAATTTCAACAATAAAAAAAGATTGTTTTTAGCCACATTCCTAGTCTCGTTCATTTCCTTCCCTGGAAAAGCAGCTACTAAATAAAAAAAATCTTCCTTCACTAACAAAAAAATTAAAGATACTTTCTAAAGCTCATATAACATAGTTTGAAAAAGTGTTCAGACATATTATAAAAATACTAATTGTCTTCTAATTAACAACTTGGTAGCTTCTTAATTAAGATAAAAATTTTAATCAAATTCTAATTTTTAAAAAGGAATTAAGTTTGGAATTTAGTTACTACAAAATTTATATGAATAAACAAATCTCCATAAATTAGCTAAATGGGTTTTTAAAAAGATGAGTAATACAGATACCTTAGCAACTCAACAAGACAGCACAAAACTGAGGCTAAAAACAATAAAACCAGTATGATATTGACAGATGAATAGATACTATAGAAAGAGAATATAAGAGAATTCAAATGAATCCCTAGATATAGGGTAATTGAGTATAAGATCAAAGTGGGACTTAATTGTTTGCTGTGGAGTCAAGACATAGATGGCACTAGGAAAAACAGCTCAGTAGGTGGCCAAACAAGAAATTACAGTCAAAGGTAGAGTCTGTATTAATTAGAGAACTACATATGAAAGGTGAAACTAGAACTTTAATAAAAGTGTATGTAGATTATCTTTGTGATTTAAGTCAAAAGGACTTTTAAACAAAACTTCAAAGGGTCAAATAATAAAGAAAAGTTAGTTATGATTTTGATTTTGTCAAAGTCAAAGAGTTAGTTCCACTATCCCACCAACCATTGTGAACACAAGTAAGAGGTAAATGACAGAGGGAAGCAAATGCTAGTGGTGTTGAAAACCATTGTCTGGGATACATAAGGACATCTGTGAATCACTAAAAAAAGAAAAATACAGTGAAAGAGTGGTCAGGGGACATGAACAGGTCACTGATGGACAGAGCAACCTGGAGAGCAACAAAAGGTGAAATGAAATGTAAAAGGATAAGGTGCTGTCACCTAGCAAAATGAAAGGAAACCAGAGCTTGGTAAATGTAGATGGGACTTAGGATGCAGCCTCTCTCATCTGTTCCTTGTGGAAATATTTATGGATGTGGTCAGATTAGGCACCTATCTGCACTACCACCAGGAAATTTCAAATCATGTGCTTCTTTGATCTGGGCTGAATTGTGACCCTCTAAAACTCATATGCTGAAGGTTTAACCCCCCGGTGCCTCAGAATGTGATTCTGTTCAGAGATAGAGTCTTTAAGGAGGTGATGAAGTCAAAATGAACCCATTAGAGTAGGCTGTTATGACTGGCATCTCTTTGGAAATCTAATGGAAATTTAAGCATGGAGATCACGTGAGGATATGGTGACGGGTAGCTCATATGCAAGCCAACAGCATTGCTGTGGGAGAAACCATCCCTTCTGGACACTGTTATCTTTGACTTCTAGCCAGAACTAGTTTCTGTTTTCTAAGCCCCTGACCTACAGCTATTCATTACAAGAGCCCTATGGACTCATGCAAAGTCTCAGAGAGATGTTTATGCTTCCATGATACTCAAAGTTATCACCTGGCAGATTCTCCCTTGATCCATGTTGGAGGTCACCTAGGTGTTTGTATTGACAAAGACAGATGATGTAAGGATCAAATGCAAATTGTAAAGATGACTTAGCATCGAGTCCAGAAAATGCCCATAATGACATGGGATGGATATTCAGAGACAGTGTTTAGGAAAAAAGATAGGAAACAAAGTAAGATGTAATACAATGCTATTTACATTGATTAATGATGGGTAGGAAATAGCAATACATTTCTTACAGAAACACATTAAAAGCAAAAAGATACAAATGAAGCTTATTATAAGGAATGTCACAAAAGGCCACATATAAATAAGAAAAGGATCCTGCAAAGATAAGTGTTGATAATGGACTGAAAATGAGGCACAGGATTAATTAAACCCTTTGCATGCAGATTTGAAAAAACAAACCAGGTCCAGTTTGATCTGAATTACATTTGCATTGGACAAGGTTCAAGCTTTAAATGCAGGGCAGGCTGGGAGGGGACAGTAGAATCTGTTCGCATGAAAGTTCTTGAAGTCTTTGGAGCCCAATAAACTCTAAGGAGATGAGAACTCAAAGCAGGTAGGTTTCAGTTCAGCGTCTGAAGTCACTGTGAATATATGGGTGTCTTCTGAGTATGGGATAGTCATGAGTCATACACATTGTTCTTCAACTTCAACCCTTTATCAGTAGAGAGAGAGAGAGAGAGAGAGAGAGAAAGACAGAGAGAGAAAATGCCATCTTGTTTTGTGTCTGGCTTCCAACAGAGGCACAGGTCAGTGGGGCACCTGCGAGGGAGCTAGAGTAGCTGAAGGTGCTTCTTGATTGCATAGACCCAGAGGGGCTGGCAAACTGAGAAGAGCTTGGAGAAAATGGCTGGGGACAGAGTGGCCATGTTTTTGAAGAGCTATAAAAAATCCAGGCTTGGATTTTTACCTCCAAGTGTGACAAGGTTTAGCAGATCCAGCTTATATGCTGTGGTAGGTAGATTGGCCTCTCATAGATGTTCATGTCATAATCCCAGGACCTGTAACAATTTTATGCTACATGCTCAAGGAGAATTGAGATGGTTAGTTAGCTTTAATAGGAGAAGAAATTTTCCCAAGTTACTAGAAAGTCTTAGTATCATCACAAAGACTCCGCTAGTGGGTACTTGGGAGCAGAAAGGAATCTGACGGGCTGGAAGTAGGAGAATGATCTAGTTGGATGTTGCTGTTTTGAAGGTGCAGGAATGGCCCATGAGTCAAGGAATGCAGGAGTATGGACAGGAAAAGACAAAGAAATGGATTCTCCCCTTCAGATCCATCTCTTGGAGGAACAGAGTATTTGCATGTATTTTAATTTACCCAGTGAGAACCATTTTGGACTTCTGAGCTTTAGAGTCACAATAGTTTGTGTTGTTTAAACTGCTCATTTGATATAACAGAAAAAAGAAACCAATACACAGATGGACAGTTATATTAGGATAGTATTTGGAGTTAGCGGAGATTTACAGTGAGAGGAACATGGTGAGTAAAGTCAGGGGACTGTTATCAGAAATGGGAATGAGGCCAGCAGGTGCCTTGAGATCATGGGAGGAGACACTGGGGTGATGGGTACATGAATTATCTAGCACACATTTCTCTGTCCTTCACACTAGTCTTTTAGGTTCTGAGCTGAGGACCACCGGGCAAACAGTACCAACACAGTACCTATTTTCACAGAGCTGGCAACATAGTGCTAAGGGGATGTTGCAGTTTGCCTGCATGGTTGCTGGTAAATGACCATCAGATGGCTTAAGGGAGCAAGGGGCTTATTTTCTTACTGATAGTTGGGTTACAGTCTGTAGTCCAGTTTGATGCGAGAGCATGCACCAACACCAGGACCCAGGGAACTAGCTACATCTCTACATAATGGCTGAAAGAGGGATGATCCTTACTTGCCAGACCAGCATGTCTGGCCAAGTATACACAAGGATGTCAACTCTCTCAACCAGCTCTCTGTGATTTATTTCCAGGGCCTAATCCCACCCACCATAGGCTGAACCTTCCCCATCAGCTAGACGATCTTCTTCAGGTTTGTTCTGGGCCTAACTCAACCACTAACTCTCTACAAATGTGCCCAGAGCCCAAACTCTCAACTGTCAAGTTGGCACCTGTGCCTAACCGTGACAGGAGATTAGATCCAAATACCCTAGCCCCTATCCAAAGCTCTCTGATGCCTGATTCTGACTCTCAAACAAACAAGTCTCACTGTTTTAACAGCATTCTCCCAGAGTGAGGCAATCTCTCCCAAGGCAGAGGTGACCTCCTAGCTTTATTTACATCAAGGGTACAGGTTCCAGCTCAGCTCCTCCTTCATTTTCCTTATTGGAGAAGCCGTAAAACTGAGTGTTTAGGATGATCAGTGGTAATGAATTTCCAGTGACTGACACAGAGCTGACCTTCAAAGGAGACCTTTAAAAAAAGCCTGAAAGTTAATTTTCTTGTTGCCATGTAGTGTACGTACGCCAACGAAAATCTCTAAAAAAATCAACAAGTCTGAGGTTATGCAAATCAAACACAAAAGGTGTTATTTTATTTCTTTTACAAAAGTACATATGATGGAAATATTACACTTTGGATAAGAAATGATAGTGCTCCCTCGCTGCAGCATTTAAATGAAACCTTTCCCAAATACCCGCATAGCATTGGTGCCAAAAGAAAAAAAAACCTTCAATTTTATAGGAAAAAAAGCCGAAGTCATTGCTTTTATGAAGCTTTATAAATGTCATTCAAACACATCATCTTATTTTCATTTGCTATTGAAGCCTTTACTTATGCAAATCATGACAAATGTTAAAGGAAGCCAGCTTTTCCCCAGGAATGCTAATGTAACCACAAAGAAGGGAGGAAGAATTACTTCTGAAGGAAAAATCTATATTGCAGCTCCTTGAGTCAGATAAAAATGAAGCTTCCAGAAAACCTCATTAATTAGGGGTCTGCTCATGTAGATATTGTGTTTTTTATAAAAAGCAAGGGGATTGGAATGTATTTCCTTCCCATTCGGGGAGAGCAGATTAATTGCATAAACACAATTTCGGGGGAATGTTGCTTCTAGAAGGATTGTACAAAACATTCAGCTTTCAGGCGTCTTCTGGTGCTTTGCACTTATTAATTTTATTTATCAATTTATTTCTTCACTCTTTAATGTAGACATCCACTCATACATTCATTTGGTCACATATTCATTCGAGTATTCACTCAATAACTGTTAAGGAGCTGCTGCGTGCAAGCAAACTGCTGTGGTAAGCACTGTAGGAGAAAGAAAGAAAAATTAAACTAGGGCTTTGTTCTCAAAGAGCTCACACTGTGACAGGGATCACAGTGTTCCCCTAAAAAGACCCTGGAGGATAAGATGACAGACAGACAATGCACCTCTATCTTCCTATGCACCCTTATCCTTAACATCTAGAAAAGACAGATGATAGATTTAAAAAATTACTAAGAGAACCGAGTGTCCTTTATGGCCAAGTCATGTCTGAGGGCTTCTAAAAAGCTGAGATGGCAATAGAATAAAGGAAAATTTCACAGCCAAGAATACAAAGTACAAGTCGCGGTAATAACAATAGGCCATTTGCCACCCTCCACTGTGCCCTCTACCCCAGTCCTTCTCCTCCACCCAGTGGTTCATGCACCAACAGGTGAGAGCACCCTGGCTTCCTGGCGCCCCTGACCTATATCCACAGTTCCTTCTTCCTTCTCCTCTGTCTCTGCCTTTAAATCTTCCATCCACCCCTCCAGCCAATAGAACTGAGCTAACATGGCATGTTACCATAGATGAAGAAAGTACCCCAGCTTGTTGGTCCCCCTGACCCAGACCCCCCATTTGCTACCTCTTCATCTTTTGTTTCCACTCATTGACCCAGTACCACATACCTCCACCCTATGGTGCCAATGCAGATGACAGCAGTATTCACCTTCATAACACCTCTATCATCTCCCCTTTTTCCTTCTCCATTCATCCTCCCGAGTCTGCTCCTTCACTGCAAAGGGCTAAGCCACACCGCACCAATGCTGTGGACCCTCAACACAAATTACCCAACTCAAAATTCCCAAGTCTCATTGAATAAACATAAGGAATTTGAGAAAATGACAGTTTGCCTCCATTCCAGACCACCAGCCCTATAATAATGACCCCAGTGGACAGTCACCTACATGAAATACAAGATGTTAGATTTAAAGAGCAATTATAAACATATCAATGTGTTCAAACAGGACAGCAACAAACTCCTGAATGAACTCAGAAAAGATATGAGCAAACAGATGGAAAAACCACAAAAACAAATAAATGGCTAGGTGAAGTGATTAAAACAACTGAGGATATGAAACCAGAGATGGAAATACTAAACACAAAATAAAGCAAAACAAATCCTCAAATGAGATGAAGTTGGGGATGAAAAATCACTGTTAACTAAATAAAAAAGTAGCTTTGCAGAATAAGTTACCAGCAGAACTGACAATGTGAAAGACAGAGTTTTGGGGCTAATAGACAAGATAGAGAATTAGATCAACTCAGCTAAAGGAAATCTTATAACAGCAACATACAGGAATCAGAATGCTATTAGAAGATCAAATCTAAGAATCATGGGCATAGAAGAAGGAAAAGTCAAGGCCAAATAAAATTATAGAAGAAAACTTCTCAAACCTAAATATACAAGATGCCTACAGAGCACTTAACAGACAGGACCAGAAAAGAAGCTCCAACAACATAAAAACTCAGACAAAAGGAAACATACCAAAAGCTGGAAGACAGAAGGGACATGTCACATAAAAAGCAAACAATTCAGAATAATTTACTGGTTATTTGATTGAAACCTTTAAAGCCTGACAAGCTTGGAAAGCTGAATTCCAAATCCAGAAAGATGACAACCACCAACCCAGAATACTCTATCCAGTAAAACTATCCATAAAAATTGAAGGAGAAATACAAACTTTTCATGATGAAGATAAACTAAAAGAACTTATGTCCACTAAGCCAGCTCTACAAAGAATACTTCAGACTGAAGAAAACAGAATGCACTCAAAAACACATAAGAGGAAAAGAAACAATATGTTAATAGATAATCTAGAAAGGTGAACAAAATTCAGTAAAAACTAAGTGACAGGAATAAGTAACACACATTTCAATAATAACACTGAATATTAATGATCTTAACCCCTAATGAAAAGATACATACTATAAGATTGTATTAGAAAACAGGACTCAACATTCTGCTCCTTCCAAGAAATACACCTCACTAGCAAAGACATAGTATCTTAGAAAAAGATTGGAAAATTGTATTCCAAGCAAATGGAATCAGGAAACAAGGAAGTGTAGTCATCCTTATATCTGAGAAAATAGACTTCAATCCAACCAATACCAGTCAGAAGAGATAAATCAAGTGAATAATTCATTAAGTATCATAATCCTAAAAAAATATATATGTACCAAATATAGTTACGCTCAGATTTTTTTCCTATATTTTTATTTATTTTATGTGCATTCTTTTACATTTTCATATGTGAATACAATGAATTTATGTCACTCTCTTCTCTTATTACTCAATCTCAGCCACTCTCTTTTTTCCACTGCAAACCTTTCCTGTCAGTATTCCTCCTAATTTCATACCTTTTTATATGTATCAGTGAGTTTTATCTGGGTTACCTTTGATAGCATGTGCTGGGCACTTGCTGTGGCATTGGTGATGTATCAGGGGTTATACCATGCAGGAAAGTAGTATTCATTCCCTCACCCATTTATAAAATTAGCTCTCAATCGTCTTTCTAGGAGATGTGCAGACTCTTGAGATCTTCCCTTATCCATGGATACACCAAATTAAAAAAAAATAATACTAGATGCAAAGATACAGGTCACAACCAGTATAGGAGTAGTGGATGTCATGGTTTGAATGTGAGTTGTTCCCGCATAGGCTCATGTGTCTGAATTCGTAGTCGACGTTTGGGAAGGTTGTGGCAACTTTAGGAGGTGGAGTCTTGCTGGAGGAAGGTAGGTCACTGGGGGCAGGCCTTGAGAGCTACAAGGTTGGTTAGCCCCACCTTGTTTCAGTTAGCTAGTCTGGGCTTGCTGTTTGAAACTTGCTCTCTCAGCCATCATGCAACTTAGGCTGCCTCCAGTTTCTACCACCTGCCTTGCCTTCCCCACCGCAATGAACTGGATCTGTCTCCCCTCTGGAACTGTAAGCCAAATGATGAATTTCCCTTTTCTTCCCTTAAGTTGCTTGAGCTTGAGTGTTGTATCATAGTAACAGGAAAAGTAACCACGGCAGTGAAGGACTTCAGTACTTTAACTCTCACCAATATATGATCATCCAGATCAAAATAGAGAAACAATGGAGCTAAACAAAAATCACTAGCCAAATGTCACTAACAAACATCTACAGAACATTCCTGCCTCACCAAACAGCATACATTCTTTTAGCAGCCCATGGAACATTCTCTAAAGTAGATCACATACTAGGTCATTAAGCTAGTCTCAACAAATACAAGAGAACTAAAACCCTGTGTTTCTATCCAATCACAATGTAATAAACCTAGAAATCAATGTTAAGGGACTGAGAGACTATTGAGAGTTCATGTTGGATGGGGGAAGGGAAGCTACTTCTCTCAATTGCTCATGCACAGATGTAAGGTCCATGTTCCAACAGTGGCACAAGCATACTCTAATATAAGCATCCTAAATGGAAATCAGTGGACAATTAAAGGAAAGGAGACTCGAAGGCTAAAAAGAGAATGATTATTAAGAAGGTTACTGGGAGAGAAAGTGGGGATGGGCTTGGGTAATATGGGGTAAAATTATTTAAATTCATTGTAATGCTGTCACAATTTTTGAAAAAAGAATCCTTGGGTAGTGCACACTCCAATTGCAAAGTCAATTATCAGTTATATAGTTTATATAGTTACTAGCAGTTCTATTTTCCTTCTCTTGTTCATGAATGTATGTCCCTTGGAAATATGAAGAGCAATCAGCTTTCTATCACAAAGACGAAAGAAACAATTTGATTCCTTCTTATGTGAATTTCATCTGATATACCCATTGGCTATTCCTTAACTTCTACGTAAAAAAGCTTAGTATAAGTAACTTCTAAATATTACATGGAATGCACTTACACTACAATTTCTATTTGCTATCTGTGAGAAATTAACTTAGCTGAATATCTTGTATTTTTATTAAATTCCACACATTATCATCATAGGGAGCAGCACTTTATTCTTTTAAGCTTTTTTCTCATATTGTTAATTATTTCTTTTTCTTCCTATGTAATAATTATTTGTTTACTACTCAATGAGTATGTTGGAGGGAAGGAATATACTCTTTGCTCTTTTGACCTTTGCATCTTAAAAAATGCCTGGGAACTGAGTTTTTGAATGAAAACCTTAGAATTCTCAGGTTTGGTTTGTAGCTTCTGGTTGAGATTAGCAGCTCTATTTTGGCCTTTAGTTACCAATTTTCTGGGATGATGGAGAGGGTCCCTTTGGGTTCTGTGATCTCTCATGATTGTCTTAGTCAAGTCAAGTCCAGAACCCATCAGGAAATTCTATCTGAGAAAAGTGTGCACAGTACCTTGCAGATGTCACTCCATTGTCCAGGACCGTTTTCATTGATGGCTCTAACTTTAAACAGATACTCGGTGTTGGGGGTCAGGTTGTGCAGCTCGATATTCTGTTGCATTATGTCCCGGATTTGTCCACAGAGTTCTGTCCGCACATTGTTTGGAGGGGTGGTAATGAGCTCGTAGAATTCCATCTCAAAAGAGTCCACGTCTTCTGTTGGGCATGTCCAGTAAACCTAGAGGAGAAATCAGCATGGCATCAGTATCCATCACTTGCTTTCTTTCCCAAAACTTTATGCTGTTGAAAATCTGTGGGGTGAGTTTAAGGTAACCTTTATCCCTTGAACAGCCTAGGGCTTTGAATCTAACCATGAGTAGCCATCTTAGGAAGCTGTGTGATGAACTAGTGTGGTATTTGCAATGGACTTTAAGAACTGAGGAATTTACTCCTGGGTTCTTTTACCATCAGTCAACAAATACAGAGGCATTGACAATGACTACCATTTACTGAATGGTTATTATGCATCAGCTCCTGTGCCTGGCATTTCTACCTTGAAATTACATAACCCTCATGGTCTCTGAAAGGCAGATTTCATTATTCCGTCTTACAGGCTTAGAAAGAATGCATTCAGAAAATTCCAGTGAAACCACAGAATTCATGAAAGTAAGAAGCTTATCTATGCCAGCCTTTTATAGTGCTCAAGAATGCAAAATATATCCTTCTTTATTCATGGAGAAATATACAAAGAGGTGAAATAACTTCTCCAGTAATAGAGATTGGGCACTTATACTCAAACCTTGAAATATCAACTCTAAGGAAGAGATGTATTAACAAATCTCAAATAGTGTCTTGCACAGAAGTCGTTTATGATTCATAGTATTTTTAAAAACTTTCGATAGATCCAAATGCCAGAAAATAATAAAATATACAATTTTTGAGTTATAAATCTTACAAATTTAGAAAACTTAATAAAAATTAACTTATTTAATTTCTGATTGTCAAAACAAGCACATTTGTTTATCTTGCTTATTTTTTATTTTTTACCTAGTTATACAAACTTTTTTACCTAGTTATACAAGCTTTCCCCTTTCCCCTACCTTCTCCCCAGTTATTCCTCCTTCTTACTTTCCCCCCTTACCTCTCTCTCACTCTCCTTTCCTCCCTCCTTTCTTGGTGTTTCCTCCTGTTCCTTCCACCCTCCAGAACATCTGTTTATATGGGTGCTGAATTTCCTTTTGAGTCCTCTACACTAGTGAGGGTTCAGGATTCAGTGGTATACCTTAGGGCCCCTTCTTGGGCCACTCACAAGTATAGGAACTCTCTTTTATATGTTTAACCCCTTGTCTCTAAGGATCCTTACTGCCTGAGGCCTTCTACCCTGAGATCCGTGGTAGTCTTTGAGGGCTTGTTGACATGTCCGCCATTGTGCAGGTCAAGCAAAGTCAAATCACATGTACTAATATCCTGGCTGCTGCAGCCCAGGTTTAACTGGAATATCTTGTCTATCAGTGGTCCTCTCCAGCTTTAGACTCTTACAATCTTGCAGCCCCTCTTCTGCAAGATTCCTTGATTTGGCTGGTCTGGTTCTGGGTGAACGTTATAGGGTCTTTGGTGTTCTGAATTATGGTTGGCTGTTGTTTTCATTTTAAAGCAAGCATATTTATTGTAACATACTTGGAAAAACGCAAAAAATGTATAAAGGAAAAATAAACCACTCAAAATCAACTCGTTAAATTACTATAGTTTCTAATTTTGGAATAAACATAAACAGGAATACATGTAATTTGGATCTCATGGCTTTGAGTCTCTCTTTGTTGCACTTATCTTTAACATATTTTATTTTTTTAAGTCTTAAAACTGTTTTAAAGAAAGCTTTACTTACTACATACATCCCAAGAATGTACTGTGAATGGAGCAAGTTCTAAAAAGCTTTTTAAATACAAAGCTAAAGATAACTAAACTAGTAGCATGTCAGAAAACAGAACTCTAAACTTAAAAATCTTTATTTATTTATTTAACTTAGTGTGTG
Organism: Typhlomys cinereus; assembly: GCA_023101885.1. NCBI lineage: Eukaryota > Metazoa > Chordata > Mammalia > Rodentia > Platacanthomyidae > Typhlomys > Typhlomys cinereus. The sequence continues at coordinate 152,209 of JALPQD010000002.1, forward strand.
TGTGTGTGTGTGTGTGTGTGTGTGTGTGTATGTGTCAGAGGGCATTATATATCCCTATGAAGGACCAAGGGTGACTCTGTGAATCATCCTGGATTGCTTCTATTTCCTTCTTGCTTTGTTTTGGGATTTCCCAGGCTCCGCTCACCAGGGCTGAAGCACAGGCTGCTGCTGTTTCTGCCTGGTATTTTACATGAGACCTGGATCCAAACTCAGGACCTTCCTCTTGCCTGGCAGAGTCTTAACTCCTGAGCCATGTCTCCAGCCCTAAAACGTTTTAAAAAACATTTATATAGTTTTTTTCTGAACCCTGAAAAAGTTCACATTTCAAGTTATAAATTCACCTCAGTAGTGTACATGAAATCGTCTTGAAACAATAGAAACAGGTAAAACTATAGTCAGGTTGCTCATTGATACCTAACTGGCATCACAACACTTGTTTTTAAGGTATTCTAGTAGTTGCCATGTTAAGATAGTGCTTTTAAAAAATATTTTTTCATCTATCTTCTTTCCCCCCAAACATTTTCCAGGCACATGTAAAATACAGTAAGAATATGGGGTCAGAGTTCAATATATGAACCTCAGAGACAAATCAAGGGACCAGGACCTGATCCTGAGCTGTACTTTGTGGGATTACTCACTACTACACATCCACCTGTGGCCGCAGCTTACTAGGTGTGTTCTTAGAGCATTGCATGGCTACTTTATGCCATTTAACAGCAATGGAAAAGAACATCAAGAATATTTAAATGCCTTAGCAGGTGCTCAATCGTTTTGCAGAATAGTTAAGTAAATATTCCTTATATATAACATATTTTCTTATATCACTAAAAATTCAGTAAAGTGCCATCTTTAAAACTGCCATATATATATATATAAACAAACTATATGTAGTTGAAAATTTAGGATTTTCTAATTTTTTTAGGTTTTCTAACTTTATACTCTAATGGGTAAATGCTTCAGCGAACATCTTGGGGCATACATTTTCATTTGAAATTTTATTTCTAGAAAGAAAATTGAGTTTAAAAATCTCTAGAAGTTTTACAATGTGCATTAACAATTTATAGGAGTAACTTGAATATTTTTTTCTGTGCTCAAATCTTAAAAGTTTGGAAGTAAGCAATGTTGGTTTACTCTCTTGCTTTCCTTAGCACTTCGATTCCTGGTCAAAGCCCATTTCATGACCCTAAAACAGGAATCTGTAATTTTATTTTAACATTAGTATTACTGGCAGTAGGTTGGATATCATTAACTTTCCTGGTTTGTGTAATAGACCCCTGCCTTGAGCTCATGTGGGATGGCTCTATGTGGCATGGGTGACTACCCATGTTCCCCAAGTCCAAATCTAGAACAAACACTCCCAGTCCATCTGCTTTATAAAATGTTCCTATGAGCCATCCATTAAGAAGCTTAAATTGTCATGGAGAAGAGATGTATGGCTATCCCCAAGCTGACTTGATGTCACCTATACTCTAGTCCTTGCTAATTAAACATTATTTGGAATTTGAATGCTCACTTGTGAGCATCCCTTATGTGAATGTCAGGGACATGTCATCGTGTTACACAGGGACATTAATCTCCCTTGCACAGTACCCTGTGGTGTCAGTTTTAGTCTCCAGAGCAAAGACTGAAGTGTCTCAGGATCATGGGAAGATCTGTGCTGGCCTTCATTTTATTTTTTAAAGCTAATTCCCTCCCTCCCTCCCTGTCTCCCTCCCTGTCTCCCTCCCTGCTTCCCTCCCTCCCTTCCTTCCTTCCTTCCTTCCTTCCTTCCTTCTTCCTTCCTTCCTCTCTTTCTCTCTTTCTTTTATGTGTATCAGAGGACACTGGTGGAGGACCAAAGGTGACTTTGGGAGTCATCTTGGATTGCTTCTATCTCCTTTTTGTTTTCATCTGGGATTTCCCAGGCTCCGTCCACCAGGGCAGGAAGTACAGGCCACTGCCATTTCCGCCTGACGTTTTTACATAGGACCTGGAATCCAAACTCAAGACCTTCTGTTTGCAAGGCAGAGTCTTAACCCCTGAGCCATCTCTCCAGCCCATCTTTCATTTTCTTGTGTTCATATTCTATCTGTTAAAGTTCAGTCTATAGACAGCAGCATTGGCAACCCCTAGCACTTTGTGAGACAGGCGCTCAGGAGCAGCCAAAACTCAATGAGGCAGAATCTACATTCTAGCTAGATCTCTGATGTTTGGAAAATACCATTCTGGCCTTGAAGATGCCGAGTATCTTTGGGAGGGGAACAAGGAATGAGCTTAGCCATATGCAAGCCGGCTATACTGTAGCAAGAACACTGTCCTTCAGTATTTGGTCACCTGCCAACCTTTGGACCTCTTTGAATTTAAACATGGTGCTCCGTAAACAGGTAAACCCAGCTGGACTGGAAAGATACATGGAGGAAATGATGACTTGTCCATGTTAGGGCAAAAAGGCCAATGGCAAGTCTCCAGACTAGGTTATGGAAGATGCAGAGATCTGAGGGAGACCACACTATCTACCTCATCTCAAAACATGAAGATAAATCCCAGAGATAAGGAGTTGGAATTTGATCGGGAATTGCTTTCCCAATCTTTCCAAACCTGGAGAATCTGGATCTTAGAAGAGGGAGCAGTTTCAAAGACTGCATAGCCAACAACCAATGGGAACTGCAGTTTGCATTTCCATCTCTATTCCTGGATTCTCTGTATTACGGATTTCCTTTTGTGAAATATTATATTCTCTAAAAGTCTTTTAAAAAGTTAATTGGGTTCGAGTTTGATTATCTTCTTTTTGTGTTTTCTTTTGCGTGTGTATGGTGTTACGCGCATATGCATGCTCTTGTACAATGTGCAGTCCTATACGTGCACATGTGGAGGTCAGAGGTTGACATCACCTTTGTCTATCACCATGCACCTTACTTTTTGAGACAGTTTCTCTCACTGAACCTGGAAACCATTGTTTCCCGCCAGCCTAGCTGGCCACCAAGCTAGTGAGCTTCTGGACTCTATCAGTCTGTGCTCTCTACTCCAACCAGTAGAGTTATGGACATGGGCCATCATTGTGGGCTTTATGTGAACTGGTGATTCGCTTTGCCCACTGAGCCATCTCTCCAGCCCTTGGTTCTCTTTCAAATAAACAGGCTCCCTGCAGAGTAGGGTCTTTACATGTACTTGCCACTGTGGTTTAAACACATTGACGGTTTGGTTTAAGCCAATTAGGTTAGGATTTCACAAATGGAGAAGATGAGCCTTGAGTGGCCAGGTCTCAGCTATCAAACAGGAATGTACAACTTTTCCTGACCTCTCTCTCTTCCATTCTGTGGCCCACATCCTTCCCCCTCCCACATCTTACCTTGGCAGCTCTTGGATACACCAGAGTCTGGTAGATGATGATTGGGCCTGGGGTCTTCACGGAAGTATCGTTGAATGAGTACCAGTTGTGGAAGCTGGTGCTGCTCTGTGGAGGCTGGTTTTCTGCTTGTGGCACTCCAGTAAGTGTAGAGGCCATCTGAGGTCTTGGGTGGTACGGAAGACTGGGTTCTCCCGTAGGCCTCCAGACCCATCTTAACCTTCTCACCGGTGGGGTTGAAAGACAGCAAGGATGAACTTCGTTGGTATATCTGCTGGTTGCCAAAGCTGTGGGTGCTGAAGGTGACCTTCCTGGCAATCATCATTTCTGAGTGCATGGGATACTGGGAGGGCAGAGAGTCCCCTGAGGAGCACGTCTTCTTGGGACCTGTGGGGAAGAGCTCATGGATGGCGTGGGAGAGCTCAGCGAAGTCCAACGGCATGCAGTGCATGGAGTGCAGCCGCAGCTGAGGGTCAGGCCTGTAGGTGCTCTGAATACCGTCTTCAATCTGGTCCACCAGGATCTTGGCAGACTGCAGGAAGGCCACCTGGCCCGTCTCCTTCAGGGCTTCCTTGGAGTAGGCGATCAGCCCGTCCATCTCATTCACTTTCATCGTTGTGATGCACACATACTTTTCAATCTCCTTTTGCCTGGATACTTCTAGATTCTCTATCTGTTCCATGATGATTTTCTCTTTCTCCTGAAGGATGGCACGCAGTTTGAGGAATCCATTTCTGATCTCCTTTCTCTTTGCCTCCTTGTCTGCTTTAAAGCTGCTTTTTAAAATGTTGAATTCCATTAAGTCATTATCAATCTCATATCGGACTGCAACACAATCAGGTTGGTTACTGTTAAACATTTTCATTTCCTTAGATGTCAAAGTCAGAGCAAAGCATGGCAAAACCCCTTGGGCCGTAAGGAAGTAAGTAGAAAGGAGGGAAGGCACCAGGAGCCGGGCTGACATAGGCAGAACACACTTATGAAATAGATTTCCCTTCTTCCTTTCCTCCTGCCTTCCTCTTCTGAGACGTAACTGACTATTCTTCCCTGGCATGCTTCCCTCTTGTAGTAGAGAAAGAACTAAATTTCTGATGACTACTGCTAAATGCTGTCCTACACACAAAGTGTCCCCTGGTCACTAAAGGTTACTCATTACTGCAGGACACACAGGTGACTTTGGTAGTCCTGTTCCAACCTTTTGCATTTAGACTTTGGTTTCTGTTTAGCATATAGCAAGTCACCAAATGAATGTTATGAGATTAATACGAGCACTGGTGTTGGACAGACTGAAACTAGCTTCTGTGCTGATCACTTATTTTAGCCAGGTTGTCTTGTCCATGGAGGGGATTTCAATGTTTGAGGATTTCTGAGATTGGAAATATTACAGAGATCTACATGAAATAGTCCTTTATTCAAGAAGCTATTTCCCATATGGACTCCTAGGTCTAACTGCGTTTAAGGACAGGTCTAATACATCCAGAAATAATGGCATCCTTTACTAAACTGTATGAAATATTATTGTTCTCTATCAGAGAGACTAGTGTCAGTTTCTCTTATGGAATATATATCTCCAGTATGCACGACTATGAACAGGCAGGTAGGAAAACATGCTGTTGGCCAGAATGTTATTGGCTATTCTGAGTGTTCTTATTTGTTTTGCCGTCTACACTTTGAGAAAAGTTCACAGTAGAAACTTTAAACTAAATTAGATTAATTCTTCCCTTGAAAACTTAGGAAGTGAGAGAAAAATCCACCTTAGTGACAGAACACTGCCAGAACTTAGAAACGTTCACAAAACTCAGGACATAAAGCAAAATATTCATGGGGAAAGTTCATAATTATTATAATAAACACTATAGGACCTTCATGCACTTACAACTAAACACTATGGCTTTTGGGGGAGTTGTGTTTTACAATAGTAATTCAATTATTACAGCAAGACGATGAGGGACTTAGTGACATCACACACACTATTTATTTTATTTCGTTTTAAAGATTTTTTTGATATTTACTTATTAGTATTAGAGAGAGAAAGAGAAAGAGAGAAAAGGTGACAGGACATCTTTGGGATGTTCTCTCCTATCTTTTTGGGCTTCTGGGATTGAACTCAGGTTTCCAGGTTTATAGGGGGCACCTTACCCCCTGATTCCCCCCCCCCCCTTTATAGACCAGCAAAAGCAAATCCTAGAAACACTAAGTTGCTGGCAGCAGCTGCCAGGTGTGGATACCAGGACAGACTCGGGGGCTTGCTCCAGGTCTCCCAAGTGCCTGGATTGTTTCACCCGCTGGGAAAGGCTCACTGGCGGAGCCCCCTCCCTCTCCCGCCAGTTCTTGAGAGTTACTCTGATAAGGACCTGCTTTGAACTTGGCGATGGCACTGAAGAGCGCGGCGGACCTTTCCGAGCAGGCGTCTAAGAGGCTGATCGTGTCGTGGCCATTGTGGAAAGCGATCTTGCAGAAGGTACAGAGCAGTTGGTTGTCACCAGCGGCAGTACTCGGTGATGCGGCTGGACGGGTGATGGATGCAAATCTTCTCATCCTGGTCCTCGGCGCTGGTGTCCACGAACACGTGGTCCTGCATGGCCACGTCTGAGTGGAAGGCCTTGAGGCACTCATTGCACAAGTTGAGGCGGCAGGTGACACAGCGCTTGTAGGCGATGCGCCGATTGCGGCAGACCTGGCAGAGGATGGGCCCCGAGGAGCGGTCGAAGCGCCACTTGAGGTAGCCGTGGTCCTGCATGTAGCGCTTGGTCAGGCGTCCGCGCAGGTAGTTCTCCGGCAGCTGCATCTTGTGGCTGTAGGGCATGCAGTGCGAGCGGTCGCACATGGGGCAGATGAGGATGAAGAAGTTCTCCGTGACCTCCGCGCGCTTCTGCAGGTGCCGCAGGCACTTCTCGCACAGGCTGTGGTTGCAGGGCAGCATGAAGGAATGCAGGCGCAGCCGGCGGCACATGGGGCAGGTGAGGTGATTCACCAGGTGGCTGCTTACCGGCGCGCACTTCACATCTTCCAGCTGCGTGTCGCTGCTCCCCACACGCAGGGCGGTCTTGGAGCTGAAAGGAGAAGCCAGCACATGTCAGGAGCAGGCCCGAGAGCACCTCCGTCGATTCCACCCCTGAGGGACCTGTCCAGTGAGGTGCGAGGAGATGACACTTGCCTGTGTGCTGGGCCTGGTTTCTAAGCTTTAGTGGGTGAATTGCAGTGAGACAGTTGCTCTCCCTCCTGCCAGGAGTACTGATGCCACAGCATTTCTTGAGATGATTAAGATTGAATCTAATACCTGGATGGACTGGGTGTCATCCCTGAACACAGTAGGTGCTTAACACAAGAGAAAAACAACAGGGGCCTTTCCATGTTCCATTAGACGTGGACATCACTAACATCACAGAACCAGCACCGGACAAGGCCAGGGTGAGAGATGTCAGACATTTGCATCATGCTGAACCTCAAACCAGAGCATCACCTCGGGCATGGACATGGTTTACTGTATTCCTGAGAGAGTTAATGTGGGTGATTTCTGTCGCTGTTCTTTTCATTTCCACTTGTGGATTTAAGCTCCCTCTGCTCTGCTCACCTTCTGAACAAGATTAAAATAGCCAACATTTACTCCGAGTTGTCACCTACCAGTAGCTGTGATTCTATCATAACCATTGATGCCTTCTTACTAAGGTGACTCAACAGGTGACAAACTATAACGAGTCAATAAATTGAATCTTACCTCATTGCAGGCATGCTCCTGAGGCGGTGCCCGGAAGGCAGTGGCATTATCTTTGTTGCACATAGGATGGACCAAAGAAAGGTAGTTTCTAGAACACGAGGATCCAATCCCCGAGTTTGGCCTGGAACCTGCATGAGCTTGTTTCCAGATCAGCAGCAATAAGGAAGGTCTGACTTCTGGGGAGACTGCTTATGATGTGTTGTGTCTTCTAAGACAGCTCCTAACCTCTCTTGAGCTCCCCATCTTTAAACCAAAGTTCACATTATTCTTTCTTCATGAGATAATCCACCCTAGGCATTTAGCTGCACCATAGCAGAACAACAGGCACTCAGCAAGTGTGGTCAACAGAGTCATTCCCCTGAGCTACGCATCAGCTAATGTCCACGGCAGAAGAGAGGGTAGTGGAGTCTACAAAAGCATATGCTTCTGCTGTGGCGTGAGTTAAGGGTCTTTGTGTAAGACCTGAGAATGAATTTGTGTATCTAATTGTAAAAACTATGAATGAAGTGAAGCCACATGTGTTGAATTCAGTGTCAGGTTCTAAGAAGTTATACAATCATAGTAAAAGCAGTTTAGGAAAACAAATGGCTGGATTATGAGAATGGGAGTGTAAGTTGATATTCAATTTATGACTCCTCTTATCTTTTGGACTCTGTTATTAGTGCAATTGGATGCCAGTCCTGACATTTGGCTGTGTTCTCTTTTGCTTTTGATTTCTTTCTTTCCCTTCCCTTTATTCCAGTGTCCTTGTCTACCTCCTTGGCAGAGTGCCTCTTATCTGAAAGGGGTAGAGTTCTTAAGTTCTGATGCCCAAGTTGTGCCTTAAGATCAAAAAATGTTTAAGGATGTTTAAGGGTGGAGACCATATGTGAGTTTCTTTTCCATTTGTTTTTGATTTGTATTTATATAAATAAATTTTGTTCCTTGACAGTTTTATGTATGTATATAATATATTCTGATTATTATTCTCTCACCTTTTCTTACATACTTCCCACCTCTGGCAGCCCCCTTCTTTCCTGTTAATCTCTTTCCCATGTTTAATGAATTCTGCTTCCCACTGTATTTAGCTAGGGTCATCCTTCTGGTGGTGGGTATGTAACTATTTAAGCATGGTGCATGCACTGCTGGGTGTACAACTGTATATTATACCTCTCCTCCTCCAAGAGCTTATATTTTTAAAAACACCTCTAGGTGATTTAAATGTATTTTCAAGTTTGGAAGTGGTGCTTTTGTCTCAGCAACATCCCATTTTGCTGATATCAAGTGAATTAGTTCATCTTCCATTGCTGAACACATACAGGACCAAGGAATTTAAGAGAGCAAGGGGTTTATTCTTGCTTAATATTCTTGGTTAGCCTTCAAAAGCAAGACAGTAGAGTCACAACAACATCAGGGCCTGAGGGAACAGGCCAATTCCACAGGAATTGCTGAGAGAGGGGAAAACTTTCTCACTTGTCAGTCTGCCAAAGTGTGCCAAATTACAAAACCAGCTCTCTCCATCTTAACTACCTGCCCAGGGAATAGCCCCACACACTATGGACTGTGTCTTCTCACATCAATAAGATTTCCTTCCATAGGGTTGCTTAGGGCTTCCCTTAACCACCAATTCTTCACAGATGTGCAATGCCTCAGCCTTCAGTTGTCAGGTTGACACCTGAATCTAACTGGCACAGGAGCCCTTGATGGGTAAAGCATCCCCCAAAGCATCAACTTCATCCCCCCAAGTCTGAGTGGAAATGGACTCTGTGATGCTCCAGGACTGACATTTGGAGAATAGGGCACATGGGAGGTCGATGGAATCTAGGGCTATTTTCCACTCCTTACAGTTTTTGGACTTCCCTTGAGAATCCCTAGACTCTCCATTCATGTGAAAGGCATGAGAGGGCTGGGATAAAGGGGGACATTTATCAAGCATCCACCAAGTGCCCAGTTGTAATGAGGACTTTGTCACAGACTTACTTTCTGGCCTTGGACAATTTCAGAGTTGAGGTCTGTCTGCACCCTCTTCAATCTGTCACCTCACACGCAGCTATGATCTCTCTTCCTCCGTGAAATCTGAGTTTTCTCTACCAGAATCCCTTAATTTGTGGCATGAAAATAATGGTAGAGATGATATGAAGGGCTACTACCCTGATGACTTATCAAGACCCCAGGCTCCAGTCATTCTTCATGGAAAGAGGGAGCCCAGCAGGAGCTCTGGGTGCCTAGGGTAACCATGCAAGTGAAGGTCAAAACCGACCTAGAGAAGCCCTTACTTTTTAGGTAACTCTTGGAAATACTAAAAATTCATAGGAGGAATATTTTGTGTTTTTGTGTCACACAGCACAAATGTGGATCCTTACATTCCTCTATCATGGTCCCATTTTGGGATATGACATTTCAAAATGAAGAGCATAGACTCTGTTCTAGATTCAAATCTAGAATCTGCCCCTTCCCAGCTGTGTGGTTCTGGGAAGCTTAACCTCTCTAGGCTAAGTGCTAGTCACATACAGGTGTCTACTTGATCTTTGGGCACATTTGTAAAGAACTGACAGTTAAGGCCTAAGTAAGTCTGTCAGAGAGCATCTAGTTGATGTGGGAACTCAGTCCCCATTGGATGGGGCCACTTCTTGGATATGTAGACAAGATGGGGGGATTCTTCTGCATATGTGGTCAGACACACTGTCTGGGAGTGAGGTTTGCTCCTCTCTCAGCAATGGTGCTCCTCCACTCCTGATGTTGGTATAAACTCTCCTGCTGAGCTGGAGAGTTTGTAAACCAAGCATGTAAGCCAGAATGAAACCCTTCACTCCTCTAAGCTGTTTGGTCAAGATTTATCAGCAGTAAGGAAGCAAATTGCAGCGTTGGGTAGCCTCCCAAGGCCAGTGAGCACAGAGCCAGGGCGAGAATGGTCACACATGCAGTTCCTGGCCACTTGCTTCTCATTAAGTATCAGCTACCTCTAGTGTACACAGCTGAGCGGGATTGGACTCAGAAAGGCGCAACGTGCATTCACTCAGTCAACGGAGCTTGGATTTGGAGTTCAGGGTCTGTATGTGTAATAGGATGTTTAGAATACACTTAATAACTGTTTTCTTAAAAAACAATCAGATAGAGAAGTAGACTCCGGGAATCACTGGCCTGCCCTAGGGACCCCACAGCAGACATAAGGTCCCCAGGTTTCCTGCACCAAGGTAGCCCCGCAGTGGTGCCCGGCACTTACGAGGTGCGGATGCTCCGCAGGCGGCCCTTGCGGAACGTGACGGTGGCATTGCGGCAGCAGCGGCTCTCGTAGTAGTAGAATTTGATGTTGCTGTTGGCAGTGCAGCAGCATTTGCAGTTGGGGTCATTGGCCCAGGAGCAGCAGCACCAGTGGCAGTTGGGGTTCTCGGCGCAGGTGCAGTGGCAGAACTGGCAGTTTCTCTCATCCTTGTAAGGGCAGGGGAAGCAGGTGCAGTTCCTTTCCGACGTGAAGATGAATTTGCAGCAGAGGCAGGAGCAGAGCCGCGGACAGCACCTCTGCCACGTGCAGCACGGAGAACACACGCACATAGCGGTCTCCATGCTGCTCGGACGCCGGCTTCCCTGCGCTTACAGCTGGGATACTTCCTCCGCCAGACTCCCGGGGTGTCTTCTTCCCCAGAGGGATTCCTCCTCCCCCTGGTGAGGCCCGCAGTTTGGGGGTTGCAGGAAACTGGCGGGTTTTGAGCCTTCACAGATGGTATCTTTCCTAGGAAGCCCATGAGGTGGCATTGACCTACATTCGCTTATGTCATAATCGCTGTCTCCCGCCACATCTCACTCTGCTGGGCGCCTGGGGGAGTGGCAGGAGGGCACTTGGGGGGGTGGAGGTGTGTGAATGAGCCCTCTATGTTTCTATGGAACCGTTGCGAGGAGAGGCGCCGAGGGTGATTCCCTAAACCTCTTCTTACAGGCTGTATGTGTCCTTCGGCATCTTTGATGTTCTGGGGTAGGTTCTAGACACTATTTTCCCCTGGTTAATGTTTTTTCTTTTTCTTTTTCTTTTTCTTTTTGCTTTGCCTGTGGTTTGGGTAATCTGGGGGTTGGCTTTCATCAATGACAACCTGGGGTATAAACTGACAGAATTTTCCTCCTCCTTAGACAAAACTTTTTACTTATTGAACAACGCACAGTAGCTACAAAATCACAGCAGCACTACATTTAACCTATGAGACATAACTGCTGGAGGAGGAGCTGAAGCAACAAGGTGTCAGTTCGTAGTGGCCCTTTCCATGGTCATCGATTGTAGTTACTGCTCCTTTTCACTAGGTTTCATGTGCAAGTCATTCAGGAGGTTTGGCTTAGATTTAGGCTCCCCATTCCCAATCCCCCCCATCACTATACCCATTTTATCAGAATCATTAGACGCTATACCAGCGCCTTCCCAGGCTTTATGGCAACAATACTCTACATATTGGGGAGAATTTTACATTGCTCTTGATGCAGTTTGCAATGCTTAGAAGCAGAAACCTTATGGTTTCTCCATAGTGTAGTATGAGCCATCTTGCTATTTCTGTAAAGCCACTGCAAGAACTGAATGTGACTGCAGGGTTTCATTGCATAATTTTTCATCTTTCTCTGTGATTATCACCTTTATAAAATGAAAGACCATTCACTGAATGCTAACGGGGCTAGCCCACATTGATCTGAGATCTCTACAGATGAAACTTCTGGATCACAGGATGCATACTTTGTCTTTTTGATAGATATTGTTAAATTATTCTAGTGCCTGTTCCACCTGAACCAAGAGCAGAGACAAGAGTGAGAGATGGTTTCCCCACGATGTTTGCCCAAACTCAATTTTATCAATGTTCTACCCACTCCTGGCTTGCATGGCTATGCGATTTCATTTATAGATTCACATTACATTTTTGTTTTTCATCTCTCCCTTTTTTTAAAAATTGTATTGAGCTTTCATTTACTTTAATTTAATGTGAATAGTTCCATGGCTTTTCCTGCATCCATTCAATTGTATAAATAGTGTTATTATGTATCCCCAAACACTTCTATCACCCCCCCCTCCAGAAGACACCCTTAAAAGTCCTTCCCCTTTATTCCTCACCCAGGTCCTTGGCAAACAGTGTTTATGATTTATAGATTTGCATATTTGGAACATTTCACATAAATAGAATAATGCAATATTTCATATAAATTGATGCAAGTTTTGCATCTTGCTTTAGCTAAGCCTAATGTCTACAAGGTTCTTGCTGTAGCATGTATGAGGTTTCAGAGTGTGTGTGCACATGAGTAAATCAGAAGCCAACTACTTCAGGTGCTTTATTTTGTGAGACAATGTCTCCTGCTGAGGCTGGCGCTCAACATTTTGGCTACACTAGCTGATCAGTAAGCTCCCAGGGTCTGTCTCTCCCCACCTCACCTCCAGTTGCTAAGATTGTAGGCATGCACTGTCTAACTGAATTTTGCATGGCTGCTCGAGTGCCTTAGATCTTCATGCTTGCACAACTTACCCACTATACTATCTTCCTAGCCCAAGATTTTATTTGTAATTCATTTCATTTACTGAATAATCTAAAATGGGTGCATTTCATTTGTTTCTTCATTATAAGCTCATAGGCACTTGGTTTTCGTCTACTTTTGGTTATAATAAAAACATCTCTCAACAGAATTGTGTACAAGTTTCTATGTGAACAGGTATTTTCAGTTTTCCTGACTTTTACTTAGATGAGAAATTGGCAGATCCTATGCATGATAATTTCATAGTTAAATTTTTGTGGAAATGCCAAGTTCTCTTCTCAAATGGCTGTACAACTTTCGCCAGCAATATGAAGGCTTACAATCTTCCACATTCCCCTGAAGTCATCAAGGTTATTTTTAATGGCATCACTGTGGTTTAGATTTGAATTTCTCAAGGCGTCAGTGATGCTGGTATGTTTTCGTGTGTCTATTGGACATTTGTAAATCTCTGAAGAAATGTCTCTTCAAATCTTTTGTCCATTTTAAATTTGATTTTTCATTGTTGAACTGAAGAACTATTTTTATAATCAGGCAATTTTACCATACATGTACATCATTTTCATTTTTCACATCTTATGGCATATCTTTTCATTTTTAATAGTGTCCTTTGAAGAACAAATGTTTTTGGTTTTGATGAAGTCCAACTAATCTATTTTTACAGGCTTCCTAACTAGTGAAATTTAATGTTGCCTAATCCAAAATCATGAGGATTCACTGTGCTCTTTCACAATAGATTTGTAATTCGACTCCTTATACTTATAACATTGATGCATGGTAAGGTGTCTTATTTTGTTGTTTTGAATGCAACTATTAAATTGTTGCAGAACCATTAGCTAAAAAAGCCCTGCTCTTCAGACAGAAGTAGTGGTGCATGTTTAGAATCCCAGAACTCAGGAAGTTGAGGTAGGAGAACTTCAAGATGGAGGCCAGTGTAGGTTGTAGTAAGACTATATCTCAAACAGAACAAAACAGAAAGATTGTTATGTTTTGTTGGATGACCTTGAATCCCTTGTTGAAAATCAGCTGACCACAGACAACTTTATTGCATACTTGTGGATCTATCCCTTTGATCTGTACGTCTATCCACACTGTTCTGATTGCTGCATATGTGTAGTAGGTTTTGAAACTTGTAAATGTGAGTTTTCTACTTTTGAGACTATCTTGGATATTTTAGGCCCCTTGTATTTGCATATAAGGTTTAGGATCTGCTCTATTGGTTTAATACACAAGTTTGTTAGAATCCTGATAGAGATTAAACTGAATCTGTAGATCAAAGGAGAATATTTCCTTCTTAACATTATTAAAATATTCAATCAAAGTTATAGAATATTTTCCCATTCACCTAGATCTTTCTTAATTCCTTTCAGCATTATTTAATAGTTTTCAGTATATAGATTTATATTTTATGGCTCTATTTATTCATAAGAATTTATTCTTTTCATGCCACTATATATAGAATCATTTTCTTAATTATACATTTGGATTGTTCATTTTTAGTGTGCAGAAATACAATTGATTATTCTATATTGACCATTTATCCTACAACATTACTTAAGTAATGAGCTCTAATTTTTTTTCCTGTTCCTCCCTCCATATAAAATTTCATGTTTTTTGTGAACAGATACATTTTCTTTTTTTTCTTTTCAATTTGCTTATTTTTTCCCCTTGACAGTTTGCTTTGGGCAGATCTAATATTATGCCGACTAATAATCTCTATGCTGCTTCAAATCCTAAAACAAAACATTTTTCTCATCATTAAGCTTGATAGTTAACATGAGTGATTTGAAGATATTATTTTATTTTTAAGAAGTTCTACTCTTCTGCTAGATTTGTGTGTGTGTGTGTGTGTGTGTGTGTGTGTGTGTGTGTGTGTGTGTGGTGTTGAATTAATCTTGTTCCCCCACATAAATACACTTACTTATGGTGTAGTTTTGTATTTTGTTGCTTTTGTTTGTGCTAGTGTTGTGTTTTGTTCTTCAAAGATTCCTAGTGTGCAGAGAGGAGGTGGTGGAGCCTTGAGTGGACAGGGCCTAGTGAGAGGTTATTGGACCATGGAGACACCATCCTCATGAGTGGATGAGTTTTGCAGGAGTTCAGCTTCCAAGGAAGTACATTAACACTGCAAGAAAGTCAGGCAGTTTTAGAAAGCAATGCAGCCTCCTGCACTTGGCCCCTTCCACCCATGGTCAATCTCCATCTGTCTCTCTGCCCTATTGTGATAGAGCCAGGAACCATCCTGTTTACACTGTAGCCATCAGACTCATGAGGCAAATCAACCTCCTTACAAGTTACACTGAGACAGTTAGCTAGTATTTTGTTGAGGAATGTTTGGGCCTGTCGGGCAGGAGAGGGTGAGGAGTTAAGGAAGGGGATGGCGGGATGGAGTTATTTGGAGGGAGTGCGTTCTTGATGGCTTCGGGGATGGAGGCGTTATTTAGTTCGTGCGGTCTGGAGTTGAGGATGGGAGGGTTGCTATATCGATCTCGACTCTCTGCTATCCTCCATACCTCCTTACTCCCTCACATCTTCAGGCGGCCTGACCTTCCTTCCTTTCTTCCTTCCTTCCTTCAGTCCTTCCTTCCTTAATTCCTTCCTGCCTTCCTTTTCTACGTCATTCCTTCACTTTCTTCTTGCTTTTTATTTTCTTTCTTTCTTTCTTTCTTTCTTTATTCTTTCTTCTTTCTCTCTCTCTCTCTCTCTTCTCTCTCTCTCTCTCTCTCTCTCTCTCTTGCTGTATCTTTGTTTAGTTTTGATACCAGGTTCATACTACATAGATGAAGTTTTCAAATGTTTTCTTCTATTCTCTTTTGGGAAAGAGTTTGAAAAGAATTGGTGTTTTTTAAGACTTGGTAGAATTTACCATTTAAATTATCTGATCTGGTTCTTTTTGTGGGAAGTTTTTCTAGCTGTTAGCAGTTTCTTTGGTTATAGTCTGCTATGATCTGCCTTCTTTCTGGTTTGGTGTCTTAAGGATCCTTTATATGTATTTTGCATATCATGCATATTATTTTCTACTCTAATTCTTTGTTACAAATTCTCTCTTACTTCAAATTTCCCTACTTTCTTTGAACAATGCGATGATGGGACTGAACTGCTACTGACTGACTCTGGAACATCTGTTTAGGTTTCATATTTGAAATTCGGTGAGCTTTTAAATGTATGGAATTAATGTTTTCTCTAACTCGGGAAATTTTTAGCTATTGCTCCATTGACTATTCTTTCTTCTTCATTCTTCTCCTTTGCTTCTGAAACTTCAATGATGCCTGTTTCTGAATACTTGGTGATGTCCTATACTTGTTGCATTTCTGAACATCTGAAGTTTGACAACTTTTTTATGGTTTGTACGTCTTCATTCATATTCATATTTGGTGAGACATTGTTTTTATACTTTCCTTTAGTTCTTTGCCATATTCAAAGTAGTTGACTATAAGTCATCTTCCAAACTTAAAAAAATATAATTTTGGATTTTAGACAGTTTCTATTGATTATTTCTCTTGTGAATACTTCATTCTTTATTTTTGCATGTGAGATAATTATTTGTTGATAATTGGACATTTCAAATAATATAATGTGACAATTTTGGAATTCAGATTCTTCACACTTCCCAAGGACAGTTGTTATTTTTTCTGATAGTTGTTGTTTAGTGGCATTTATTAACCATTATACATAAATCTCTGTTTTATTGTTGGTCACTAAAGTGTCTTAATGGTTAGCTAATGACTGAATAGAGGTCTCTTTAATCAATTGGAAAAATAAGTATCATAATCTGAAATATTCGAATTTTGTTTTCCTTTCTGGCACCTTGGCAATTTCATCTAAGATAGATAATCTCAGCTAAGATTATCATGGTCTTTCTGATTTGGCGGTCTCAAGTAATTGACCTTTTTACATGATCTCCAATGCACAGTGACCTGATAATGATTGTGTTTGAGGAGGTGGAGAGGCACCGGAGGATACAGGTCCCTGGAAGCAGTTATTCCTTCAGCAGCATAATAGGATATGTCCCCTCAACTCTGAGCTAGAAAATTTTTCCTTCCAGAAAGTGTTTCTATCAGATATTTGATAAATGCAACAAATACAGAGTGAAAAATCTTTAAACAAAAACCTCAGGTCATGAAACCAGAACAATAACAAACCTCAATCTAAACTAATACAAGGGAAAAAATGAAAGATCCAAATAGAAATAAATGAAATGAAACTAAAATATACATAAATAAGTAAATGCAATAATTTGCCTTAACAGAATGAAAGCCTGAAACATTTTGCCATTTCAATAGATGCAGAAAATATATTTGAGAGAATCAACATGATAAAAAGTTTGAACAAATCCAATACAGAAGGAACTTACCTCAGCATCATATAAGTCACAAGTAAGCCAGCAGCTGACATCATGCTGAATGTGGAAAAGCTGAATGCTTGCTTTCATTCTGAAATCTGGAACAAGACAAGGATGTCTATTTTCACCACTTTTATTTACTATTGGAAGTCCCGGTCAGAAAAGTGAGACAAGGGGAAGAAATAAAGGGTACTAAATTGAAGAAAACAGGTCAAATTGTCACTAAGAGCCTATGACTTGATCTATATGGAGAAAATTCTAAGGTTCCATAAAAGATCATTTAGAATAATAAATGAATTTAATATATTTACAGGCTACAGTATAAATATATAGAAATCAGTAACAACTTATACATCAATGTTGAATGATTTGAACCCAGAAGTTAAGGGAACAATTCCAACAGCTAAAAAATACCAATGAATAGACAAAGAGGAAAAGTACCCTATGATGAAAATAAAATGAGTAAAAAAAATATGAAATAAATTGAATAATATAGAAAAAATGAAAAGACATATGTATTGATGGATTGGAATAAGAAATATTGTTAAAATGTCTATACTATCTAAGTGTGCCACCAATTCAGTTACATTTCTGTCAAAATGTCAGTGGCATTGCTCACAGAACTGAACAATATCCAAAAGTTTATGTGGAACCACAAACATCAAATGAAACAAAGCAAGTAGCCAAGTAGCCAAAGCAAAATTTTAAAAACATTTATTTAAAGGGGAAGGAGAAGGGAAAGAGGAGGGAAGAAGAGGGGAGAGAGGGAGGAAGGGAGAAAAGTGACACAGAAGGCATACACACATACAGAAAGAGAAATGGAAGGAGAGGCTGAGAAGAGAGAGAGAGAGAAGTATCCAACGGAAATGACATCTGCATTCCCATGTTTCTTGAAGTACTATTCACATTTCCCAAGATATGCAAACAAACTACATCTATTAATGAGTGTAGAAAATGCAATGTATGCACAGCATAAAGTACCATTCTTCTGCAGAAAATGAAATCCTACATGATTCATGGTGATACATATGGAATCATTATGCTACGTGAAACAAGTCTGGTACAGGAACACAGGGCTGGATGAGTACTTCGATCTGAAACAGGAGGAGTTGACAGTAAATGGTGGTCACCAGACTTTTGAAAGTGTTAAGGGAATAGGGAAGTATGAAGGAATGTTGACTGATGGCATAGAGAAGATTAAAAAATACTAGTGTGTATTGACCTCACAAAGTCTAGCATCAGCTAAAGGCACCAAGATCCTTGGAGGCAAGGGATTGACAGCCACAGTAGTGTTCCTATGCTTAAGGGGAACACAGGAAAGGGTTCAGGGAAATGCCACTGGGTCCTTGTACGTCATCGGAGAGGAGGACCAAGAGGAGAGTTAGGCATACACAATAAAGGACTCTCTGGGAATTGGGGGGAGGCACTAAGGGATGTGGAGGGAGGGAGGGGGAGCAGGGGGTTTGGGGGGAGGAGGAGGAGGGAGGGAACTGGTCTACCTATTAAGTTTGTATGAGTGGAAATAATAAAAAATGTATTAAAAAAAGAATACATCAGTATGCAAAAAAAATACTAGTGTGTTTTTGCTGACTACAAATATTGAAAATATGCTGTATGTGTCAGAGAAATAGAAGAAAGATCTATAAAGGTCCTGAACAGAGAGAAATGATAAATGTTCAAGAAGATGTATTTCATCTTATTTAAACATTATACAGTGCTTATACATTCTACAACATCATGCGATACCCTTATAAACATGTACGATTTGGTGTTTTGATCAGTTCAAATTTTAATAAGGCCAACTAAAACAAAAATAAAACCATGACAAGAAAGCAAACATCAAGACAAAAATAAAGTCATATTGGATTATTGAGTACAACTTACAAATTCATATTAAAGTCTAAATGAAATGGGCCCTTTTCCAGAAAAATGACACTTACTAGATTTACCCTAATAGTAACAGAAAGTCTAAATAGATGAACTGCAATAGGATGAGTCAAGAAAATAATAAAAGCCTGTCCCTAAAATGAGCAACAGATCCAGGAGAGAATTTAAATAAACCCTTACAGAGTAGAGAATCCCATGCAATAAGACCAATTATAGAAAATGTGACCTCAATGAACACATTAAACCTAAACCTACAAAAGTGCCATGAAAAGGGAAAACTGGAGCCCACTTAATTTAACACAAGACAAAATGAAACCCATTAATGAAATAATCAGTAGTTTGCAATAATACATTAAAAAGTCATATCAAGAAGCTATTGTCATTTGTTCCAAAAACACAGTTATTTAGACATTAGGGAATACTCTAGTATTCTTAAAACTATATTAATAGTTCTAAGAAGAACCATATAATTATATTAATATGTACAGAGGAGGCACTTAACACAGTGTAACTATTTGTATTAAAATATCAGCAATACAGTTTAAGGTTAGTATTTTTAATATTTTATTTATTTATTTATTTGTGTGTGTATGTGTGTGTGTGTGTGTGTGTGTGTGTGTGTGTGTATTAGAGGGCACTGTGTATCCCTGTGGAGCACCAAGGGTGAGACTTCTGGAATCATCCTCAATTGCTTCTACCTCCTTGTTTTGCTCTGGGATTTCCTAGACTCTGCCCACTAGGGCTGGAAGTGCAGGCCATGGCTGCGTCTGCATGGTGTTTATGTGGGACCTGGGATCTAAATTCAAGACCTCCTGCTTGCTAGGCAGAGTCTTAACCCTTAAGCCATCTCTCCAGCCCTGGTTAATAATATTTTTGTATTTTTTATTTTTATTTCCACTCATACAAACTTAACAGGTACACCGGTCCCTTCCCTCCCTCCATCCTCCCACCCCCCTGTGCCCCCTCTCCTCCCCTTTCCCTCCACATCCCCCAGAGCCTCCCCCTCCCATCCCCAGAGCATCCTTTAATGTGCATGCCAAACTCTCCTTTGGATCCTCCTCTCCGATGAAGTGCAAGGACCCCGTGGCATTTCCCAGAACCGTTTCCTGTGTTCCCTTTAAGCATGGGAATACTACTGTGACTGTCAATCCCTTGCCTCCCAGGATCCTAGTGCCTTTAGCAAACGCTAGACTTTGTGGGGTCAATAGTATAATTTTTTGAGAAAAGGTCTTGCTATGTTGTCCAGGCTGTCCCAGAACTCATAACAATCTTCTTGCCTTGGCCTCTCAAGTGATAGGATTACAGATATGTACCACCTGGCTTACCTTACATTTGATTTTGTAATGTAATGAAATTTAGATACATCATCCCTGAAGGTAGCACAGTATTAGAAACTATTAAGGACTTCCTCGCAAGTGTAAGATCTAAAGCAATCATTTATATTTAATATCTACAACTATTTACCCTGAAAATTTAGGTGTACTAATCAATAAAAGCATGAATAAAGAAAGTACTTAAATATAGTTTGGAAAGGAAGAGAAAAGAACAGAAGCAAGAACAAAAATAGACAAGAGGGACAACATCAAAAGAAGTTGCTGCACAACAAAGAAGGAAGTAGCAAAAAGTAAAGGTAACCTGTAGAATGAGAAAAAAATATTTGCTTATGATGTGTCTGAAATAACTCAGTAGCAACACACTGAATGACCTGTTTTAAAATGTACAAACCTTCCAAAATAGACATTTCTCCAAAGGAAAAAATGCAAATATGTAAGTGTATGAAAAGGTGTTGAATATTATTAATCACTATGGAAATGCAAATCGAACTCACAAGGACCACTGCCTTATGCTTTCTAGGATGGCTACTATAAAAACAAGACAGGAGATAATCAATGTTGCTGATGATGTGGAGAAAAGAAAGCATCCATTCAATGGTGGTGGTGATGCCAGTCACTGCAGTTACTATGAAAAAATCAATATGGAGTTTCCTCAAAATTTAAACAGAGAATTATTGCATAGTCCAACCACCCTTTGGGTTATAGACCAATAATTGAAATTAGAATCTTAAAGAGACATCTGTGTTCCTGTGTTCCCTATGTTTATTGTAGCATTTTCATAAAAGTTAAGGCATATAAAAAACATAAATGTTCATCAAGAATGGACAAAAATGCTTTTCTCTCTCTCTTTTTGTTTCTCTCTCTTTCTCTCTCATTGTTTTCTCTCCCTCTCCCTTATAACATACACACACACACACACACACGCATGCACACACACACACATACACACACAAAACCTTACAATTAGAAGGATCCTGCCATGAAAGGATTTTTGAGGGCATTACACTAACTGAAATAAGCCTGACAGAACAACAAAATTATATGACATTATTCGTATAATCAATCTAAAACAACCATACTCATAAAAGAGAGATGGTTATTATAAAAAAAGATGGTTATTATAGGGGTTTGAGACAACAGAGAGATAGGGACTTTGTTAAAGGGCACAAAATTTTGCAAAGATAGATAATTCTTGGCGATGCGCTGAACATGGCTATGATTCCAAATTCTTTATTTTGTGTTTAGAATATATATTAAAAGGGTAGAGATTATGCTTTTTAATTACAAGAACAGTAAGACAGGAAGACAGTTTTTCAAGTGGCAGATGTGTTTATAGTGCAAATTATAGCGATAGTTCATGGATGGATGGTTACTTATAAACTTATCAAGTCCTGTATCAAGCAGCCTTTGTTTTTCAGTGATCCCTTATAAGTTGGCTACAAAATAGGCAAAACCATCTCTATTTTTAGATAATATGAATATATATTTTTATGCATAGAAGTTAATTGAAAACACTATAGATGTTACAAAAGTCTATTAAAGTTTCAGTTATGAAATTAGTAGAAAGCAACTAGTTTTACATATAATGACAAAAACCAGGTACACAATAAAAAAGATCCAATACATGTTAGAGAACAGAACAAAAACATATCAATAATGAAAATTCTTAGGTATAAACTTGAGAAAATAATGCAAAATTTATAAGGAGATCTATAAAACACCTTTGAAAGATTTAAATATAAACTTTAGAAAATAGAAACTATCTCAATAGGACATACAATGTAAAAAGCAATAAAGAAAAACTGATTGAAATGGTCTGATAATTGCATAAAACAAAATTCATTTAAAAATTAGAGCAACTCGTCCAGAACGGTCATGCCCAGCAATGTAGTAGGCAAATGATAATCTGGAAAAACACCTATATTTTGTGTCATAGGCCAAGCCTCAATAGTCTTAACATCTAGCAAATGCATAAAATTTTTAAATGGAAAAGACCATTTCTTTTTTTTTTTTTTTTTCCTTTTTTTTTAAATTTCCACTCATACAAACTTAACAGGTACACTGGTCCCCCCCTCCCTCCAACCTCCGGAAAAGATCATTTCTAAAAACATCATGAATAATTCGCAGAAAAGAAAAGTACAGAACTTATTCTTCAGCAAGAGAAATACCAACTGTATTGAGATAGTAAAATTCATTGAGATTACCCAATTTCTCCCAAGCTGAGAACATTCTGTCTTGACACTTACTGAGAGAATAGGAGTTTTCCTACATTACTTTACATTGAAGGTCGTAGATTCATGGAGGAGAATTTGACCTTACTATCAAGATACCTCTTGATTGAATAATACCATCTTTCAGAATCCTGCCTAAAGATGTCCTGAAAAAATTTTCTTTAGACATTTATCTGTCAGTGTGTATCTAGGTTTATTCCATATGTTAATTTTCATGAACAAAATTTGCCTTCAGATATCTCTTTGATATAATGATCTCATTTCTTCTGGTATATATATATATATATATCCAGAAGTGAAATAGTTGAATCACATGGTAGGAGCCGCCATATTACTTAATAAAAGCACTTTTTTACCCACTGTTGCCAAAAGTTCCTTTAATTCCATATGCTCCCCAGAATCGATTAGCATTTTTCCTTTCTGATCAGAGTCATCCTAATCGGGGTGAGATGTTATCTCATTGTAGTTTTGATTCATATTTCTCTGACAGCTGATAATATTGAGGATGTTTTTTGCATAAACTTGTCAGCTCTTTGAATTTCTTTTTTTGATTTTTTTTTTAAAATTACTTCATAAACCAGAAGGTGATATGCAAAACTTCAGAGGAAGAAAAGCCACCAGGAGTCCAGCCTGCATTTTTGTCATTTTTTCCTCCCCACTGAGAATCTTTTTCTTCCCATCAAGTTTTTCTTCAACCTTTTTGTCCTTTGTTGTGCATGTGTCCCACTGAGTCCAACAAGGATATCTGCTCTAGCTTGCGGCTGTGTGCCCATTGCCACATAGGCCATGTATCACGAGAGTTCTCTTTCTCCAGCTAGAGAGGGGTAGGATCTCATGAACAACATTGACAGGCACATTGGGTGTACAGTAAATGAGTTCATGGATGCAGTGGTCTTATGTCCAGGAAACATTGTTCCGTGGTACTTCCTCCATTCTATTTCTCACATTCTTAATGTCTGCTTTTCTAAGATGGTACCTGAAGCATGAGGAGATAGGAGAGATTCAGATGTTTTGTTTAGGACTGAATATTCCAGTCACTTATTCTGTCTTTGGATCAACTATGATTTTGTGTATTAACCACTATCCATGGGGGGGGTGTTTTCTTGCATAAAGGTTAAGAACTGTACTTGTCTATGAATTTAGAGATAAGTATTTAATAGGTAGTTGTTTGTCATGCACATTTAACAAAGCAGAATTAGTAGTTCTGGTCGGGGGCCTAGGACCTTCCTTTCCATGGGTTCCTATCCAGTTCTACAGAGTAGGTCTTAAAGTCCATTAGAAAACATTTGGTTACTCCCATAATGTTCAACCATTAAGCATTAAGCATGTTCCCTCAGATTGCTTCTACTTGTAGCTTTCAAAATTCCTAACTAGGCTGGACTCCTGGTGGCTTTTCTTCCTCTGAAGTTTTGCATATCTCCTTCTGGTTTATGAAGGCTAGCAAACAGGGAGGAAGCTGAAGCCTTGTCCCTTTGCAGTTTCATTGTCTTCTTGCTATTGAGTTGTTTGAATTCCTCACATATTTCAGATACTAATCTTTTGACATATGAATGGTTTGCAAATGAACCATTTTGTAAGTTGTCTCTTGGGTCTTGGAAGAGCTGCTGTACCGAATCTTTGTAGTTTTATTAATCTCCTTTGTGTAGTTTTGCTTTTTGGGGGCTTATGCAAAGCAAAGACAGAGAGGCAGAGGGAGAGAGAGAGAGAGAGAGAAAGAGAGAGAGAGAGAGAGAGAGAGAGAGAGAAACAACACCTTATTGATGCCTGAAGTATTTCCCCAGAGAGAGAGAGAGAGAGAAACAACACCTTATTGATGCCTGAAGTATTTCCCCTATGCTTCCTCTAATAGTTTTATGCCTTATATTTAGGTATTTGATCTTTTCTAATTTTTTTTTACTTAGTTACACAATCTCAATGGGTAGATAACCTCGCCCTCCTCTTTCTCCCTCCAGACTGAGAGTAGAGGTCATTTCAATCTTCTGCATTTGAATATCCAGTTTTCCCAGTATGGCATTCTTTGTCAAGCACAAAATTTGCCACCTGAGTCACTGGAAAATGATTAAGTAAAACCAACTACACATGACAACATCTAACTGAACTACTACAAGCATGAGAAGAACACTTGTCTATTATTTGAAACTGAATCATAAGGTACATCTTGAGTGAAAAAACAAAATGAGGAGATGGTGTGTAATGTGCTACCATTCATTTTAGGAAAGGTATTGAGTCTTTGATTTACATTTTAAATGATATGTGAAGATAAACCAAGTTTAGATTTATGAGAGTGTAGCAACAAAATGGAAGGGACTATATGTCTTAATTTGCAGAATTGATTTTAAAACCACTTAAATATTTTACATAATTATAAACCAAAGTAAACTCAAAAACAAAATGCCTGAAGATCAAAACAAAATGAAACAAATGAACCTAACTGTAAGTTGAGTTCTGTACAGGGAAATTATTTCAAATTATTTTCAATCAGAAGGGCAGGTGCATCATTGATTGCACATTCTCCGTGAATTTTTATTCTAAAGAACAAAAACAAAGCACATGATGAACATGTATCTTCAGTTCTTTCATTGCTAATTTTGGTGGTGTTTATATTGTTACTATGAAAGTGTTGGGTGTCTGTTATACAAAAATACTGATGGAAAACTATGCTGATGTCAGGCAGAACTTCTGTCATCAAAGAAAGGACCCATGGAAAGGTGACTGCACAAGAAAACCTTTCTGTGCAGAACTGAATTGGAAGTAGCAGTATCAACCTGTGGTATATTTTATTTGAAATTCCTAGCTCTGGCCATAGAAAAGCACAAGGTCCACAACTTATTCAGTAGTGTAAGTAGAATGAGCCCTTTCATTTTCTAGAGTGTGGTGCCTGGATATCATGGAAAAGAAGTCGATGGAAAAAATTCAAGCTGTTCCAGTTTAGGCAGAGACTTCTGGAGGTCTTGGTCCTACCCAGGTCCCACCCATGGAAGCACACGGCATGACTTTCAAAGCATTCATGCAGAAACTTCCAAGTCTCACCAGGGTTCTAGATCTGGACACCAACTGTCGGAGATCAAGGACTATACTAAATGATTCTGCGATGATGTGGGCTCTGCCATCAGTTGGGGCAATCTTGAAACTGACCAGAGATTGTGCAATAGAAGAAGAGATTGTTAACTTTTAGGTGTAATTACCCATTTGGTCTCATTCCTTCCCCTCTGATTTCTACCTGCTGCCGCCACACTTCTTCCCGCTCTTGATGCTCTATTAAAACTGCATTTGTTGGGGGTTGGGGAGGGCAAATCTATGATTGTTATGTAATGTTGAGCTCAACGCAACCCAAATTTATCTTGTACCTGTCTGGATCTGAAATCACCCGTTCTTCCTTGAAGTCCAGTTTCTTTTTGTTGATGTCTAAATACCTCAATTTGGGAAACAAATGGGCTCATTTGTTAAGCAATGGTCCTTGTGCCTCTTCTATGCCCAGAGTTAGGGATGCTTTTTTATTTTCAAATAAAATATAGCTTAGGTTGATATGGATATTTTAATTCAGTTCAGCACAGAAAGGTCTTCTTGACTTCAACAGTCACCCATCTATCCTCGCTTCTGGGACAGACACTCTGACTGTAACTGATAACAACATAATTTCTCACTTACATCATTGTATAATACAAATCAACACTTTCAGAAAACAGTAACAACATCAACACCACTCAAACTATTGTGACTAATGAAAGAATGGAAGATCTCATTTTGGGTTTTGTTTTTTTTCTTAAGGATAAAATTCTCAACTGCCAAAGAGATCTAGCTGGGTTGGATGATTTTTTTTTATATTTTAAGTTATTTTATTTTTTATGCTATCTATCTATCTATCTTTATTTAAATACTTATTTAAGATATTAAATTTATAAATAAATAATAAAATAAATATTAAATTTATTTAAATATATTTATTATTCTTAGTTGTATTAATAATTTGTCTTTTACCCTTGACCAGACCTGTTTCTGTCACTTCTCTAGATCAGCTCCTAATAAACCTCCCTTATGCGAATCTCTATCTCAGAGTCTTGTTTCTTGTGGCAACTGGCCTTTGAGAAGAGATACAGTACTCCTTCTATTTGTAAGTTTCACTCTTTCTGAGAGGCTGCATTTTAACTTCATTCTGTGAGAATACCCTCCAGGGGTCCTTGTGAGGAGCAGGATCAGTAACAAGAACATATTATATTCACAGTAGCTCAGACTGGTGGATTCCCACTAGGTGTTTGCTTCCTTCCATGTCCTCCTAATCCAGGGGCAGCTTAATTATCAGAGGTCATTTTCACCATGAGCAATGTTGCCTGGCAACATAGCTGACTTCCCACCTTTATTAGTTTCCAGGGGAACAGAGCTAGAAAGTTAATCCAACGTCATTTTTCCACAAAGAAAGAGAATGAATTTTGTTAACTCTTCATTCACATTTTCAAAAACAATGTCTACATCCATAAAGACAGCTGAAACATAAAAAAATAACAGCAACACCCATTTTGAATATCCTAGAAGCCTAATAAATAAAAGAAAATCAACATTTATCCAGTCTTTCTCACATGTTCTGTGCCTCAGGACAGTGAATTGAGTTGGAAAAGCGAATTTTCTTAGAGAAATATTCCAGCTAATAGAGGAAGACGGGCAGAATTAAGATATTATCTTTTTGAAACTTCTAATGAGAAGATGAATTTTGGCTTTAATCATCAGCGACTGCAAACAGCAGCACAGGGAGACAACTAGGTGCTTTCTACCCCTGATGGAAGCACACAGCATGGCTTTCAAAGCATTCATGCAGAAACTTCCAAGTCTCACCAGGCTTCTAGATCTGGACACCAACCGTCAGAGATCAAGGACTGTACTTAATGATTCTGTGATGATGTGGGCTCCACCATCAGTTGGGGCAATCTTGAAACTGATGGAAGATCGTGCAGTAGAAGAAAAGATTGTTAATGTTTAGGTGTAATCCACGGGTTGGATATCCCCTATCTAGAATGCTTGGAATCAGAAATATTCTGGGACACTTGGATTTGTTTTTGAGTTTTGGAATATTTGTATAAATATATCCCAGAGATGGAACCTAAACCTAAACACAAAACTGACTTGCTCCATGTACAGCTTGAACTCATTGCCTGATGGTCATTTTATTGAAACTTTGTGCATGAAACGAAGTTCTAAGGTGTCAGATTTTCTACGTCTGTCATCATGATGGTGTTCAAAATATTTCAAGTCATAGTGTAGATTCCCGGATTAGGGATGGTTTGTAATGGTGTTATGGTTATTTTGAAATCTTTTTGCAACTACTAATGAAAAGATGAATCTTGAGTTTTAGTGCTACAGAAAGATAAAATTACAGACGAAATGAGGAAACAGGTTTTTTCCAAAATAATCTACATTATGAAGAAGTGGTACAGAACTGCTTGAAAGAGGACTAGCTAAGCATCATAATCATCCAAATTGGGAAATTGGCTTACAGGCTTCACTTTTATTTGCTGCTATGTATTTGAGCATTCTTTTGAAATAATCAGAAGACTATGCACATCTGCATTTTATTATTATTACTTATACTAACATTTTAATATAAAATCTATATCCATAGAATCACCCATATTCCTTTATTTACTTATTTAAAAATATTTATTTATTTTCACTTGTTTTGTGTGTGTGTGTATTACTCTGTGTGTACATGTCTAAGTATCAGAGGGCACCTTGTGTGCATGTGGAGGCCCAAGGGTAACTTTGGGAATCACCTAGGATTGTTTCTACCCCCTCTTTGCTTTGTTCTGGAGTTTCCCAGGCTCCACCTTCTAGGCCTGGAAGTATAGGTGGCCATCATTTCTGCCTGGCATTTTTTACATAGGATCTGGGATCTAGACTCAGGCCTGGCCTTCTGCTTGTGAGGCAGAGACTTAATCCCTGAGCCATCTCTCCAGCCCTCCATATTTCTTTAATGTTTGTTGTCTTATACATTGGTGACCCACACAGGCTGGGTTTTAATACCAAAGGGGAGAGAGAGATAATAGATCTTGAGAAGCTCAGGGAGGTATCTCTTCTATGGCTATGGTTTGACTATTTGTACTTCCCCCAGCTCTGGGTGGGTGAATTTATCAATAGACCAGAAGTCTCAAATTAAACACTGTCAGGGCCATGCTCCCTAAAGTTCTAGAGAGGACTCTGGTCCAAGCTTCTTTTGTCCTCGTAATTATTTTATGATTTCTAAAGTCAGCATACAAAGCACTGGATTTTATGGCATGTTATAAATCCAATTAGCTCCCAGTGCCCCCTGCTCCCCGTCTTGGCTGATTCTGTCTTCTGAAATTCTTTCCTGAAATTTCTTAGTCTCTCCTTCTGCTTTCATATCAAATACATTCCATTCCTTCTTTCTTCCCCACGTCTTTAAAGTCTTTTACTATCCTTTTCCTAGTTTCTTTTAACACACACACACACACACACACACACACACACACACACACACACACACATCATCATCATCATCATCATCATCATCTCAGTTAGACACAGGTGTCAACTGGACAGTTGAGGCTTAAGCCTTTAGGCACATCTATAAAGAATTATTGATGAAGGCAAGCCCTGAACAAACCTGTGGGAGATTATCTAGTTGATGTGGGAAGACCCAGCCCAAAGTTTGGTGAGACATTCTGGGCAGGTGAACGTGATGGCGAGAGCTGGTTCAGGAATTTGACAAACTTTGGCATGCAATCATGTTCAGGCATGTTAGCAAGGAGAAACTAGGTCCCTCTCTCAACCCATTGTGTTGCTAGGGCATGGCCAGTTCCTTTGGTTTCTGATGTTGATGTGAACTCTCCTGCTATGTGGATGAGCGTAACTAGCATCTTTTAGAAGAGAAAACCTCTTCTTCCTTTAAGCCTTTTGGATCCTTACCCATATCAGCACCATGAAGACTAACTACAAGATAATTTGGCACCCAAGAAATGGGGTTCCGCTGAAACTAAGTGGTCACTGTGCCTTTTGAATTGTTTTACTGAAGAAATGTAGAAATGCTTGGGGACCTTGAAGCTATGAGGTGGAAAAGCCATTGAACAGGCTTTGCGGGCCATTTGGAAAGCAGCAATGCCGAGAGACTAATGAATGGCTTTGGCCCAGCTTGCGATGGTTTGCAGAAGAGTAAGGACTTGGGTGAAGTTGAATTTAGAGATAATAGACTGGTTTGCTTGGCAGAGGAGAGCTGTGTTGGCAACCGTGAAGTTTCAGATGAGGAAAGGGCAGACAGCAGAGCAGCTGTGGCTGTTGGAGAAATGAGCATCATTGAAGAAAAATCTAGCACTTTGCACTGCGATGGCAGGAGAAATGAATAGCCTGCAAAGATTCCATTTCATGAAATCCAACTGGAAAAATGAAATGGCCCGGCACTTTTTAATTTTATTCCTTGACACTTTCATACAAAAATACAACGAATTTATGTGTTTTCACCACTTACCACCCAATCCCATCTACCCTCTCTCTCCCACTTCTTATTTTCTCCTTTCCAGCCAGTCTCCCTCCCACTTTCTCATCTTTCTGCATGTGTGGCCCTCGCGGTTTCATCTGAGATACTTGGACTGGCAAGTGCCTGAGACTTGCTGGGGGCACGGATGACTTATCAGTGAGTGAAAGATCATTGAGTCAAGAAGCTCCCCTTCTCCCGTCTGGCATTAGTTATAAATAGTCTCTCAGGAGGTGTAGCATTTCTTGAGATCTTACCCCTTCCATGTCAAAATGTCGACAGGCCAAATCTGGCACAGGTTTTGTGGAAATGGACGTTGCTGTAGTGAGTTCTCGGATGCAGCACCTTGTCAGGATCAGAGGATACTGACTGGCAGTGCCAGGTCTTCTGCTTCTTTTCTGTAAGTTCCCCTGAACCTTGAGAGGGGGGTGCTTTCTATGTCTGTAGTCACTCATTCTGTGTACTGTTCTCTGCATTAACACTTTGCATTGCAAAAGCAGCTCCTTGGTTGAGGGCTGAGAATTCTCTAATCTATGTTATAATGATAAGTGTTTAGATACCAGTTTACTTACTACCGAGTACTTATAGTTAAACCTTAATAGTTTGTTCAACCTAGGGCCTATGGTCTCCCTTTCCATGGATTCTTGACTTGATTTATAGTTTCCTGATGAAAAGTGGGCCTTAAATCCAATCATAAGCAGTCATTCTCTTCCATGCCTTACATGCTCCTATTGTACCAATGGTCACTTCTTTACCAGAATGGTTGTTATTGTAGCTTGTAGCACTCACAACTGGGTGAGAATTTTCTCCCCTGGCAACCTGGCACTATGAAGACTGGCCAGCAAGGAGAAAGCTTCCAAAGCCATACCAGGTTGTTTCTCCGCATCCTGTGATCCTGTGTGTGTTGTATTCAGCAATAGGATCTTACTATGAGGTACTGGGTGACATCCAAAGCAATGGCAAATGCCTGTCTCATTCTGGGGGCCTTTGAGGCTTCTCTAACCAACAGCTCATGAAGAGACATCATGTATCTAGTACTGGGGATTCTGTTTAATTACCTGTGGGTTCTTGTAGGAGTATCTCAGCACAAGTTCTATTTCTTTTTTCTTTCTCTCTGTGTTTCCCTGGGTAGGGCATAGCACGTAATATTTTTTAAGAATTATATTTTTGTTACAAGGAGAGAAGTGACCATGTTACAGTAGAGAAAATAGGCCTCCATCAAGGACTGCAAGAAAGTAATGTGACACCTAGTTAAGTTCACAGACATTCATTCCTGATCATTTACAACTAAGGGGATATGAACTCACCAGAAGGGGAGGGCATATAGTCCGGCAGATAAAAAGTAACCATTTTGCAAATGGGTGATTGACCCCTCCCATTGCCAAATGCCATATGACCCTGCGATTCCACTTTTGGATATAAGTATTACATCTACCCTTGAATGTGCTCTTATAATAAGACTCCAGTTTAACAGCTTTCTGTCTCTGGCCAGGGGGTGACATACAGTGCCCACCAGGATGGAGTGAAGAGCATTACAGAAGCAGCAAAACTGCAAAAGAAAATCAACAAACCACAATCCAGAACTTCAGAGACTCTATATCAACCACCTAGAACTAGGCCACACTAATCTTTCCCCATCCTGAAGCTCAGGAACATTTGTGGAAGAGGGGGCGGTAAGAGTATAAGAGCAAAAGAATGGGAGGAGCAATGATTTGCAAGATACTCCACACAAGTTAGGACCGAAGCAATCATAATTGGACATTGCATACCCGGCGCAATGTCCAACACACTATTGACCTCACAAAGTCTAGCATCTGCTAAAGGCACCAAGATCCTTGGAGGCAAGGGATTGACAGCCACAGTAGTGTTCCTATGCTTAAGGGGAACACAGGAAAGAGTTCAGGGAAATGCCACTGGGTCCTTGTACATCATCGGAGAGGAAGGCCCAGAGGAGAGTCAGGCATGCACAAGAAAGGACTCTGGGAATTGGGGCGGGAGGCACGGGGGGATGGGATGGGAGGGGTGAAGGGAGGGAGAGCAGGGGGTTCGGGGGGGGAAGGAGGAGGGAGGGAGGAACTGGTGTACCTATTAAGTTTGTATGAGCTGAAATAATAATAAAATGTATTAAATAAAAAAAGAATTATATTTTTGATAGACACAATATAAAAGGTTTCTATCTGACTGTACCTTACGTACTTAGTGTTAGTTTTTACTTCCCACTCCTCCTACACCCTGTTCACTTATTGCCTTCCTCCCTTAAAAGCATCCCCCATTATTTCCTTTTCCACTTTCTTACCCTCTATGTTATTTTACCTTCTCTGTTTTTTTTATTTTTTTTTTAATTTTTTTTATTATTATTTATTATAACTGTGCGCATGTGCGTGTGTATGTGTGTGCGCGTGTGTGTCTGTGTGTGTTGTGTGTGTGTCTGTGTATATGTAGAACCACGGACGAATTCGCGAACCACCATGGACGCCTCCACCTCCTTCTGCCCCGGGATTCACAGGCTCCGCCCTACCAGGACCAGAAGCGCAGGCCGCCCCCGCTTCCGCCTGGCGTCTATAGGTGGGATCTGGGATCCGAACTCGGGACCTTCCGCCTGCAAGGCGGAGGCTTAACCCCTGAGCCACCTCTCCAGCCCTACCTTCTCTCTTTTTATGTCCTCTCACACCCCCACTCCTGTTTTATATTCCTTTCTTGTTTGCAATTTACTGTGCAGGTATAGTTATTAAAGGTGTTTCTAATTAAGTACACCCATCTGAAGATTCAATACTAGCATCTATGTATATGGGAAGAACATGCAGTGTTTATCATTCAGTTCTGTTGCCCAGCATGTCTGAGCTGAGCTGACTACACAACAAGCAACAGAAGATGGAGAATGAACTATGCACAATGTGGTAATTATTTTGCCATACTTTATTGTTAATTTTGGTTTCACTTTGGTCTTAATCTTGATGTATGAATTTCTTGCTGTGTCCTGATGCTTCCATTTCAAAATAATAATGTTTGTTCTGTGCTTTTATACATTAATGCTATTTACCTTGTTTTTGAATTGTAAAACCTTGTAAATAAAAGATTTAAGATGTTTAAAAAGAGACTTTGGATATTAGAAATTTTGGAACTAAATTATTAATGGCTGTGAACATTTTAAAGCTAAGACTTTGAAAACTTTTTAAAAATGTACTTATTTGTGTCTGTGTGTTTGTGTGTATGTGTATATGTGTGTCAGAGGGCATTGTGTGTGTGGCCCTGTGGAGGATCAAGGGTGACTTCAAGAATCATCCTGGATTGCTTCTACTTCCTTTTCCTGAAAGTGCAGGCCACTGCCATTTCTGCTTTTTTTTAAACATGAAATCTGGAATCTGAACTCAGGTTCTTCTGCTTTTGAGGCAGTCTTAACCTCTGAGCCAACTCTGACTTTGGAAACTTTTAATCTCAGTCTACAAGAACTTTTTAGAATCAACAGAAAGTATTTTTGTCTATTTATTTATTTATATTTTTTTCCACTCATACAAACTTAATAGGTATCCCAGTCCCCTCCCTCCCACCCTCCACCCCTCCCTTGATCCCTTTATTCCCTCCTCCCTTTACCCTTCCTCTTCCCCCCTCCCTCCCTTTCTCCCAGTACCCCCTGCCCCCCATCCCTGGAGCATCCTTTAGTGTGCATGTCATACTTCCCTCTGGGTCTCCCTCTCTGATGAGGTGTAAGGACTCAGTAGCATTGCTTAGAGCTCTTTCTTGTGTTCCCCTTTAGTGTAGGAACACTATTGTGGCTGTTAATCCCTTGCCTCTAAGGATCCTAGTGCCTG
Source organism: Typhlomys cinereus (assembly GCA_023101885.1). Taxonomy (NCBI): domain Eukaryota; kingdom Metazoa; phylum Chordata; class Mammalia; order Rodentia; family Platacanthomyidae; genus Typhlomys; species Typhlomys cinereus. The sequence goes on from JALPQD010000002.1 coordinate 185,801, forward strand.
TGATCCATGCTAGACTTTGGGGATTCAATGATATGTTGGTCATTGCGCAGGTCATGCAAAATCCCATTAAGATTACTTTGGCCCTAACTTGTGTGGAGTATCTTGCATATCGTTGTTCCTCCTCTTTAGGCTCTTATAATGTTATCGCCCCCTCTTCCGCAAATTTCCCTGAGCTTTGGATAGAGAGAGATTAGGTTGGCCTGGTTCCTGGTGATTAATGTAGGGTCTCTAATGTTCTGAATTGTTTTTGTCCCCCAGTTTTGCTGTTCCTGCACTGCTCTTGGCTCCATCCTGAGGGGTATTGGATGTCACTTCCTAGCCAGAGATAAAAGGCTGTTAAAAGAGAGTCTTATTATAGGAGTAGATGTAAAGGTAGATGGAATAAGAGTAGGTGGGGGGGCGGGGTCAGTCTCCCATTTGCAGGATGGTTACCTTCTATTTGCCAGGCTCTATGCCCTCCCTGTCTGGTGAGATCGAACCCCATCAATTGCAAGTGACCAGGATGGAAAGTCTGTGAGCTTAACCAGATGTCTCATTACTTACTTGCAGTCTTTGATGGTGGCCTATTTTCTGTGCTGTAGCATGATCCCCTCTCTCCTTGCTTCTGGTGGGGCCCTCCTTCCCCATCCCTCCTGTTCATAATCTTTGCAATTACTGTAGGTATTACAAAGACTTATCTTTGAGTGTGTCACTAAGTGGATTTGTTAATAGGATCCACCTATTAGGGAGTACATACGGCACTTAATTTTCTGTGTCTGGGATACTTCATTCAATATAATTGTTTCTAATTCCATCCATTTCCCAGCAAATTGCATTCATCATTTTTGATGACTGAGTAGTACTCCATTGTATAGATGTACCACATTTTCCTTATCCACTCGTCAACTGTTGGGCATTTAGGTTGATTCTATGACTTTGCTATTGTAAATAGTGCTGCTATGAACATGGTCTTGTTTGTGCTATTGAGGTGAATTTTTGCTGTATGGGAGGTTATTCCCAAAAGTGGAATAGCTGGGTCATATGGCATTTCAATCTTTAACTTTTTTAAGAATCACCAGATGGCTCGCCAGAGTGGTTGTGTAAGCCTGCATTCCCACCAATAATGTAGGAGAGTTCCCCTCTCTCCACATCCTCTCCAGCATTTGGTGTTGTTTGTATTGTGGATTTTTGCCATCCTGACCGGGGTAGGATAATATCTCAGGGAGGTTTGATTTGTGTTTTCCTGATGGCTAAGGATGTGGAACATTTTTAAAAGATATTTGTTAGACATTTCAATTTCTTCCCTGGTAAAGTTTCTTTTAAGTTCCAAGGCCCATTTTTTAAATACATTTTTTATTATTATTTCAGCTCATACAAACTTAATAGGTACACAGTTCCCTCCCTCCCTCCTCCTCCCCCGAACCCCCTGCTTCCCCCCCCCCCCCCCCCCCCCGTGCCTCCCGCCCCAATTCCCAGAGTCCTTTCTTATGCATGCCAAGGCCCATTTTTTAATTGGGCCATTTGTTTCCTAGGTGTTCAGTTTTCTAAGTTCTTTGTGTACTCTGAATAATAGAGCTCTATCAGATGTGCGGTTAGTGAAGATTGTCTCCCATTCTGTGTTTGCCTTTGTGCTCAAGTTACAATCTCTTTATCTGAATAGAAGCTCTTTAATTTCATAAGATCCAATCTGTTGAGTGTTGGTTGTAGTGACTGGATTTCTCATTTAGGAACTGTTGGCCTAGTCCAATCAGCTCCAGAGAGTTCTCTACCCTTTCAACTAAAGTTTTTATAGTCCCTGACCTTATATTGAGGTCCTTGATTTATTTGGAATTAATTCTTGTACATGGTGAAAAGTATGGGTCCAGTTTTAATCTTCTGCATGTTGGCATCCAGTTTTGCCATCACCATTTGTTGAAGATGCTGTTCCTTTTCCATTGGATTTTCTGGGCCCTTTTGTCAAAGATCAAATGACTGTAATTGTGTGGGCTCATATCTGGGTCTTCAACCCTTATCCATTGATCTGTGTGTCTATTTTGGAGCCAGTACCAGGCTGTCTTTATAACTATGGATTTGTAGTATAGACTAAGGTTTGGTATGGTAATACCTCCAGCAGTGTTTTTGTTACTCAGGATTGTCTTTGCTATCCTGGGTCTTTTGTGCTTCCATATGAATTTTGAGTTTGTTTGGTCAATTTCTTTAAAGAATTGCTTTGGGATTTTGATTGGTATAGCATTGAATCTGTATATTGCCTTTGGTAGGATTGTCATTTTTATGATATTGATTCTGGCAATCCAGGAACATGGGAGGTCTTTCCACCTTCTAGTGTCTTCTGTAATTTCTTTCTTTAGGGTTTTAAAGTTTTCATAGTAAAGGTCTCTTACTTCCTTGGTTAGGTTTAAAGGTTTTTTTAAAAATTATGTATTATTTATTCAATTGTGCGTGTATGCATGTGTGCACGTATGTGTATGTATGTGTGTGTGTGTAGAACCACGGATGTATTCGGGAACCACCATGGACTGCCTCCACCTCCTCCTTGTTTACTCTTTCCCTGGATTCACAGGCTCCTCCCTACCACGACCAGAAATGCAGGCTGCCTCTGCTTCTGCCTGACATCTATACGTGGGGTCTGGGATCCGAATTCAGGACCTTCCGCTTGCAAGGCAGAAGCTTAACCCCTGAGCCACCTCTCTAGTCCCCCTTGGTTAGGTTTATACCAAGGAATTTAATTTTTTTCCAGGCTACAGTAAATGGGATTGTTTCTCTTAGGGTTTTTTCACTTCTTTCATCCTGGGCATATAGGAAGGCCACTGATTTTGTATGTTTATTTTGTATCCTGCTACCCTGCTGGACTTCTATATTAGTTCCAGAAGTTTCCTGGTAGAGTTTTTGGGATTACTCAGGTAAAGGATCATGTCATCTGCAAATAGAGATAACTTGACTTCTTCCTTGTTGATTTGAATCTCTTTTATTTCCCTTTCTTGTCTTATGGCTTCAGCTAAGACTTCAAGTACAATATTGAATAGAAGTGGTGAGAGTGGACAGCCTTGTCTAGTTCCTGATCAAATCAGGAATGCTTCAAGTTTTTCCCCATTGAGTATAATTCTTGCTGTTGGCTTGTTTTATATAGGTTTTATTATATTGATAAAGGTTCCTTCCATTCCAACTGAATCTAGGGTTCTGATCATAAAAGGCTGTTGGATCTTGTCAAAAGCTTTTTCTGCATCAATCAAGAGTATCATGTGGTCTTGGATTTTGGACTGGTTTATATGATGAATTACATTTATTGATTTGCGTATGTTGAACCAACCTTGTGTGCTTGGGATAAAGCCTCCTTGATCACTGTGAATGATCTTTTTGATGTGTTTTTTAATGTGATTTGTTAAGACTCTGTTGAGAATATTTGCATCTGTGTTCATCAAAGAGATTGGCCTATAGTTTTCTCTTTTTTTTTAACTTTTTTTTTTAATTTAGTCAATTGTGCATGTATGCGTGTGTGCCTGTGTGTATGTGTGTGTGTGTAGAACCACGGACGAATTCGGGAACCACCATGGACGCCTCCACCTCCTCTTGTTTTACTCTGCCCCGGGATGCACAATCTCCGCCCTACCAGGACCAGAAGCGCAGGCTGCCCTCGCTTCCGCCCGGCATCTATATGTAGGGTCTAGGATCCGAACTCAGGACCTTCTGCCTGCAAGGCAGAGGCTTAACCACTGAGCCACCTCTCCAGCCCCCTATAGTTTTCTTTTTTAAGTGTATCTTTATTAGGTTTTGGTATTAAGACGATATTAGCTTCATAGAAGGAATTTGGTAGTGTTGCTTCCTTTGCTGTTTGATGCAACAGTTTAAGGAGTATTGGTGTTATTTGTTCCTTAATGTCTGGTAGAACTCTGTGCTGAATCCATCTGGTCCAGGACATTTTTTGGTGGGAAGATTCGAGATTACTTTATTGATTTCCTCAGATGTTATAGGACTATTTAAATAATTCACAACTTCCTGATTGAATTTAGGTAAGTTGTGTTTACTTAAGAATTCATACATTTCTTTTGTGCTATCAAATTTCACAGAGTATAAGTTTTTGAAATATGATCTTATAATTCTCTGAATTTCTTGGGTATCCATAGTGATAACTCCATGTTCATTTCTAATTTTGTTAATTTGGGTTTTCTCTCTCTTGCTTTTGGTTAATTTAGCTAGAGAGTGTATCAATCTTATTGATTTTTTCAAAGAACCAGCTTTTTGACTGGTTGATCCTCTGTATCGTTTTCCTAATCTCAATTTTGGATATTTCTCCTCTTATTTTGCTAATCTCCTCTCTTCTACTGCTTTTGGGATCAGATTGCTCTTGTATCTCTAAAGCTTTAAATTGCATTGTTAAAGTATTTATGATGATGTTTCTATTTTTTTATATAGGCATTAAGAGCTATGAAGTTACCTCTTAGGACAGCTTTCTTTGTGTCCTAAAGATTTTGATAAGTTATATTTTCATTATCATTCACTTCTAGGAAATCTTGAATTTCCTTTATAGTTTCTTTCTGAATCCAAGTATCATTCAGCATTATAGTGTTTAGTCTCCAGGAGATAGTGTATTTTCTGTTGTCTGTTGTGTTGCAGATGACAAGCTTTAGACCATGGTGGTCTAATATGGTACAGGCTAGAATTTCCACTTTCCTGTATATGTGGAGATTCGTTTTGTGGCCCAATATGTGATCTATTTTGGAGAAAGTTCCATGTGCTGCTGAGAAAAATGTGTGTTCTTTGGTGTGTGGATGAAAAGTTCAATAGAGATCTGTAAGGTCCATTTCAATAAGGGTTTGATTAAGTTCCAATGTGTCTCTGTTAAGTTTTTGACCTGTTGATCTATCCCATGTTGACAGGGCGGTATTGAAATCCCCAAGAATTATCATTTTGGGGTTGATTTCTTGCTTTAGATGCTGTAATGTTTGCTTAATGAATGTGGAGGAGCCCATATTAGGTGCATATATGTTCAGTACTGTGAAGTCTTGCTGGTGAATTGTACCTGTGACTAAAATGTAGTATCCATCTGTGTCTCTTATGATTTTTTCTGGTTTGATGTCCACTTTGTCTTGTAGCGTAATAGCTATCCCTGCTTGTTTCCTGGTTTGCAGAATTTTTGACCAGCCTTTTATTTTTAGGATGTGCCTACCTTTTATGGTGAGATGTGTTTCCTGAAGGCAGTAGATTGATGGGTTATGATTTTTAATCCACGTTTTTAATCTGTGTCTCTTGATTGGTGAGTTAATTCCATTGACATTTAATGTTATAATGGAGAAATTATTTTTAATTCCGGACAGTTTTTTTATTTAGTGGCTTTCATAAGTGTATTATTTGGCTTTTAGGTTTTGGTGTTGTTATACTTCCCTTCTGTCCTCCTGGATATGCTTGTTTTTTTTTTTTTTTTTTTCTTCAAGCTTGAGTATCATTTCTAGCATTTTTTGAAGGCTTGGTTTGGTAGACATGTAAGTCTTCAAGTTGTCTTTGTGCTGGAAAACTTTTCTTTCTTCCTAGATCCTGACAGATAGTTTTCCCAGGTATTTTAGCCTGGGTTGACATTTTTATTCATTCAATACTTGAAGTACGTTTCTCCAAGTTCTTCTTGCTTTTACTGTTTCCATTGAGAAGTCATTTGTTATTTTAATAGGTTTACCTTTAAAAATTACTTGTTTTCTTTCCCTTGAAGCTCTCAGCACCTTTTGTTTGTCTCGAATGTGGAGTGTTTTCACTATTATTTGCCATAGTGAGTTTCTATTTTGGTCATTTCTGTTTGGGGTGCGGAATGCCTCTTGTATTTGGATGGGCCTCTTATTCTTTCGATGAGGAAAGTTTTCCTTTATGATAACTTGAAAAATTTCCTCAGATGTGGTATTTTGGGATTATTGTTCTGGTATTCCATGAATGCACATGTTAGGCTTCTTGATAACTCTTGAATATTTCTCTCAAGTATCTTTTTAGCTTTAACAACCTCTTTCATTGATCTGGTTAATTCTTCCACTTTGTCTTCAAGTTCTGAAAGTCTATTTTGTGCTTCATTAGTTCTGCTGATAAGACTATTGAGTTCTGAGTTGAAGATAACTTGTCTTTTAGTTCAATTTTAAACTCTGCTTGAGACTGTTTTTACTGCTCTATGCCTATTTTTGTTTCTTCAACTTTTTTTCTCATCTGTTCCAAGAGCCTGTTGTGTTTCTGTTCAAAGTGGTTAATGTGGTTATTTAACTCCTCTGGGATTTCCTCTTCCATTGTATTGATCATGGTAATGATCATGCTTTGAATGTAATTCTTCTTGGGTTTGGCTTTCTTGGCTATTTTCTGTGAATTTGTTCTGGTTGGAATCTATCATTATGGGGTTAATTCTTTTGGTGGAAGATTTGTTCTCTTGGGTTTTGTTTCTCATGGATCTTCACTTTTACTTGGGCATTGTTTTATCTCTTAAGACCTTCTTTCAGTTTCTGTGTGTTTTTGACTGAACTGAATTAGTTGGTATTATTACTCTCAAGCAGTTATTACTAGTGTTTGCCTTGGAGTTGGGTATGCTTGTCTGTTGTTATTGTTATTTCCTAGATGAGGCTATTAGATTGTTAGTACATCAATTAAATCAGGTTTAGTGAACAGATGATGAAATTAGTATGGTAGTGTGCTTTTACGATTTGGTACGTTGGTGATATGTGAGGGTGAGTGGTATAGACCCTGAAGTTGTATATATTTTGGGGGTGGCTATATAGATAAGTTAATCTACAGTGATTAATAATTGAAAGGAACGGGATGGTAAAAAGGGTTTACTTATCTTTGGGCTGGATGTGAAGAATCTCTCCCATGTGATAGGACGATTTTAGAGGACTTCAGATGTATGGCCTTTGTCCCCTACAGCTTAGCTTGGCTTTCTTTGGACTCCATTGAATTCTGAGGAGCAGGGTGTCCTTTCTGGGCCGTGTGCTTCCCAGGCGGGCAGAAAGGGTAGTGGTGCTGATGGCGGTGCACTTAACCTGGTACTTTGGGTGTGGCCTAGTTGTCCTTTCTAGCCTGGAGCAGGCTCCAGCTGGCTGGTGGTAGGAGCTGGGATAAGGGGGAGACCTGGGGGCTGGGGGAATTTATCTGAGAAGCAGTGTGTCTCCCTGGACCTCAAGCGTCCTGGGCGAGTGGAAAAGGGACAGAAAGTATTTTATATCATAAGATAAATATAACATCTATGGAGACAGGAAGTAGACTGTTATGAGTTAAGTTGTGTCAAGCTGACAATGGGTAGAGTATGCCAGCTGCATAGAGGGTAGCAACTTGACAGCTGAGGAGTGACTCTTTAGGTACACTTATGAAGAATTATTTAATCAAGGCAAGCCTTGAGAAAGCTTATGGTGTATTATTTAATCAATGTGGGAAGACCCAGCCTATGATGGTAGGGTTAATCCCTGTGCAGGTATGTAAGATGGAGAGAGCTGTTTCAGTAATTTGACGTACCCTGACACACAGTCATTGGGGCATGCTAGCAAAGAAGTATGTCTCTCAGCTCTTTATGTAGATATGGTGTGGCTAGCTCCTTCAGCTGCTGAGGCTGAAGTGAACTCTCCTATCACATTCATGAACATTAACAATTATCTGTAAGCAAGAATAAACTCTTGTTCCTTAAGTTGTTTGGGCCCTGTTTTCTAACTGTAATATATGTATAATTTGAATATAGGTTCTGCATAGAATAGAAAAAATGATAATATATGCAATGTTTGTCTTTCTGAGTCTGACTTACCTAGCTAAATATAATCATTTTTCAGTTGCACCAATTTTTCTACAATTGTTATGATTTCAATATTCATCATGGCTGAACAAAATCTCATTGTGTATGTACTGCACTACATTTTCATTGGTAATCCACGGGTTGGTGAATGTCTAGGCTGACTTTACTTCCTACTATTGTAGTTAGTGCAGCTCCAAACAGGGCAGTGCAAGTAAGTGTCTGTGTGCTTTGTTCAAGCATCTACCCATGAGTGGTGAGTGGGGTTGTATGCTAGTTATAGTTTTAGGTTTGTGAAAGTACCCACATTGCTTTCCATAAAAATACCCACGTTGTTTTCCATAAGAGAAATACAAATTTCCATTCTCATCAGCAGTATATGAGGGTTTCTTTTTCTTCACATCTTTACTAATAATTGTTTTTTTTTTGATGATGGCCATTTTGACTGAAATGAGATGGAATCTCAAAATCACTTAATTTTTATTTCCCTGATGACTAAAGATACTGAACATCTTTCATAAATGTGTTGAGAATTTGCATTTTTTCTTTCTTTAAAACTATTTTTTTTGCCATTTTCATGTACCTAGGTGGGATTTATGTCTATATGTGTGGCTCAGGTTACCACAGCCACCAGGAATCCATAGAGCAAGAACTGCTAGAGGAAACAGGGTCTAAGTTAACCAAACCTCAAGTTCTGTCCCCTGTGATGTGCCTCCAGCAAGACTAAACATCTTAAAGGTGACATACTCTTCCCAAGCATTAACACCAGCTAAGGATTCAAATACGTGAGCCTGTTGGGGGGCAACTCACACTCAAATCATGATGGATGTGTAGTAGGTAAAGATGTTTGCCATTTTTGCATGTTATCTCTTCATTGTGCTGATAGTTCCCTTAACACTATGGAAAACTTGTAATTTCGAGTGATACTCTTTGTCAATTTCTGGAATCCTTTTCAGAAGGCCTTTTATGCCTTCTTTTATCTTGAAGAGTTTTACCTGTATTTTTCTTTAACAGTTTTAAAATTCCAGGTTTTACCTGGACGTCTTAATTGCATTTTTAAATAGATTTTGTGCAAGGTGAGAGATACAGATTAATTTCATTCTTCTATAAGAAGGAATCCAGTTTTACTAACATTGTTTGTTAGGGAGGGTGTCTATGTTTTTGCCAAAACTTAAGTGGATGTATAGGCAGATTTACTTTTGGGTCTTGTATTCCATTGTCCATTGCCGGTACCATCCTGTTTTAATATTACGGCTCTGTAACATGGTTTGAGATCAGGCATTATGGCTCTCCCTGCATCGTTCTTTCTGCTTAGGATTTGATTATTCAGGTGTCTTTTGTTTTTCCATTTTAATTTTAGAGTTTTTTCAAGTTCTGTGAAGATTTTATTGGGCTTTTGATAAGGAATGGGTTGAATATGGACACCGCCTTCTGTAATAGAGTCTCTTTGTGTCTTCTAGCCTTCTTCAGTTTCTCTCTTCAGTATCTTAAAAGTTTTCATTCTAGAGCCCCTTTAACTCTTTAGTTAGGTTTATTCCTGGGTAGTATTTTTGAAGTTATTGTGAATGGGATTTTTTCATGATTTTTTTTTTCTTGGAGGTTTGTTATTGGCATATAGAAAAGCTACTGACCTTGCAAGGTGATATTTCATAAAGGCATTTGTCATTTCTAAGAATTTACTTGCAGAGTCTTGAGACTATATTAAGTATAGGGTCATTTCATCTGAAAATAGAAGGAATATAAACAGTAAAGAAAGAAGTCAAATTTCCTCTCTCTCCTCATCTTTTTCCTTACTCTCCTGACTAAGGCTTTGAGTACCATGTTGAGAAGGTGGGCACTCATGTTTTGTTCTAGATTTAGAGAAAATGCTGTTTTATTCCATAGTCTTTATTATGTTGAAGTATAGTCTCCTTATTCCTAGTTTCTTCAGGGTTTATATCATAAAGGAATATTGAAAATGTGTTGAATGTCATTTATAACTACATTTGAGATGATCACATGATTTCTGTCACTGATTCTATTTATGAATTGTATTACACTTCTGATTTTCGTATGTTGAACCAACCTTGAATCCCTGTAATGAATCAGACTTGATCATAGTGTTTTATCTTCTTAATTGAAAGAATTTTATTAAAAGTTTTTGCTTTAATAGTCAGAGAAATTGTGTGTGTGTGTGTGTGTGTGTGTGTGTGTGTGTGTGTGTGTGTACCTGTCATAGTTAGGGACAGGTGTCAACTTGACAGTTGGGTGTGTACATATATATATGAATGAATGAAAATTTAAATAAAGTATCTTAAGTGAGAAAGGATCTATTTATTTATTTATTTTGTGTGTCTCTTTTTTATTTTATTTTTTTATTTCTACTCATACAAACTTAACAGGTACACCCGTCCCCTCTTCCCTCCAACCCTCTATCCCCCTGTGCCCCCCTCCCCTCCCCGACCCCTCCCTACCCTCCGAGTGCCTCCCCCTCCCATCGCCGGAGCATCCTTTAATGTGCATGCCAAACTCTCCTCTGGATCCTCCTCTCTGATGAGATGCAAGGACCCAGTGGCATTTCCCAGAACTCTTTCCTGTGTTGCCGTTAAGCATAGGAACACTACTGTGGCTGTCAATCCCTTGCCTCCCAGGATCCTAGTGCCTTTAGCAAATGCTAGACTTTGTGAGGTCAATAGTGTGTTGGACATTGCGCAGGGCATGTAAACTCCAAATATGATTGCTTCGGCCTAACTTGTGTGAAATATCTTGCATATCATTGCTCCTCCCATCCTTGTGCTCTTACACTCTTACCGCCCCCTCTTCCGCAAATTTCCCTGAGATTCAGGATGGGGAGAGATTAGGCTGGCCTAATTCCAGGTGGTTGATATAGAGTCTCTGATGTTCTGGATTATGGTTTGTTGATTTTTTTTCCAGTTTTGCTGCTCCTGCAATGTCCTTGGCTCCACCCTGATGGGTATTGGATGTCACTCCCTGGCCAGAGATAAAAACCTGTTAAACTAGAGTCTTGTTATAAGGGTATATTCAAAGGTAGATGTAATAAAAGTAGGAAACCGCACTGAGGAAGGGGTCTATCACCCATCCGCGAAATGGTTATTTTCTATCTGCCAGACTATATGCCCTCCCCTTCTGGTAAGATCATACCCAATCAGTTGTAAATGATCAGGCAGAAAAGTCTGTGAACTTAACCAGATGTCTCATTACTTACTTGCAGTCCTTGATGGAGGCCTATTTTCTCTGCTGTAACATGGTCCCCTCTCTCCTTGTTACTAGTGTGTCCCTCCTTCCCCATCCCTCCTGTTCATAATCTTAGCAATTACTGTAGTGATTGCAGAGATTTATCTTTGAATGTCACTAAGTGGGTTTCGTACTAAGAGCCACCTATTAGGGAGTATATATGGTGCTTAATTTTTTGTGTCTAGGATACTTCACCCAATATAATTGTTTCTAATTCCATTCATTTCCCAGCAAATTCCAGTAATGCATCATTTTTAATGGCTGAGTAGTACTCCATTGTATAAATGTACCACAGTTTCCTTATCCACTCATCAACTGTTGGACATTTGGGTTGATTCCATGACTTTGCTATTGTAAACAGTGCTGCTATGAACATGGTCATGCTTGTGCTATTGAGGAGAACCTCTGCTGTATTGGGGGGGGGGGTTATTCCCAAAAGTGGAATCACAGGGTCATATGGCATTTCAATCTTTAATTTCTTTAAGAATCTCCAGATGGCTCGCCAGAGTGGCTGTATGAGCCTGCATTCCCACCAGCAATCTAGGAGAGTTCCCCTCTCTCCACATCCTCTCCAGCATTTGGTGTTGTTTGTATTGTGGATTTTTGCCATCCTGACCGGGGTGAGATGATATCTCAGGGAAGTTTTGATTTGCATTTCCCTGATGGCTAAGGATGTGGAGCATTTTTTAAGATATTTGTTAGACATTTTAATTTCATCCCTAGTAAAGTTTCTTTTAAGTTCCAAGGCCCATTTTTTTAATTGGGCCATTTGTTTCCTTGGAGTTTAGTTTTCTAAGTTCTTTGTGCACTCTGGATAATAGAGCTCTATCAGATATGTGGTTAGTGAAGATTTTCTCCCATTCTGTGGGTTGCCTTTGAGCTCGTGTGACAATCTCTTTATCTGAACAGAAGCTCTTTAATTTCACAAGATCCCAACTGTTGAGAGTTGGTAGCAGTGACTGGGCTATTGGATGTCTGTTTAGGAACTGTTAGCCTAGCCCAATCAGCTCGAGGGAGTTCCCTACCCTTTCACCTATGGTTTTTATCCATTTGGAATTAATTCTTGTACATGGTAACAAGTACAGGTCCAGTTTTAATCTTCTGCATGTGGACATCCAGGTTTACCAGCAGCATTTGTTGAAGATACTGTTCTTTTTCCATTGGATTTTTTGGGCCCTTTTGTCAAAGGTCAAATGGCTGTAGTTGTGTGGGCTTATATCTGGGTCTTCAACCCTTATCCATTGATCTGTGTGTCTATTTTGAAGCCAGTACCAGGCTGTTTTTATTACTATGGATTTGTAGTACAGACTAAGGTTTGGTATGGTAATACCTCCAGCTGTGTTTTTGTTACTCAGGATTGTCTTTGCTATCCTGGGTCTTTTGTGCCTCCATATGAATTTTGAGATTGTTTGGTCAACTTCTTTAAAGAATTGCTTTGGGATTTTAAATGGTATAGCATTGAATCTGTATATTGCCTTTGGTAGGATGGTCATTTTGACAATGTTGATTCTGCCAATCCAGGAACATGGGAGGTCTTTCCACCTTCTGGTGTCTTCTGCAATTCCTTTCTTCAGGGTTTTAAAGTTTTCGTTGTAAAGGTCTTTTACCTCCTTTGTTAGGTTTATACCAAGGTATTTCATTTTTTTAGGTGCTATAATAAATGGGATTATTTCTCTTAGGGCTTTTTCACTTCTTTTATTCTGGGTATATAGGAAGGCCACTGGTTTTTATACATTTATTTTGTATCCTGCCACCCTGCTGAACTTCTCAATTAGTTCCAGGAGCTTCCTGGTGAAGTTTTTGGGATCACTCAGGTATAGGATCATGTCATCTGCAAATAGAGATAACTTGACTTCTTCCTTGCTGCTTTGACTCCCTTTTATGTCCCGAGAAAGGATTTATTTTGATTCAGTTTGAGGGTGCAGTCCACCATAGGAGGGAAATTGTGGGAGACGAGCTTGAGGTGGCTGCCCTGTTACATTTGCAGCCAGGAGGCAGAAAGTAATGAAAGCTGTTGCTTAATTCCCTTTGCTCTTTTATTAAGTCCAGTACTATGTCCATGGAATGGCATTGCCACATTTAGGACAAGTTTTCCCAACTCAGCCTAATCTAGAAAATTCTTCAAAAGCATCCCCAGAGGTTGGCTTGCAGGTTATTATCAGGTTGGCAGTCAGCATTACCACACGCTTTATCCAGAGGTCCTCCCAAGCTAGCGAGTACTGCACTGCTGTGACCAAATGCCCTTCAGGATAGCTTAAGGTGAAAGGGATCATTTTCACTTGTGGCTTCAAAAGCTTCAGTCTGTCGTGGCAAATGCGTGTGGTGGCAGAGAAGTTCACTCATCATGGCGGATCAGGATCAGTGAGAATGGCCAGTGCTACTGCTTAGCTGGCTCTCTCCTTGTCCCCCTTCCACTCTTTCTAGGTCTGTAGCTACTCATGTTCAGGATGGACTTTCCCTTTTCTGTTAGTTCTGTCTGTATGTCACCTCACAGACACACTTAGAGACCAGCCTCAATCTCCTAGGAGATTCCTAATCTGGTCAAGCTGACAGCAAAGAGCCTTCATTCCTCTGAGTTCTTAGATTCAAGCATCATTGCTATTTTCTTGTCATGTGTTCCACTCTTGGTCGATGTCTGCCAGCCCAGTCAAATTTCCCTTTTCAAGTCGCAAGCTTTGGTGTAGGACTCTGATTAGTAGAAGGAGATGCAGGGAAATGAAAACTTTCCATATTTCCAGTGCATGCTCAGACAACTAGTCTCTGATATCAGGAGAAATCAACATTTCTGAGGCTTGCAATTTTAGCCTGAGAGATAGTGTTGCATGAATCTGCTATATTGAAAATAAACTCACCCTGCCAATGCTTAAGATTAAGAAGGAAGTCCAAAAGCGTCAGTGAGTTAGGGCAATGTTTTGCACTTTTGTTTTATGGGGAATTCATAATTTACTTTCCCCAGTTGCACCAGTTACTCTTATCTGTTGCTGTGAGAGAAAACCCAAAATCAAGCAATTTCAGGGAGATTTATTCAGCTGAACATTCCAGAAGGGAGATAGTCTTTCCTAACAATAGGTGGCATGGCTGGAGGCAGGCTAAATCACCACAGACATTTTGGAAACTAAGAGCTATTAGACTGTTTGCTGCAAAAGTGGATTTCTCCAGAAGGTAGGGTGGGACTCATTCACCTCAAGACCCATCCCCTGTGACTGCCTTCCTCCAGTAAGGCTCCACCTCTCAAATGACATAATGAAACTGTGGGTGACACATTTCAAACCATGACACTAGTCATTATATGAATATCCTCAGACAGTGATATTTTCCAGATGGCATCTTGGCACCACTTTGCCAGGTATCACTGCAGACTTTACATGGCATTAGCATGGACATGCCATCATTTATACCAGGTATTTGCATATTTATTCTTTGAATGGTGTCCACAATTTTTATGATTTAATTATTTTTGTTTCTTCTTTTTATATTTGAATATGCTAATTCATCAATATTATCTTCAAGTCCTGATATTCTTTTTTTAAAAATTTTTTATTTATTTTTCTGCTCATACAAATGTAATAGGTACCCCTGTCCCCTCCCTCCCTCCAACCCTCCCTGAACCTCCTTGCTCCATCTTCCCTCCCTTTCCCCCCTCCCTCCCTTTCTCCCAGTGCCCCCTCCCCCATCTCTGAAGGATCCTTTAATGTATATATCAAATTTTCCTCTGGGTCCTCCGTTCTGATGAGGTGTAAAGACTCAGTGGCATTTCCTAGAACTCTTTCTTGTGTTCCCCTTAAGTATAGGAACACTATTGTGACTGTTAATAACCTTGCTTCTAAGGATCCTAGTGTCTTTAGTCCATGCTACACTTTGAGGTTTCAATGATATGTTGGTCATTGCGCAGATCATGAAGAGTCTTTTTTTTTTTTTTTCAAATTTACCAAAAAGTTTAATGTCTAGCTGTGGTCACGAAAAGAGCTCAACTAATATACTTTTCTTCCCAATGCACTTTTTTTTTTAGATTTCTTTTTTTTATTTTTTATTAAAAATGTAATTATACATTTTAAAATTTATTTACCAGTTCCCTCCCTCCCCCCTCCTCCCCCTGAACCCCCTCCTCCCTCTCCTCTCCCTCCCCATCTCCCAGTGCCTCCCCCCCAATTCCCAGAGAGTCCTTTATTGTGTACGCCTGACTCTGACTGGGTCCTCCTCTCCGATGATATAAGGACCCAGTGGCATTTCCATAAGCCCTTTCTCTTGTTCCCCTTAAGCATAGGAGCACTACTATGGCTGTCAATCCCTTGCCTCCAGGGATCTCGGTGCCCTTAACAGATGCTAGACTTTATGAGGGCAACAGTGCACTGGACATTGCGCAGGGCATGCAAAGTCCCATTATGATTGCTTTGGCCCCAACTATTGTTGAGAATCTTGCAAATCGTTGTTCCTTCCATCCTTTTGCTCTTACAATCTTACCGCCCCCTCTTCTGCAAATGTCCCTGAGCTCCAGGATGGGGAGAGATTAGGCTGTCCTAGTTCTATGTGATTGATATAGAGTCTCTGAAGTTCTGGATTGTGGTTTGTTGATTTTCTTTTGCAGTTTTGCTGCTCCTGCAATGCCCTTCACTCCATTCTGCTGGGCACTGTATGTCACCCCCTGGCCAGAGACAAAAAGCTGTTAAACTGGAGTCTTGTTATAATAGCACATTCAAGGGTAGATGTAATAAAAGTAGGAAACCTCAGTGAGGGAAGGGTCCATCACCCACATGAAGAGTCTTATTATAATTGCTTTGGCCCTAACTTGTGTGAAGTATCTTGCATATCATTGCTCCTCCCATCCTTGTGCTCTTACCATCTTACCGCCCCCTCTTCCACAAATTTTCGTTAACTTCAGGATGGGGAGAGATTAGGCAGGCCTGATTCCAGGTGGTTGATATAGAGTCTCTGATGTTCTGAATTATGGTTTGTAGATTTTTTTCAGTTTTGATGCTCCTGCAATGCCCTTGGCTCCATCCTAATGAGTATTGGATGTCACCCCCTGGCCAGAGAGAAAAAGTTGTTAAAATAGTGTCTTATTATAAGGATAGATTCAAAGGTAGATGGAATAAGAGTAGGAGACTGCATGATGGGTGGGTCAGACTCCCATTGCAAAATGTTTACCTCCTATCTGCCAGATTGTATGCCCTCCCTTTCTGGTAAGATCATACCCCATCAGTTGCAAGTGACCAGGAAGGACAGTCTGTGAGCTTAACCAGATGTCTCATTTCTTACTTGCAGTCCTTGATGGTGGCCTCTTATCTCTGCTGTAGCATGATTCCCTCTCTCCTTGTTTCTGGCAGGGCCCTCTTTCCCCCTCTCTCCTGTTTATAATCTTTGCAATTACTGTAGGTATTACAGAAGGTCATCTTTGAGTGTGTCTCTAAGTGGATTTGGTACTAGGATCCACCTATTAGGGAGTACACGCAGTGCTTATTTTCTGTGTCTGGGATACTTCACTCAATATAATTGTTTCTAATTCCATCCATTTCCTGGCAAATTGCATTAATTCATCATTTTTGATGGCTGAGTAGTATTCCATTGTATAAATGTACCACATTTTCCTTATCCATTCATCAACTGTTGGACATTTGGGCTGACTCCATGACTTTGCTATTGTAAACAGTGCTGCTATGAACATGGTCATTCTTGTGCTATGCAGGTGAATTTTTGGAAGATGTGGAGCACTTTTTAAGATATTTGTTAGACATTTTAATTTCGTCCTTGGTAAAGTTTCTTCTAAGTTCCAAGGCCCATTTTTTAATTGGGCCATTTATTTCCTTGGTGTTTAGTTTTCTGAGTTCTTTGTGTACTCTGGATAATAGAACTCTATCAGATACGTGGTTAGTGAAGATTTTCTCCCATTCTGTGGGTGGCCTTTATGCTTGAGTTACAATCACTTTATCTGAACAGAAGCTCTTAATTTCATAAGATCCCATCTGTTGAGTATTGGTTGTATTGACTGTGCTATTGGATTTCCGATTAGGAACTGTTGGCCTAGTCCAATCAGCTCCAGGGAGTTCCTTACCCTTTCAAGTAAGGTTTTTATAGTCTCTGGCCTTATATTGAGGTCCTTGATCCATTTGGAAGTAAGTCTTGTACATGGTGACAAGTACGGGTCCAGTTTTAATCTTCTGCATGTGGAGATCCAGTTTTGCCAGCACAATTTGTTGAAGATGCTGTTCTTTTTCCATTGGATTTTCTGGGCCCTTTTGTCAAAGATCAAATGGCTGTTATTTTATGGGCTTATATCTGGGTCTTCAACCCTTATCCATTGATCTTTGTGTCTATTTTGGAGCCAGTACCAGGCTGTTTTTTAACTATGGATTTGTAGTATAGACTAAGGTTTGGTATGGTTATACCTCCAGCAGTGTTTTTGTTACTCAGGATTGTCTTTGCTATCCTGGGTCTTTTGTGCCTCCATATTAATTTTGAGATTGTTTGATCAACTTTTTTAAAGAATTGGTTTGGGATTTCAATTGGTATAGCATTGGATCTGTATATTGCCTTTGTACGATGGTCATTTTTATGATACTGATTTTGCCAATCCAGGAACATGGCAGGTCTTTCCACCTTCTAGTGTCTTCTGTAATTACTTTCTTTAGGTTTTTAAAGTTTTCATAGTAAAGGTCACTTACTTCCTTGGTTAGGTTTATACCAAGGTATTTCATTTTTTTAGGGGCTGTAGTCTGCATCTATTGAGAGTATCATGTGGTCTTGGATTTTAGACTGGTTTATATGGTGGATTACGTTTATTGATTTGTGTATATTGAACCAACCTTGTGTGCTTAGGAAAAGCCTACTTGATCCCTGTGAATGATCTTTCTGATGTGTTTTTGAATCTGATTTGCTAAGACTTTGTTGAGAATCTTTGCATCTGTGTTCATCAAGGAGATTGGCCTATAGTTTTCTTTTTTAAGTGTATCTTTATTAGGTTTTGGGATTAAGACAATATTAGCTTCATAGAAAGAATCTGGTAGTGTTCCTTCCTTTGCTATTTGATGGAACAGCTTAAGGAGTATTGGTGTTATTAGCTCCTTACATGTCTGGTAGAACATTTCTTGGTGGGAAGATTTGAGATTGAGTTATTGATTTCCTCGTATGTTATAGGACTATTTAAATAATTCACAACTTCCTGATTCAATTCCGGCAAGTTGTGCTTACTTAGGAATTCATCCATTTCTTTTGTGTTGTCAAATTTCACAGAGTATAAGTTTTTGAAATATGACGTTATAATACTCTGAATTTCTTGGGTATCTGTAGTGATAACTCCTTTTTCATTTCTTTTTTTATTATTATTATTAATACATTCTTTATTATTATTTCAGGTCATACAAACTTAATAGGTACACCAGTTCCCTCCCTCCTCATCCTCCCCCCGTACCCCCTGCTTCCCTCCCCACCCCTCTCCCTCCCCATCCCCCAGTGCCCCCCGCCCCAATTCCCAGAGAGTCCTTTCTTGTGCATGCCTGATTTTTCTCTGGGCCCTCCTCTCCGATGACGTACAAGGACCCAGTGGCCTTTCCATGAACCCTTTCCCGGTGTTCCCCTTAGGTATAGAAACACTGCTGTGGCTGCCAATCCTTTGCCTCCAAGGATCTTGGTGCCTTTAGCAGATGCTAGACTTTGTGAGGTCAACAGTGTGTTGGACAATGCGCAGGGCATGCAAAGTCCAATTATGATTGCTTCAGCCCTAACTAGTATGGAGTACCTTACATATCATTACTCCTCCCATCCTTTTGCTCTTACACTCTTACCGCCCTCTCTTCCGCAAATTTCCCTGAGCTTCAAGATGGGGAGAGATTAAGCTGGCCTAGTTCTAGGTGGTTGATATAGAGTCTCTGAAGTTCTGGATTGTGGTTTGTTGATTTTCTTTTGCAGTTTTGCCGCTCCTGCAATGCCCTTCACTCCATCCTGGTGGGCATTGTATGTTACCCCCTGGCCAGAGACAAAAAGCTGTTAAACTAGAGTCTTTCGATAAAAGCACATTCAAAGGTAGATGTAATAAAAGTGGGAAACCACAGTGAGGGAGGGGTCTATCACCCATTTGCAAAATGGTTACTTTTTATCTGCCAGACTATATGCCCTCCTCTTCTGGTGAGATCATACCCCCTCAGTAGTAAATGATCAGGAACAAAAGTCTGTGAACTTAATCAGATGTCTCATTACTTATTTCAGTCCTTGATGGAGGCCTATTTTCTCTGCTGTAACATGGTCCCTTCTCTCCTTGTTTCTGGTGTGGCCCTCCTACCCCATCCCTCCTGTTCATAATCCTTGCAATTACTGTCTCTAGGTGGGTTGGGTGGGTTTGGTACTAGGAGCCACCTATTAGGGAGTACATACGGCGCTTAATTTTCTGGGTCTGGGATACTTCACTTAATATAATTCTTTCTAATGACATCCATTTCCCAGCAAATTCCAGTAATTCATCATTTTTGATGGCTGAGTAGTACTCCATTGTATAGATGTACCACAGTTTCCTTATCCACTCGTCAACTGTTGGACATTTAGGTTGATTCCATGACTTTGCTATTGTAAACAGTGCTGCTATGAACATGGCCGAGCTTGTGCTATCGAGGTGAATCTCTGCTGCATGGGGGGTTATTCCCAAAGTGGGATAGCAGGGTCATATGGCATTTCAATCTTTAATTTCTTTAAGAATCTCCAGACGGCTCGCCAGAGTGGCTGTATGAGCCTGCATTCCCACCAACAATGTAGGAGAGTTCCCCTCTCTCCACATCCTCTCCAGCATTTGTCGTTGTTTGTATTGTGGATTTTTGCCATCCTGACCGGGGTGAGATGATATCTCAGGGAAGTTTTGATTTGCATTTCCCTGATGGCGAAGGAAGTGGAGCATTTTTTAAGATAATTGTTAGACATTTTAATTTCATCCCTGGTAAAGTTTCTTTTAAGTTCCAGGGCCCATTTCTTAATTGGGCCATTGGTTTCTTTGGTGTTTAGTTTTCTAAGTTCTTTGTGCACTCTGGACAGCAGAGTTCTATCAGATGTGTGGTTAGTGAAGATTTTCTCCCATTCTGTGGGTTGCCTTTGAGCTCGCGTTACAATCTCTTTATCTGAACAGAAGCTCTTTAATTTCACAAGATCCCAACTGTTGAGAGTTGGTAGCAGTGACTGTGCCATTGGATGTCTGTTTAGGAAATGTTGGCCTAGCCCAATCAGCTCGAGGGAGTTCCCTACCCTTTCAACTATGGTTTTTATAGTCTCTGGCCTGATATCAAGTTCCTTGATCCATTTGGAATTAAGTCTTGTACATGGTGACAAGTACGGGTCCAGCTTTAATCTTCTGCATGTGGAGATCCAGTTTTGCCAGCACCATTTGTTGAAGATGCTGTTCTTTTTCCATTGGATTCTTTGGGCCCCTTTGTCAAAGACCAAGTGGCTGTAATTTTGTGGGCTTATATCTGGGTCTTCAATCCTTATCCATTGATCTGTGTGTCTATTTTGGAGCCAGTACCAGGCTGTTTTTGCAACTATGGATTTGTAGTAGAGACTAAGGTTTGGTATGGTGATACTTCCAGCAGTGCTTTTGTTACTCAGGATTGTCATTGCTATCCTGAGTCTTTTGTGCCTCCATATGAATTTTGAGATTGTTTGGTCAACATCTTTGAAGAATTGCTTTGGGATTTTAATTGGTATAGCATTGAATTTGTATATTGCCTTTGGTAGGATGGTCATTTTTACGATGTTGATTCTGCCAATCCAGAAACAAGGGAGGTCTTTCCACCTTGTGGTGTCCTCTGCTATTTCTTTCTTTAGGGTTTTAAAGTTTTCATTGTAAAGGTCTTTTACCTCCTTGGTTAGGTTTATACCAAGGTATTTCATTTTTTTGAGGGGCTATAGTAAATGGGATTGTTTCTCTCAAGACTTTTTCACTTCTTTCATTCTGGGCATATAGGAAGGATTTTTGTACATTTATTTTGTATCCTGCCACTCTGCTGAACTTCTCAATTAGTTCCAGGAGCTTCCTGGTGGAGTTTTTGGGATCACTCAGGTATAAGATCATGTCATCTGCAAATAGGGATAGCTTGACTTCTTCCTTGCTGATTTGAATCCCTCTTATATCCCTTTCTTGTCTTATGGCTTCAGCTAAGACTTCAAGTACAATATTGAATAGGAGTGGTGAGAGTGGACAGCCTTGTCTAGTTCCTGATCGAAGTGGGAATGCTTCCAATTGTTCCCCATTCAGCATAATCCTTGCTGTGGGCTTGTTGTATACAGCTTTTATTATATTGATAAAGGTTCCTTATTCCTACTGTCTCTAGCGTTTTGATCATAAAAGGCTGTTGGATCTTGTCAAAAGCTTTTTCTGCATCTATCGAGAGTATCATGTGGTCTTGGACTTTGGACTGGTTTACATGAAGAATTACATTTTTTGATTTTCGTATGTTGAACCAACCTTGTGTGCCGGGGATGAAGCCTACTTGGTCCCCGTGAATGATCTTTTTAATGTGTTTTAAAATCTGATTTGCTAAGACTTTGTTGAGAATCTTTATGTCTGTGTTCATCAGAGAGATGGGCCTATAGTTTTCTTTTTTAATTGAATCTTTATTAGGTTTTGGGATTAAGACGATATTAGCTTCATAGAAGGAATTTGGTAGTGTTCCTTCCTTTGCTATTTGATGGAACAGTTTAAGGAGTATTGATGTTATTATCTCCTTAAATGTCTGGTAGAACTCTGTGCTGAATCCATCTTGTCCAGGACATTTTTTGGTGAGAAGATTTGAGATTGCCTCTTCAATTTCCTTATATGTTATAGGACTATTTAAATAATTCACAACTTCCTGATTCAATGTAGGTAAGTTGTGTTTACTTAGGAATTCATCCATCTCTTTTGTGTTGTCAAACTTCACAGAGTATAAGTTTTTGAAATATGATGTTATAATTCTCTGGATTTCTTGGGTATCAGTAGTGATAACTCCATGTTCATTTCTAATTTTGTTAATTTGGGTTTTCTCTCTCTTGCTTTTGGTTAGTTTAGCTAGGGGTGTATCAATCTTGTTGATTTTTTCAAAGAACCAGCTTTTTGATTGGTTGATTTTTTCTATCGTTTTCTTAGTCTCGATTTCAGATATTTCTCCCCTTATTTTGCTGATCTCTTCTCTTCTACTGCTTTTGGGATCAGATTGCTCTAGTTTCTCTAAAGCTTTAAGCTGCATTGTTAAGTTGTTTATTTCTGATGTTTCAATTTTTTTGATGTAGGCATTAAGAGCTATGAACTTACCTCTTAGAACAGCTTTCATTGTGTCCCAGAGATTTTGGTAAGTTGTATTTTCGTTATCATTCACTTTCAGGAAATCTTGAATTTCCTTTTTAATTTCTTGCTGAATCCAGTTCTCATTCAGCATCATAGTGTTAAGTTTCCAGGAGTTAGTGTATTTTCTCTTGTTTGATGTGTTGTGGATGTCCAGCTTTAGGCCTTGGTTGTCTGATAGGGCACAGGTTAGAATTTCAACTTTCTTGTATATGTGTAGATTCATTTTGTGGCCCAATATGTGATCTATTTTGGAGAAAGTTCCGTGTGCTGCTGAGAAAAATGTGTATTCTTTGGTGCGTGGGTGAAAAGTTCGATAGAGATCTGTAAGGTCCATTTCTTTCAGGGTTTGATTAAGTTCCAAAGTGTCTCTGTGAAGCTTTTGACCTGTTGATCTATCCCATGTTGAGAGGGTGGTGTTGAAGTCCCCAAGAATTATCGTTTGGAGGTTGATTTCTTGCTTTAGACGCTGTAGGGTTTTCTTAATGAATGTGCAGGGGCCCGTATTGGGTGCATATATGTTCAGTATTGTGAAGTCTTCCTGGTGAATTGTACCTGTGACTAAAATGTAGTATCCATCCGTGTCTCTTATAATTTTCTTTGGTTTGAATTCCACTTTGTTTGATATCATAATGGCTACCCCTGCCTGTTTTCTGCTTCCATTAGCTTGTAGAATTGTTGACTAGTCTTTTATTTTTAGGGTATGCCTGTCTTTTGTGGTGAGATGTGTTTCCTGCAGGCAGCAGATTGATGGATTGTGATTTTTAATCCAAATTTGTAATCTGTGTCTCTTGATTGGTGAGTTAATTCCATTAACATTTAGTGTTTTAATGGAGAAACTATTTTTAATTCCAGACATTTATTATGTTTAGTAGTTTTTATAAGTATATTGCTTCGTTTTTAATGGTGTTATACTTGCCTTCTGTTCTCCTGGATATGCCTGTTTTTTTCTTCAAGCTTGAGTATCATTTCTAGCATTTTTTGAAGCCCTGGTTTGTTGGACATGTATCCGTTCAAGTTGTCTTTGTGCTGGAAGATTTTTCTTTCTCCTTCGATCATGACTCATAGTTTTTCAGGGTAAATCAGCCTGGGTTGACATTTTTGCTCATTCAATACTTGAAGTACGTCTCTCCAAGCTTGTCTTGCTTTTACTGTTTCCATTGAGAAGTCATTTGTTATTTTAGTAGGTTTACCTTTAAAAGTGACTTGTTTTTTTTCTCTTGAAGCTCTCAGCACCTTTTCTTTGTCTTGAATGTGGAGTGTTTTGACTATTATTTGCTGTGGCGATTTTCTGTTTTGGTCGTATCTGTTTGGGGTGTGAAATGCCTCTTGTATTAGGATGGGCCTCTCATTCTTTAGTTGAGGGACGTTTTAATTTATGATAATTTGAAAAATTTCCTCAGGTGTGGTATTTTGGGATTCTTGCTCTGGTATTCCATGAATGCACATGTTAGCCTTCTTCAGGGTGTCTCATAACTCTTGAATATTCCTCTCAAGTATCTTTTTGTCTTTAAGAACCTCTTCCATTGAGTTGGTTAATTCTCCAACTTCTTCATGATTTGAAATTCTATTTTCTGCTTTGTTAGTTCTGCTGATAAGACTCTCTGTTGAGTTTTGGGTTGTAGATAACTTGTCTTTTAGTTCAATTTTAAATTCTGCCTGAGACTGTTTTAACTGCTCTTTGTCTATTTTTGTTTCTTGAACTGTTTTTCTCAACTCTTCCAAGTGTCTGTTGTGTTCTTGTTCAAAGTGGTTGATGAGGTTGTTTAACTCCTCCCAGATTTCCTCTTTCATAGTGTTAATCATGGTAATGATCATACTTTGAAAGTTGTTATCTTGGGTATTGCTTTCTTGGCTATTATCTGTGAATTTGTTCTGGTTGGAATCCATCATTATGGGGTTAATTATTTCGGTGGGAGATTTGTTTTCCTGGGTTTTGTTTCTCACGGATCTGCACTTTGATATGTATATGTGGAGATTTGTTTTGTGGCCCAATATGTGATCTATTTTGGAGAAAGTTCCGTGTGCTGCTGAGAAAAATGTGTATTCTTTGGTGCATGGGTGAAGTTTGATAGAGATCTGTAAGGTCCATTTCTTTAACTGTTTGGTTGAATTCCAATGTGTCTCTGTTAAGCTTTTGATCTGTTGATCTATCCCATGTTGAGAGGGCGGTGTTGAAGTCCCCAAGAATTATCGTTGGGCAGTTATTTCTATTGCTTGTCTTGTAGTTGGGTTCATTTGTCTGTTGTTAGTATCATTTCCTCGATGAAACTATTAGGCTGTTAGTACATCATTTAAGTCAGGTTAAGCAGACGGTCTGAATATTCGTATTGTAGTGTACTTTTGCGATTTAGTATCTTGGTGATATGTGAGGATGAGTGGTATAATCCCTGGAGTTTATATTTTTGGGGTGGCAGTATAGAAAAGTTAATCTACAGTGATTAATACTAAAAAGGAAGAGTATGGTAAAAAAAAAAAAGAGAGAGGTTACTTCTCTTTGAGCTGAATGTGAAGAATCTCTCCCATGTGACAGGATGATTTTAGAGGACTTCAGATGTGTGGCCTTTGTCCCTTAGGGCTTTGTTTGGGTTTTCTTTGGATTCTGTAGAATTCTGAGTAGCAATGTGTCATCTGTGGACCACAATCGATGGTTCCTGGTGGGTCAGAGGGGCAGAGGGGCTGATGGTGATGGCAGAACTCTTCACCTGGGACCTGGGACTTGGCTTAGTGGCCCACCCAGGCTCCAGGGATGGAGGACCCAGAGCAAGTCCTGTCCCTGTTGGGTGGGCAGGCGGGCAGGAGGAACAAAGGAGGTGGGGCAAACCAGAGGCAGCCTGGGTGTTCCCTGGTCTGGCTGGTGGGAGGAGCTGAGGCAAGAGGCGACCTGGGGGCTAGGTAATTCACCTGGGATCGAGGACTGACCGAGAGCAAGTCCCATCTCAGGCGGGCAGGCCTGCGGGACAAGTCCTGATATTCTTTCTTCCAATCAGTCTAGTATATTAGTAAGGATTCTTTTTTTTTAAGAATAAAATATTTTTATTTATATTTTTTTCTAAGGAAAAAATTAATTTGCCAGTATAGATTTTATGTTATCATTAATTTTAATTTACCTACGTTACATGTACTGTAGGTAAAAATTAGACTCAAAAGAAACAACAGATACATGGAAAGTACCAAAAATATTAAACTAATAAAGTGAAAGCATATTTCTAGATACATTATTTTTTATTTATTTATTTATTTTTCTGCTCATACAAATGTAATAGGAACCCCTGTCCCCTCCCTCTCTCCACCCCTCCCTGAACCTCCCTGTTCCCTCCCCTCTTTGCCCCTTCCTTTCTCCCCTCCCTCCCTTTCTCCCAGTGTATATCAAACTTTCCTCTGGGTCCTCCTCTCTGATGAGGTGTAAGGACTCAGTGGCAATTCCTAGAACTCTTTCTTATGTTCCCCTTAAGTATAGGAACACTATTGTGACTGTTAATAATCTTGCTTCTAAGATCCTAGTGCCTTTAGTCCATGCTACACTTTGAGGTTTCAATGATAATGTTGGTCATTACGCAGATCATGGAGAGTCCTATTATAATTGCTTTGGCCCTAACTTGTGTGGAGTATCTTGCAAATCATTGCTCCTCCCATCCTTGTGCTCTTACCATCTTACCGCCCCCTCTTCCACAAATTTCCCTGAGCTTCAGGATGGGTAGAGATTAGGCAGGCCTGATTCCAGGTGGTTAATATAAAGTCTCTGATGTTCTGAATTATGGTTTGTTGATTTTTTTTTCAGTTGCTATTCCTGCAATGCCCTTGGTTCTATCCTGATGGGTATTGGATGTCACCTCCTGGCCAGAGATAAACTGAGATTTTTATTTGGCCTAATTGAACCTTTCATTTTCAAGATTTCTGTTTGATTCTTTTCCAGAATCTTTTTTTGAAGGGTGATAAACTTGCATTTTATCTACTCAATGTCTTTCAAATCAGTTATTAAGAACCTAAAGATGGGGGAAACAAAAAATAAAGATCCTAAAATGGGAAGGTCCACCGTTGGGCAAGACATTCCTTCAAGGCAGGACTGCTGCATCTAGGAGCCCACTGCAATGAAACTGGTCTTTACCAGACCTGCATAATGGCTAACATACCAAGATGTCCCCATAGATGATAGAGGAACTCAAGAGAGATATGAACATACAGTAAAACTTTAGTAACTGCAGTTGGATGAGTAAAGGGAAATGCCCCTATCAGTGGGATGGCCAAAAGAGGGGCAATTTGGTATACCACAGAAGCCTGAACCCCTATAAGAGTAGACAAGCCAGAGGGAACTATGGGGTCCATATAAGTAGACAGGCAGGAGAGTGGAGGGCAGAGGATTGGATTGATAAAGGAAAGAGAGAAGAATGGAAGGGAGGTGGGAATGGAGGGAAGCAGAGATAAGTATTCAATATGCTTGTAAAACTAGAAAAATAAAATTTAAAAATCAGTTACTAGAGACTAAGAAATTTTTAGAGGAGTTGTATTTTTCATATTTTTAATTTTTCTGTGCTGATATTTGTGTATGTATATGTATGTGTATGTACATGAGCTCATGAGTATGTATGTATTAGGACAGACATTTCTTCCACCTGTATCTGAGGTCTTCTTAATGAATAATTCTTCCTCTCTTTATGATGTGCCAAAGTTCTACTGATTTTTCACATAATGCTGAATTTAATTGCAAGAGAACTCTGTAGGAGATTCCCTAGGCTTCTTTTTTTTATATAAATGATCATCTGAGACCCATTTTCATTTTTTAAAAATATTTTATTATTTATTATTTATTCAATTGTGTGTGTGTGTGTGTGTGTGTGTGTGTGTGTATGTGTGTGTGTGTGTGTGTGTGTGTGTGTGTGTGTGTGTGTGTGTCTGTGTAGAACCATGGGCAAATTCAGGAACCACTATGAACTGCCTCCACCTCCTCCTCATTTACTCTGCCCCGGGGTTCACAGGCTCCACCCTACCAGGACCAGAAACACAGGCCGCCCCCGCTTCTGCTCTGGTGTCCATACGTGGGGTCTAGGATCCGAACTCAGGACCTTCTGCCTGCAAGGCAGAGGCTTAACCCCTGAGTCCTCCCTAGGCTTCTTTAGCAATGGTTAGTGGCCTTAGAAACAATGGTATTGGATTCTCAGAGAAATACTTTCTCTGTAGGAATCACAGGAAAGGAATCTTTTTGGTCATTCAGGGAGGTGTGCTGTATACAGTGAAAGTATCCTTTGTGGTTATTTCTCCAATATTGTTTGGAAGGTGCTGTCTGCAAAGGTATGGGAAGATATGCCCTGAGATCCTTCATGTGATGTGCTATTTCACTCTGCTCTTGGTATATGTTTAATATCTAGGAATGAGACTTCAAGAACCCTACAAGTATACCTACACTCTTTTAGACCATTGTGTGGGGCCTTATCTTGCACGGTTCTTAGAGATTTGAACAAAACAACCCTCTACCTCATCCTCATTGAATGGCCACAGTGAACACAAGTTAAACAAGGGGAGTGCCCAGTGGGAATTCTGGCTAAACTATCCCAGCGTAGAATTGTGGCAAGGGTGTAAGGAAACGTATGTCCTTTGTTGTGGTATTTGGTTGTTCGTCACATCTCCAGGAATGTGGAGCTGCTGGAGTGACCGGCTTATTTCTGAGTCTTGAGATAGCACGTTCCATTTAGGTGTTCTTGTATTGTAGATTTTCTGGAGTCCTTTGCTGCCTTCAGTCTTGGCTGGACTTAGGTGGAATTTTCTGCAGTTAGGTCAGGCTTAGCTCAGCAGTAGGGCCCCCAATTAAGCCCTGCCCAAAAGATAGCAAATTGCAACAGTACGACAACATAAAAAATACTAGGTGTAAGAATGAAGCAGTAATCTATAAAAATAAAATCAATCATAACGCAAATAACAATGGAAAAGGAACAAAAATATAGAATAGAGTACAAGTCAAAACTAATAAAAGTAAATTTTTAAATGAGAAAAAGTGGGAAAGATAACACAGTAAAGCAGAGAATAAAAAAGGTAGGATAGAACTGGGGAATGGGGGACAGAACAGTTGGTAAAGTGCTTGCAGTAGAAGCTTGAGAATCTGAGTTCAATCCTAGAACCCACATAAAAATACCAGGTGTGATGGCATGTATTTGTACCTGTTGCATTTAGCCTGCATTGTTGCTGATACATGCATGGCCAAATGGTTTAAGGGAACAAGAGGTTTTATTATCACAAGTTCTTTGTCCAGCTTGACAGGAGAGCCCAGACCAATACCAGAGTCCAAGGGAACTGGCCACATCATATCCATAGAACTGCTTAGAGAAGAACGATCCTTACTTGCCAGACCAGCATGTTTGGCCAAATATATAGAAGGATGTCGACTTTTTCAACCAGTTCCCTCCATCTTGTTCACCTGCTCACCATGGACTAGTTCAATTAGACAACCTTCTGCAGACTTGTTCAGGACTTAATGAACAGTTGTCTACAAATATGCCCAGAGCATTAACCCTCAACCATGAAGCTGACACTTATATCTAACTATGACACAATTCTAGCACTGGTAGGTAGAGCAAGATGGATTTTTGAGTTTCACTTGATGGAGAGTCTAGCTTCCTCAGGAACAACATCCAAGGTTGACCTCTAGCCTCCACACCTATGTGAACACATGTGCACACGTACTTACCCATGCATGTGTATCCCCACAGACATATACAAAACAAAAAGATAAGATAAAAGATAACCCTTAAAAATCAAAGCAATAGATGATGTAGCAGGTATAAAAAAAGAATAGGAAAAACATAAAAAATTTAATCAAAAATGCTTGGACCTAGCCACTTCTTTCTGGTTCATGTGTATAGACTCCAGTGGCCCTCAGCAGTGATTCCATTGGCACAGTTAATGTCTGGACTGCATTAAGCCTTTCTATGAGTTAATTGTGAGTTTATTCACTCTGGAGTTCTCTAGTCTTTGGACTCTAATCTGTGCATCCAGGAATCTTTTACCAGGAAAGCATCACGGTATGTGAGGAATGTTCTGCTATAGGTGGGGTGAATAATTCAGCGCTCTTGCTCTTGGCAGTCTCAGAACTGGCTCCTTCTAGAACCCTCACCCACTGTGGCGCCATACACTCTCCATTACAGCCCGTGTTCTCCGATGCTCAATCCCCTCAGTAGGCTCAAGTCAGTCATTTCCTGCAGCCATTACTGTTGTGTGTGGCATCACCAACCTGGTCAATGCAAGGCATAGCACTCACAGGGACCCCAGATTGTCATCGTTCCTGGCTTCTGATCCCTAGTGCAGTGTTGTCTCAAGATGCTTCCTGGTTGGAGTACTTCCAGGCCTTTGATAACTCTTGGTGGTGGTGCTTCTGGGTTCACCGAGCAATGCAGTGAATTGCTCTAGAACTTGCTTGGGGGGCAGGTAGGGTCACTCCGAGTGCAGGATTTGGACATAAAGCTTGTAGGAACCGACACAGAACTGCAGATATTGACCATGTTGGAATCCTCTCCAGCTTACTCTGTGCTTGGCAGACTCTGGACATGCTGTGTACTTTTTGCTGCCTTTCAAATTCTCCTGTTGTCCAGTCCTCCCTTTGCTTGCTTATTGGTTCCCCAAATTCTTTCTCATATTCTTTCCTCATTACAGAGTTTATCTTCTGTTGTTTTCACTCTTCCCACGCATGTAGCCAAGTTATTAATTCAGAATGATCATCTGAAGAATTTCTGTGTTTCTGAGGTTGCGTCTCGGAGCCCATGTGAGGGCAAAAGAAAGGAAAGGTAGAGGGGCTCTGATACCATTGCCCATTTCTCCATTCTTGTTCCATTTCCTGATTAATACAGAAAAGTGCTACCTGTCATTCTCACACAGGGTCTGTGATGTTACTCTTCATCACAAACCTTTCTGGATTTGGAATTACCTAGGAGATGTATCTCTGGGTGTGCCTTTGAGGGCTCTAACAGATAGATTCAAATGAAAAGAAAAGATCCATCCTGACTGTGGGTGTCACCATCACATGGGTTGGATCTCCAAGTGGGTCCAAAAAGGCAAATGGGAAGAAAATAGCCAAACACCTGCATCTCTGCCTTTGCTTCCTGGTCAGTGAAGACCTTTGAGTGAGGTCCAGATGCCACAGCTGCAATTTCCTCCTGCCACCATGTCTTCTTCTCCACCATGACCTACTGTGTCCCCTGAACTGTGAGCCAAAATAAACCTTTCCTTCATAAGTTGAGAACATCAGATATGTTGTCGCAGTGGTGAGAAAAGTAACTAAACACAAAAACTCATTAAAGGAATTTCTTTCTCTATTGCCCGAAAAAAAACTTTTCCTGTCTTTTATTTTTACACTTTCTAGAACAAAGTAATGTACTTCTAATAAAGTTTTAGATCCTTTCTGCTTAACATTCTCAAATTTGTCACCTAATCGTGGTGATAATGTTTTACTGATTGAGGGCTAAACTTACTCTGGTTTGGAATCTTGCCTAGGAAACAGTAAAATGTGAAACTAACCATATTAAAACCAATTGGTGCGTGCGACCACAGAGTCTTAGATCTCTGAGTGTTCTCAAAATTGTCCATTTCTAGCCTTCTCATTTCATTAGCAAAATCGCTCAGAATAATCTTGACTCAAGCAGGTTACTCAAGCACAACTGGGTGTAACATCTAAGTGACCAGGTGCCCATAGATCCTTCTGGAAGACAGATGTCCTCAAAGCAGGAGAAAGAGTGTCTTGATAACAGCTGCAGACAGAACGGTGATGGGACACACGTACTCCATACATTTGACGTGACATTTACCATTCCTAGGTGGTCAGGTTTACAAGCTTCACGACGTTTAAGGGCTTTTAAACTCTCTAATTGCTCGTTTATCTGATGTTGCAAAATCAGTCCCCCCAGCTGCAGACTGACAGGTAAATAGCTCATTGATAATTTATTTAAATGATAAACTAGCATAACGCGTCTTCTCTTAAGAGAATTGTTGAAAACACTGGATCGAATTACAATTTGCGGCAAAATTTCTTTTGTAGTCACTGTTGGATGAAACCTTCTAATTTTCTCAGGGAACAGTGCATTTCTTGATCCATGAAATATTGCACTTGGCAGGTCCTATGGGGCAAGTAAAGCATAACAATTCAGTGCATGTTAAAGGAATCAGTGAGTGGGCTGAATCCAGAAAATCCTGCTTCTTCCTTCTAGGTGTGTCCTGCCTGGGGCAAATAATTAAATTCGCTATGCCTCAGTTTTCTCCTTAGTAAAGTGGGAATTATAAAATCACTTTCCTCATGGATGGCTGTGAGAATTACATGGAGTACCTCTGTGTAGCTTTGTATTCAGTGCCTGGCTTGTGTGACACCGTTAGAGAGAAGCAGAAGAGAGCACTGTCTGTTCTCTAAGTGTCATACTTGACGATGGCACCAGCACATTCCAGTTTGGACTACTCTGGTGTGGCTTTGGGTTCCCTTAGGCTTAGCTTAGGCTGCTAATTAGCTAGTCAAGTTTAGGACGATTCACTTAATGTCTCAAAGTTGCTGTTTGTTCATCTGTGAAATAGGTTGGATGATGATAAGCCACCCCATTTTTACATATAAATGAGATGCTGGTGAATCCGCCAACAATGCCTGGCATTTAACTAAAATTACTGCGATGATCTTCCAGCGACTGCCATTCAAAGGCAATATGCCGGTGGGAAAGAAAACAAACTAATGTGACACTTAGTTGGGAATAAGGAGAGATATTTCGGTGCACTACTTAAAATCAACGTATTAGATGGAGTTTCCAAAATATGCCTGGCATCTGTGTGCCATAATGCCGAATCTTCCAGTACTTATGACTGGCAGACTCCAGATAGTTAAGGAAGAGGTGAGGGGAAGAGAGAAAGGGAAGGTGGCTTGAACACAATCCAAGTGACAGAATGAACCCGTGGGGCTGGAATGGACTACAGTCATCTGTTCCAATCTCCAGCTAACACAAGGACACCCCAAGTCCATGCCCCCAGCCTCTCTTTATTCTCCTCTTGCAATGGAGAGAGCTTCCTTTGTTTGCCTCGAAAGGCACATTTCAGTTCACCTTGGGAGAGCTTTCATTATAGGGCATTTCTTAAGCACTGTATATTCCCGAATTGAGAATTTCAAAGTATTGTTTTCTTTTTTGTGAAATCATTTAACTGGATTTTTATTGAGAAACCAGTCTCGAGGACATTTGTATTCCCAATTGATAAACCACATTTTTTTCTATGACATACTCACATGTTTCATTTGCAATAAAAGGTGTTTTGCATTATGCAGGAAAATAAGAACTCTCTTGACTGAATCAAGTAAACAACCTATTTATTTGATATTAGCCTCAAGCTACACTCCAAATCACAGGGTTTCCTTGTGCTAATTACACAAAAGGAGCATCAGATGTATTACTCAGTCATATTATATGACAGGTCTATACTTGCTTTACAATAGTTGGTCAGTGCTCAGACCCACCCTTATTAGAACAAAAAGATCCCACACCAGAAATGGAGATTCTCTGCACCAATCCACTTCCCTTTGGAACTTGAGATTGATCATCTCAGGCAAGTTATCTGCTTCCTTGCCTGTTGAGTCACTAGAATGCAGAGCCTGGCACAACTGGGTCTTAGGTTTTTCAACTAGTGGGACTGGTAAGTGACTGGCAGACATGTTACTTCTTTAGAAACACCTGAAAGTGTTCTTCAAGAACTTTAACTGTTGAATTATCAAGGTTGGCGATGGGAGGGCTATTTATGCTTCTTCCTTTAATTCCCAGCCCCATGTTGTTGCAATTAGTCTTTGTGGCTGCTGATAAACTCACAACCAAAAAGCTTAAGGGAGCACGGAGCTTTACTTTGGCTAACTTCCTTGTCCAGCTTGGCAGGGGCATGCACCTCAACACCAAGAACGGAGGGAACTGGCCACTCCGTACGTCCACAGGACTGAAAGAGGGACTGATCCCTACTTGCCAGAGCAGCAAGCATGCATGGCCAAGTATACAGAAGCATGCCCACTTTCTCAGCCAGTTCCCCCCATCTTATTCACCTGCCTGGTGACTAGTCCTGCCCACTCTAGGCTGAGAACTTCTCCATCAACTAGACAATCTCTTGCAGCTTGCTCAGGGCTAAACTTAATTGCTAATTCTCTTCAAATGTGCCCAGGGCTTAAACCTCAACTGTCACTTTGACATCTGTATCTAACTGTGACACATGTATGCTGGTTATGGGGAGGCAATACCATAATCAGGTGTGGGCTCAAAAACATTCTTTGGACTAGTACTTCAAGCTTTGTTTCCCAGCCAGTTCTCTGAGTCTTCAGCAGATCACCTTATAGTCCTATCTGTCTAGTAGCATCTATAGATTGAAAAATATTATAGTACAGTTGGAATTTTATGAATACAAGTCACTTGGTTTTCTTTGGAAGTGAGAGGATATTTCTTTATACTAAGCCTGATTTAAAAGGTTTTATAAGCTCTTTTCTGCTGCATAAAGCAGTCATGTAAGGTTCTCAGTATCTTAGAGTAGCAAGTCAAATGCAGTATGTATTGCCTTCAAATTCCATGGGTCTTCATAGCCCCAGGAGTTCTTTCTTCATGGCAGGCAATGCAAAGAACAGAAATGACTTCTATTTTGAACTTTATTTATTTAGTGTGTGTGTGTGTGTGCACGCGCGTTTGTTTCAGTGGACAGTTCATGTCCCTGTGAAGAACCAAGGGTGAGTTTGGGAATAATCCTGTATTGCTTCTAATTCCTTTTTGCTTCACTCTGGGATTTCCCGGGGTCTGCCCACCAGGGTAGAAGTACAGGCTGGTGCCTGGTGTTTTTATGTGGGATTTGGGAACCAAACTCAGGACCTTCTGCTTGTAAGGCAGTTTTAACTCCTGAGCTATCTCTTCAACCCATGACTTCTATTTTGAAGGGACTTTCCTAACAAAGCTTCAGACCATTAGATTCTGAGAAAATTCACAAAACTAACTGATTTCTTTGTTTTGTGATTTCAGTTCCTATCTTCTAGCTTATGCAGCAATATCTTTTCTTCTTACTGTGTCCAGTCAGCATGAATGGTGTTTGTATAATGCAATCGAGTCCCTTAGCTATATTATGATAGCAAGAACATTAGCACTGCCTTGAGACAAGAGTGTGAGGGTGTATTAATGTCCTTAACATAAAAGCAAATTATCTCTGGAGGTTTGAATGTAAGTTGTCCTCCATGGGCTCATGAACGTGCATGTCTAGCTGCTGTTAATGTTTGGGAAGGTTGTCTCACCTTTAACAGGTAGATCTTTGCCGGAGGAAGGTACATGGTGGGTGGGGGGTGTGATTGGAGGTTGCCATATGGCAACTATGTGGCACAACAATGTGCACATCACTTAAGAGGGTAGGAGGAAGGAGGAGAGGGATAGAGAAAGAAAAGCTCTTAGGTTAACAGCTGTCTACCAGGTGTCAAAGAATGCAGTGATTGCTACAACCAAAAGTATACTGTACTTGGACAACATCTTGTTGTAATTCATGGTCATTCTCTAATAGCTACTTTCATTTTCTTCTTTTTTTGTGGGCCAAACAAGCACTACGTATGCGCCATAGTAAGAATTATATTACAATTACTCCTGTCACTGATTTCTGTGATTTTCATGGGATGATGTATTTGGATTAACTATTTTGTTAGCGAGAAATTCCAGGGTCTCTGCTTGGCTTCTACCACAATAATCACATCTCTATAGTGCACACAGTCAGAATGGAGATTCTTCGTTTCTAGTGATCATGTTCGTGCTGATTACACAGTAAGAAAGTGGGGGAAATGACCACAGTGTGAGTGTGTAGATGTTCTCAGACCAAAGCTATCACTGGTTTTCCATAAGTTTCAGAATTAAGTAGTGCACCACAACTTTTACTTGGAACTAATATCTAATAATCCTGAAAGTTCAGCAGGCTTTCTCTAGGTCCAAAGCAGTGATGACTAAGGGCCACACGTCATCAAGGACGAGGCCTGTAGAAAAGTTTGCGCTATGAGTGAGTTGCAAGGCTTCTGCGAAAGACCCACCCACCTTATCTTCGAGGAACTTTGGGCATAGGAAATGGCTTCAGGCTTTAGCTTACTACAAGGCAATTTCTGCCAGATTTAAATACATCCAGCTATATAATAATCTGTTAGTAGGCTACCAACCCATGGTATTCACGGAGGTGCTATAATGCATTGAACAGTGCTTCAAATGCCACAGATTCAGGCCCTTCTAATAGTTGCACTTTTCTAGTGTATTAATTAAACCAGTCTTGTGTCTGCTCTATCACTTGGCCTCTGCTATTTCTGAATCCTTTATTTCTATTAACATACGAAAGTATTAAATTGGCAATATATTGAATTTACCACAAGAATTTGTTGATGGTATTGATATGTTTTTAATTGTCCATTTTTTGGTGGCTACATTCAGTTGTGTTTAATTCTACAGTAAGATGATCTTGCTAAATATATTTATTGATCATAATAATTTAGTTGTAGATTTCTTGGGAGTTTATATATAGTCATGGTATCTTCATAAACATTGTGCTCTTTTATAATTTTACAAATAACATGTATTGACTTCTTACTGCAAAAGTTAGAATTTCGAATATAGTGCTTATTGAGATAGTGACCATTTACATATTTTTCTTGTTTTCCATGTATAACTTCTACAATTTCCTGTAGTTTTATTTCTAAGATTATAAACGAATATTATAATCAATCAATTAATTTTCTGTTCCTATTAAGACAATAAAATCACATATTTTACATATTTTCATCATATGATCTAGTAGGACCATTCATCCTTTGATGCCATAATTATTCAAGATATTCTGTAATGGTAATTCTTATTTTGATTTCTTTTTTTTTTTACACATGGAAAACAATCTTTGAATTAATTTATTAAAATAGTTTTCCTTTTCAACCATTTATGCAGTTTGCTCACAATTTCAAAAACATGTACAATATATTATATCTAGTTTGTGGTATATTTGCTGACTTAGAATCATATAGAGAGGTGACCTGGTTTTTTTTATTTATTTTTTAATTTATTTTTTCCACTCATACAAACTTGATAGGTTCCCCATTCCCTTCCCTCCCTCTGACCCTCCCTGGATCCCCTTACTCCCTCCTCCCTTTTCACCTTTCTTTCCCCGCTCCCTCCCTTTCTCCCAGTGGGGGACCCCCCATTCCTGGAGCATCCCTTAGTGACTAACATGTCATTGACCCCCCCAAAGTCTAGCATGGATCACAGGTTCTAAGATCCTTAGAGGCAAGGGATTAACAGCCACAATAATGTTCCTATACTAAAGGGGAACACAAAACAGAGCTCTAGGCAATGCTACTGAGTCCTTACACCTCATCAGAGAGGAGGACCTAGAGGGAAGTTTGACCACCTCTTGGAAATTGGTTCTGTTCTTTTACCATGTAAGTTCTGGGAATTAAATTTATATTGCCTATTATGTGTAGGTGCCTTTGTTTACTTATCTTTCCAACCTTCCTACTTTCATTTCTCATACTTAAACTTACTTTTTTTTTGGTTATTGTTAGTAGGAGACTTTCAACTTATTAATGTCTTCAAAAAGCAGCTGGTTTTGTTGACTTTATTATACATTTTTCTGCTTTGATGATTTTTATTCTTTCATTATATCTTTCTTCTACTTTGGCATTTAATTACTTTGGCTTATATGCTTATTACTTTCTAACTTTTTACGGTAGAAACTTAGAGTATTCATTTTGAAACTTCATTTCTAATGTGAACATTTGAAGCTAAAAGTTTCCTGATTCTAACTTCTCTAGTTATGCTCTACTAATGTTATTTATATAACACTTTTGGTTTAATATTACTAATTCTTGATCTCTTGTTTTAACTCAAGGATTATTAAATATATAAATTTATAATATTTAATATTTTAGATATAATGCTGTTGATCTTCATTTCTTTTGTAGACAGGAACACACTCTATCATGTTTCAGTGTATTAAAATTCCATAAGCCTGGTTTTGTGGCCCAGCATTTTTAGAGACCAGAAATGTAGGTTTGGATTGAGAGAGAGAGTGTATCTTTGAATTATAACTCTAGCAGTTTTTTCGTTGCTACATGCTCTTCTTCAAATGTGAACCTAGGACTTTTATCACAATGGTTGGGATGTCATGTTTTGGGCCTTCTTTAAAGCAGTTTCATTTTAAAAGTATGTTAGAATTTTCTTTCCCGAAAATTTTTGTTAGAGTCATTTCTGAAATCACCTGGGTATAATATTTTGAGTAGATGGGAGATACTGAGAAGAAATATTTAGATCAGTTCTTAGTTTCTGATGTCTTGTTTCTCTCTAGTCAGTTTTGGAATTTTGTATTTTTCTTTGAAAACATCTTATTAATATTTTCAAAGTCATTAATACATTGATGGGTACAAATATACTCCTACATATTTCCTATGTTAGTGGGCAGCCCAAGAAGGGGCCCCAAGGTATATCATAAATTTGAAGTTCTGGAAATTAATAAAAAAGAAATATACTTCTACATGTCTTTAGATTTCCTCTATTTTTATCTATTTTCTTTCAATTCTAATTCCATAATATTTTAATTTCTCTCTTCCATCCTTTATTAGGTTAGCTAATATTCTGCTCTTTGCTGATTAAAACTTCTATAGTTTATATATGTATTTGAACATTTCAAAATAAGATTTTTTTCCCTTTTCGATTTTTTGCGATGTGTTATATATTTAGTAATCTAAACGTTCGAGGATAAGAATTCTACAATTTTGTATATATTCTACTCCACATGTAAAATTGTTACAGTTACTCTTTTGTTACTATGAGAAAAAACTCTGACCCAGGCAACATAGGGAGAAAGGGTTGTTTATTTGGCTTAAAGCTCCAAAGGAGATTGAGTCCATTATGTTAGGAAACATAGCAGAAGTAATAGTGGCCAAAGCAGGAAGCCAGTTCATGTCCTAACAGTCATCAGGAGGTAGAGACAGCAAGTGTGAGAGAGGAACTGGAGCCAGGCTACCAAGTTTCAAGCTTCCTGCAGCAAGGCTCCACTTCTTAAAGGTCACATTACCTTTCCAAACGTTTCTACGAGTTGGAGACCAAATATTCAAATACCAGAGCTGTGGAGGACAAAGCACTTCAAACCATGGGAAAAATGTGTTTTAATTTTTAGATGTTTAATAATTGAAATGTATCTCCATTTTGATCCAGCAGTTAATTAGGAAAGATTATTTTCCCCTACTTCAAAGTGCTTGGCTTTCTACATCTCTATGTTTGTTGCTTATCTATTGCTTTTGTTCGTCTATAGCTTTGTTCTATTGTAATCATAGAATGTGGCTTGTATGATAACAACATCTTGGGATTTAAGCCTACAAGAGGGTAACTTTCGTAAACACACCACAGCAACCTAGAAAGACACAATTTTCATTATTATATCATTCACATATGTTATTTCCTTATTTTTATATACTTTATCTGTCAGAGAGTTAGAAAAGAAAATTGTAATCTTTTATTATTTTCGTACCTTTTGTCAGCTCTCCTTTGATTTTTCTTTACAAATGTTGATGGTTTATTATTTGATTCCTATTGGCTCATGATTACAGACTTCATTATTGTAAAATGACTGCTTCTCCTTCATGCAATGTTTTTGATCCTGAATTCAATTCTGTCTTTTAACGCATCACATTTCCTGTCTCTCTCCACTCAAACTTCTGGTTTGGAGTAAACAAATATGTCATGGTGTGGCTGTCCATCTCCTCATAGCCTTCCTCATGTATCGGAAAAAGAGACTCCTTGGCTGCTCTCTGGCCTACTGATGCCAGTGTTTCTATTTCTTCTGGGAGAGAGTTTTTGAGATCACTTTTCTTTATTCCAAGTTTTATAAGCATCGAGAATGTACCCTTCTGAATGATTTAATTTTTACAAGGTATAGAAAGGCAGAAAAAAATGTATGCAAAAGGAATACCTGTATCTATAACCAAAGAAGAATTGTTAAAAGAAAAGAAAATTACTTGAGCATGCAGAACTGATATTGTGTATTCAAGTCTTTTCCGTTTTCATATGTATGGGTATGTGTGTGCGTGTGAGAGGGCACCTGAGTGTGTATGCTGTGGAGGCCCAAAGGTGACCTCGTGGATCATCCTGGGTTGCTATACCTTCTTATCATTTTGTTCTGGAGTTTTCCAAGCTCTATCTTCCAAAGCCAGAATTTCAGGTTGCCACTATATCTTCCTGACATTTTTACATGAAATTCCTTTTGCTTACAAGGCAAAGGCTTTAACCCTGAGCCGTCTCCCCAGCCACAACCTTTTCTTGTGAAACAAGTTCTTCAGTCAAGCCCATAGCTTGTCTTTAAAGTCAGTCTGGCTGGCCAACTTGCGCTGGGGACTCTCAGTCTCTCGTATCCAATATTTTATGGGGGTTTTGAGAGTCCAAACTGGTCCTTTCTCTTTCACAACAAGCACTTTAACTGCTAATTTATTTTCTTAGTGTAAAGCCTCTTACTTTAGTGGAATTAGAGGAAATTGTCACGATGCAGATTGGTAAGTACAGTTACTGTACCACATGGTAGAGGACTTGGACAACGGCACCTTCCCAGTCCAGAGAAGGGGACCTTACCAAGGGGGTCACATTCGGTGGTATAGAGTATGAAAGGGACTTGTTGGGTAAGTAGTGAGGAATACGTGGGTATAACAAGTCAGAAAGCATGATCTTGATCAATGTCATGGATGTGAACATTCGTATTAACACACCACACAGAAACTAGCTCAGGTTCAAACAAGTAGGTAGTGAAGGTGACAATAAATGATAAAGTCAAAACTTGACTTTAGATTTTTTGGTCCCTCTAATGTGACAGTTTCAATGTAAGTTGTGTCCCCACAGGCTCATGTCTTTTAATCTTTAGTTGTTGTTTGAGAAGGTCAGGGTACCTTTGGGAGGTAGAGCCTTTCTGGAGGAAGGCATGTCATGTCACAGGGGGTGGGCCTTGAGGTTAGTTGTTGCTGCCCTCATTCCTCTAACAGTCTGCTCTTGTGGGTAGCAGTTTTGCTGCCTTGGACTCTGTCTTAGA
Source organism: Typhlomys cinereus (assembly GCA_023101885.1). NCBI lineage: Eukaryota > Metazoa > Chordata > Mammalia > Rodentia > Platacanthomyidae > Typhlomys > Typhlomys cinereus. Next base: position 226,090 of record JALPQD010000002.1, read on the forward strand.
TGTGACTTAAGCCATCTTCAATTTCTGCCACCTGCTGAAAAAAAATCTCTCTTTCTCCAAGTTGCTTAAAGTCAAGTGATGTCTCACAGTACAGAGAAGATTATCCCATACAGAAACTGGTATCGAGAAGTTGGGTGGTTGCTGTGGGATTAAGAGGATCAGGTACCAGAAGATGAAGTGTGCTGTGAAGCTGAGAGAATTTGATACTGACAAATAGAGAAGTGTGTCCATTGTGTGATATGGCTTGTATGCCTTGGGAAGTGTTTGTTTGGAGAGATGTGGAGAACTTTTGGATTTTTCACTGGGAAAGCCTTTTGGATCTTGGGGATGGGGCCTAAAGGGCCATTCTAGTGAGAGCTTGGAAGAGAGTATTGCTGTTAGAGACACAGAAGTGGAACTCCAGCCTATAATGGTTCAGAGGGGAGCAGAGACTTTGTAACTGTATGAGGGGCAAGTGGCAGAGAGTTTGATCAAATTTTGGCCTCATTCTGAAAGCTCGACTGAAGTTAATTTGAGTGTTTGGCAGAGGAAGTTTCAAGGCAATGTAGTCTTTTTTTTATTATAACATCTGTTCTTTTTTTAACATTTTTTATTATTATTTCTGCTCATACAAACTTAATAGGTACACCGGTTCCCTCCCTCTCTCCTCCTCCCCCTGAACCCCCTGCTCCCCCTCCCCTCACCCCTCTCTCCCCATCCCCCAGTGCCTCCCCCCCCATTCCCTGGAGAATCCTTTAATGTGCATGCCAGACTCTCCTCTGGGTCCTCCTCTCCGAAGACGTACAAGGACCCAGTGGCATTTCCCTGAACCTTTTTCTGTGTTCCCCTTAAGCATAGGAACACTACTGTGGCTGTCAATCCCTTGCCTCTAAGGATCTTGGTGCCTTTAGCAAATGCTAGAATCTGTGGGGTCAATAGTGTGTTGGACATTGCGCAGGGCATGCAAAGACCTATTATGATTGCTTCGGCCCTAACTTATGTGGAGTATCTTGCATATCATTGCTCCTCCCATCCTTGTGCTCTTACACTCTTACCGCCCCCTCTTCCGGAAATTTCCCTGAGCTTCAGGATGGGGAGAGATTAGTCTGGCCTAGTTCTAGGTGGTTGATATAGAGTCTCTGAATGTTCTGGATTATGGTTTGTTGATTTTTTTTCAGTTTTGCTGCTCCTGCAATGCCCTTGGCTCCATCCTGATGGGTATTGTATGTCCCCCCCTGGCCAGAGATAAAAAGCTATTAAACTAGAGTCTTGTTATAAGAGTATATTCAAAGGTAGATGTAATAAAAGTAGGAAACTGCACTGAGGAAGGGATCAATCACCCATCTGCGAAATGGTTATTTTCTATCTGCCAGACTATATGCCCTCCCCTTCTGGTGAGATCATACCCCCTCAGTTGCAAATGATCAGGAATGAAAGTCTGTGAACTTAACCAGATGTCTCAATACTTACTTACAGTCCTTGATGGAGGCCTATTTTCTCGCTGTAACATGGTCTCCTCTTTCCTTGTTTCTGGTGTGTCCCTCCTACCCCATCCCTCCTGTTCCTAATCCTTGCAATTACTGTGGGTATTACAGAGATTTATCTTTGAGTGTCTCTAGGTGGGCTGGGTGGGTTTGGTACTAGGAGTCACCTATTAGGGAATACATACAGCACTTAATTTTCTGGGTCTGGGATACTTCACTTAATATAATTGTTTCTAATAACATCCATTTCCTGGCAAATTCCAGCAATTCATTATTTTCGATGGCTGAGTAGTACTCCATTGTATAGATATACCACAGTTTCCTTATCCACACGTCAACTGTTGGACATTTGGGTTGATTCCATGACCTTGCTATTGTAAACAGTGCTGCTATGAACATGGTCATGCTTGTGCTATTGAGGTGAATTTTTGCTGCATGGGGGGTTATTCCCAAAAGTGGAATAGCAGGGTCCTATGGCATTTCAATATTTAATTTCTTTAAGATTCAATCTTTAATTTTCTCCAGATGGCTCGCCAGAGTGGCTGTATGAGCCTGCATTCCCGCCAGCAATGTAGCAGAGTTCCGCTACTCTCCACATCCTCTCCAGCATTTGGTGTTGTTTGTATTGTGGACTTTTACCATCCTGACCGGGGTGAGATGATATCTCAGGGAAGTTTTGATTTGCATTTCCCTGATGGCTAAGGAAGTGGAGCATTTTTTAAGATATTTGTTAGACATTTTAATTTCATCCCTGGTAAAGTTTCTTTTAAGTTACAGGGCCCATTTTTTAACTGGGCCATTGTTTTCCTTGGAGTTTAGTTTTCTAAGTTCTTTGTGCACTCTGGATAATAGAGCTCTCTCAGATATGTGGTTAGTGAAGATTTTTCTTCCATTCTGTGGGTTGCCTTTGAGCTCGTGTTACAATCTCTTTATCTGAACAGAAGCTCTTTAATTTCACAAGTTCCCAACTGTTGAGAGTTGGTAGCTGTGACTGTGCCATTGGATGTCTGTTTAGGAAATGTTGGCCTAGCTCAATCAGCTCGAGAGAGTTCCCTACCCTTTTAACTATGGTTTTTAGAGTCTCTGGGCTTGTATCAAGTTCCTTGATCCATTTGGAATTAAGTCTTGTACATGGTGACAAATACGGGTCCAGTTTTAATCTTGTGCATGTGGAGATCCAGTTTTGCCAGCACCATTTGTTGAAGATGCTGTTCTTTTTCCATTGGATTTTTTGGGACTCCTTTGTTAAATATCAAATGGCTGTAATTTTGTGGGCTTATATCTGGGTCTTCAACCCTTATCATTGATCTGTATATCTATTTTGGAGCTAGTAACAGGCTGTTTTTATAACTATGGATTTGAAGTATAGACTAGGTTTGGTATGGTGATACCTCCAGCAGTGTTTTTGTTACTCAGGATTGTCTTTGCTATCCTGGATCTTTTGTGCCTCCATATGAATTTTGAGATTGTTTTGTCAACTTCTTTAAAGAATTGCTTTGGGATTTTAATTGGTATAGCATTGAATTTGTATATTGTCTTTGCTAGGATGGTCATTTTTATGATGTTGATTCTGCCAATCCAGGAACATGGGAGGTCTTTCCACCTTCTGGTGTGTTATGCAATTTCCTTCTTTTCATTGTAAAGGTCTTTTACCTCCTTGGTTAAGTTTATACCAAGATATTTCATTTTATTAGGGGCTATAGTAAATGGGGTTGTTTCTCTCAAGGCTTTTTCACTTCTTTCATTTTGGGCATATAGGAAGGCCACTGATTTTTGTACATTTATTTTGTATCCTGCCACCCTGCTGAACTTCTCAATTAGTTCCAGGAGCTTCCTGGTGGAGTTTTTGGGATCACTCAGGTATAAGATCATGTCATCTGCAAATAGGGATAGCTTGACTTCTTCCTTGCTGATTTGAATCCCTTTTATGCCCCTTTCTTGTCTTATGGCTTCAGCTAAGACTTCAAGTACAATATTGAATAGAAGTGGTGAGAGTGGACAGCCTTGTCTAGTTCCTGATCGAAGTGAGAATGCTTCCAGTTTTTTCCCATTGAGTATAATCCTTGCTGTGGGCTTGTTGTATATAGCTTTTATTATATTGGTAAAGGTTCCTTCCATTCCTACTGTCTCTAGCATTTTGATCATAAAAGGCTGTTGGATCTTGTCAAAAGCTTTTTCTGCATCTATTGAGAGTATCATGTGGTCTTGGACTTTGGACTGGTTTATATGATGAATTACATTTATTGATTTGCGTATGTTGAACCAACCTTGTGTGCTGGGATAAAGCCTACTTGGTCCCAGTGAATGATCTTTTTGATGTGTTTTTGAATCTGATTTGCTAAGACTTTGTTGAGAATCTTTGCATCTGTGTTCATCAGAGAGATTGGCCTATGGTTTTCTTTTTTAAGTGTATCTTTATTAGGTTTTGGGATTAAAACGATATTAGCTTCATAGAAGCAATTTGGTAGTGTTCCTTCCTTTGCTATTTGATGGAACAGTTTAAGGAGTATTGGTGTTATTAACTCCTTAAATGTCTGGTAGAACTCTGTGCTGAATCCATCTGGTCCGGACATTTTTTGGTGGGAAGATTCGAGATTACTTCCTCGATTTTCATGTTATAGGACTATTTAAATAATTTACATCTTACTGATTCAATTTAGGTAAGTTGTGTTTACTTAGGAATTCATCCATCTCTTTTGTGTTTTCAAACTTCACAGAATGTAACTTTTTGAAATATGATATTATAATTCTCTGGATTTCTTGGGTATCAGTAGTGATAACTCCATTTTCATTTTTAATTTTGTTAATTTGGGTTGTCTCTCTCTTGCTTTTGGTTAATTTAAGGGGTGTATCAATCTTGTTGATTTTTTCAAAGAACCAGCTTTTTGACTGGTTGGTTTTCTCTATTGTTTTCCTAATCTCGATTTCAGATATTTCTCCCCTTATTTTGCTAATCTCCTCTCTTCTACTACTTTTGGGATCAGATTGCTCTAGTGTCTCTAAATCTTTAAGCTGCATTGTTAAGTTATTTATTTCTGATGTTTCCATGTTTTTGATGTAGGCATTAAGAGCTATGAACTTACCTCTCAGGACAGCTTTCATTGTGTCTCAGAGATTTTGGTAAGTTGTATTTTCATTATCATTCAGTTTCAGGAAATCTTGAATTTCCTTTTTAATTTCTTCCTATATCCAATTCTCCTTCAGTATCATAGTGTTAAGTTTCCAGGAGTTAGTGTATTTTCTGTCGTTTTTTGTGTTGTGGATGTCCAGCTTTAGGGCGTGGTGGTCTGATTGGGCACAGGTTAGAATTTCAACTTTCCTATATATGTGAAGATTCATTTTGTGGCCGAATATGTGATCTATTTTGGATAAAGTTCCATGTGCTGCTGAGAGAAATGTGTATTCTTTGGTGTGTGGATGAAAAGTTTGATAGAGATCTGTAAGGTCCATTTCTTTCAGGGTTTGATTAAGTTCCAAAGTGTCTCTGTTAAGCTTTTGACCTGTTGATCTATCCCATGTTGAGAGGGCGGTGTTGAAGTCCCCAAGAATTATCGTTTGGGGGTTGATTTCTTGCTCTAGACGCTGTAGGGTTTTCTTAATGAATGTGGAGGGGCCCGTATTGGGTGCATATATGTTCAGAATTATGAAGTCTTCCTGGTGAATTGTACCTGTGACTAAAATGTAGTATTCATCTGTGTCTCTTATGATTTTCTTTTTTGTCTGATAGCATAATTGCTACCCCTGCCTGTTTTCTGGTTCCATTAGCTTGCAGAATTTTGACCAGCCCTTCATTTTTAGGATGCGCCTATCTTTTGTGGTGAGATGGGTTTCCTGCAGGCAGCAGATTGTTGGATTGTGGTTTTTAATCCACGTTTGTAATCTGTGTCTCTTAATCTGTGTGTTAATACCATTGACATTTAATGTTATAATGGAGAAATTATTTTTAATTCTGGACATTTTTTATGTTTAGTGGATTTTGTAAGCATATTGTTTGATATTTATATTTTGGTGGTAGTACACTTTCCTTCTGTCCTCCTGGATATGCCTGTTCTTTTCTTCAAGCTTGAGTATCATTTCTAGCATTTTTTGAAGGCCTGGTTTTGTCGACATGTATCCCCTCAAGTTGTCTTTGTGCTGAAAACTTTTCTTTCTCCCTAAAAATATGGAATACTTCACGAATTTGCATGTCATCCTTGTGCAGGGGCCATGCTAATCTTCTCTGTATCGTTCCAATTTTAGTATATGTTCTGCCGAAGCGAGCGCAAGGCAATGTAGTCTTAACAGTGTGGCATGGCTACTTTTTAGTGTTCTTGTTCAGAGTTATAACAAAATGAATAAGGAATTAGGCAGAAAAAAAGGAGAACTTAGAGCCATGAAGAAAAAATGTGAAGGCTTTTTTAAAACGGCAGACAGCAAAATGGCAGGTGAGCAAGAGATGAGCTTCATTAGTGAATAAAAGCCTGCTCTTACTTTGGATTACAGAAGAGACTACACTCTGAAGGCAAGAACCTCAGAGAAGGCTTCCCCACCCATAATAAGGAAAATTCTTTTGGATGCAAAGAACTGAAAGACAGAGCTCCAAAGGAAAATTCTTTTTATGTTCCTCTAAAACAAAAACTCAGGAGAGTAGATGGGAGGATCAGCCTAAAGCAGTGATGTGTTCTGCATGCAGCTGTGCTAGAGGGGTGGAATCAAAGCTCTTTGGAATTTAGATGACTTCAGCAGGAAGTTCATCTACTGGATTTGGAACTACAGGATTTAGAGTTTGTCTTGCTGGTTTTTGGTCTCGTTATGGACAAATCTTTCCTGAATACGCCCCCATTCCTCCCTTTGGGATATGCTTATTCTGTGCCATTGTATGTTGGAAGTATGTAACTTATCTTTTGTTTTTACAAGAGACTTTGGACTTTTAGATTGTGTTATAACTATTTATATTATCTAAGGGACTTTTGAAATTGGACTAAGTGTGGTTTGCATCATGAAGTGGGTTTCAGCCTATGGGGGCCAACTCACATTTCAAACCATGACAGAAGATGGCACCTTTGAGAGGTGGAGTCTTGCTGGAGAAAGGCATGTCACAGGAAGTAGGCTTTGATGTTGGTTGTTCCTGCCCTGTTTTCTGGAGCAGTCTATTTACTCTTGAAGTTTGCAGTTTTGCTCTCAGCCTCCGTGTTGGACACAACTTAAGCCACTGCTAGCTTCTGCTACCTGCTATATCTATTCCATATTAATGAACTATATCTAGCCATGCCATACTGTCAAGACTACATTGCCTTGAAACTTCCTCTGCCGAACACTCAAATTAACTTTAGTCGAGCTTTCAGAATGAGGGCAAAACTTGATCAAATATATCTGTAAGCTGAATAAATCTCCCTTTCTCCCATTAAGTTACTTGAGTCTGAGTATTGTCTCAGAGCAACAGTGAAGAGTAATTTGTACAGTTGCCTTCCAGGTTATGTCACGTTTCTTTAACTTCTTGGGTTTGGATTTACAGTTTTCACATTTCACATTTTATCATTTCTTCTGCAATGATGGTGCTTCATTCATAGATGAAATGATCAAGCACAGTTAAATTTTTGGCTACTTTCCAAAGAAAATTATATTTTTGTGATAGAAGTAAACATAGGTCACTACAGCCATGTGATTCCAATCTTTGTTTAGAACAAACATTTTAAGATTGCCTTGTTAGTGGTTAGCTGAATAGAAAACAACCTAGTTCTGAGTATCTCTTGCTTTCTTTGCTTTTTTGTTCCTAGTGTCACTTTTGGAGCAACCCTAAATCTTTTGCCCAAAGGAGACTCTGACCAATTTCCTCTATAATTGGGGGTGTGTAGCAACATGGACGTCTGAAAGGAAAGTGCTGATAGGGCACACAGCATAGAAGTGAGTGAGGACAAATCTTTGCTCCACATAATTTTCTGAAGTCATTGTTCTCAGTTTCCGTTCTCTCCTTCATTTTGCAGTTCTTATGGGAATGCTTCTTTCTTGGAGTTTTCAGCTATTCTTATTTGCAAATAATATCCAAAATTTCCAGGATACTTAATTTGAAAGTGCCAGGAGGAGGCTATCATAGAACTTAGGTGTATCAACAGTTAATAAATTCATTCTGTCAACTTTCAGTCTATAATTTTTTGCAGTATGTATGTATTTGGGGGGGCATTAGAAGTTCTGAACATGATTGTTCCTTGATCCTTGGATGAATCTGAAGTTGGGGCAGTAGAGAAGAATTGCCTTTGTTTTAGGAATGAACAGTTTTCATACATGCCAGTTTTCATATATTCCATCTTGATTATGGGTCTTTTATCCCATGGGTCACTATTATCAAGCTTGGTTACTGACTGACAGTTGATTGGTGCTTGTATATTCACTCCAGGGATTCCAGTGCCACTGAATAGTGCTTTAAATTTCAGACGTTCCCAGTTATTCTTAAAGGTCTCTCTATTTCTATCCACTCACTCAAAGGTCATCTTTGGAGGCTAGTTGCTCCTGGGATATGCTAAATACTCTAGAAAATGTAAAAAGGCTCTTGGTTACATTTTTACCTTCATTTTTAGTTTGTTTTTCAAACCTAAAGTGACGATATACAGTGGGCCAGTCATGATCTTTGTTAGGACCTAAAAGAATAAGCAATCAAAAAGTGATTAAGTAGGATAAAAAAAATCAGTTCATTTAGCTAAAAAGTCCAGTATTGCAGATGGATTCTGGTGCAGCTGCATCTGAGGGCTCAGTGTTCTAGAAACACTTGGTTCCATTGCTGTGCTGACACCATGATAATGTGATAATGGCAAGAGGCTCACATTGTACTCCTTCTGAATTAAATCCCGGAATAAAATTGTGTGTCTCTTTCCCAGAGTCTTAGCATGCAATTGTATCATATTGGCTCTAGTTGAGTCTCGTGACTCTCCAAGCCAATCACTATAAACCAGGACAATGTGATGTGCTGTTCAACTTGGGTTCTCCATTTATTTTCACATCTGGGCACTGGCTGACTATCACATGAGAATTCACAGACTGTGAGACAAGGTGACCTTAGAGGGAAAGGAGGACCAATTAGTTAGCAACGTGATGGTAAGTGGAGAGAATAGGTGAAGTTCCATATGCCACGGTTGGTCTGGCCAAGCCATTTTTTTGAATGTATAGATATAAAATCAATTGGGGAAAAATAATGTGATACCAGTATACTGTGATTTCCAGGCATATTTTTGGGAACAAATGATAAGTCAGTTATAGAAAATGAGTGATTTGTTGCAACAAAAGTGATACCTCAATCTTTATAGTCTTTATAATTATTTGGTAAGTCTCTCAGGGGAAACACACCAAAGAAACGTGTCTCACTCAGTCTGAATACTGTGGGCAGTTTTGAGAGAGATTGTTTTGAAAACCTATTTATTATATGTGCTGAGAACGATCAATTGCTTTCAACATTTTTCAGAAGTGTGTGAAGTGCTCTGAAGTCTGCCAGCAAAATGTCAAATCAGCTGATGGACAGAAAGAAGAGACATGATTGCCACAAAGTGGCTTATATTCTATTAGGATCTGAGTGTCTGACCTGAGGAACGAGGAGGTAAAAGGATGGAGAGAGCTGAGTCAGCTTCTTGCTAATGGTTCCAGCGGGAGAGATGCCGCCTTTATCATTGTGATTCCAAGGGAAGCACCCATGGCCTCAAAGACATGACGTGCCTCTGCTTGCACAGCAAAGCTCGCAGCAGGAAAAGAGACCTCAGCACAAATTTTTTTGGGTCTTTTTCATTAACACACTTAAGCTAGCCAAGCGGATGCCTCAAAAGGTTTTCAGATTTCCAAGAAGGCAAATGAAATTATTAATCACAAGTTATTCATCGTTATTTTTGCATATATTTCAGGGCAAATGCCAAACAGCGAAGTTGTGTCAGGAAGGTCATCTGTGGTGTTCTGTTGAGTGGAGAGAACCATGGTATGTAGACTAGACCGCAAGTCAATGTCCAGATGTAAAAATGAACATATAGCTGAGTTGAACAGCAGATCACGTTTTCCTGTTGGTAACTTGGAAATGGTCATACTATTAAATCATAGTCAATAGGATAGTTGCATGCTAAGGCTGTGGGTATGTGGTAACAAGGGCATAGGTGAGTTGAAACCCTGAAATGCAAGAGGTACCTGGTTAACCGAGTCTCACTGCCAGTGGGTGAAAGTGCTTGGACAGATTCACTGAGCACAGGGCCATGAAAAGCACCCAGAGAACTGAACTAGATTCATAGGTTATTTGTTTTACATATTATTTTTGTGATTCACATAATATATTACTTTTTGGAAGATGTTTGTGCTGAAAGATGAATGTTCAATGGCCAAGGAGCTGAGGTCTTCCATAGGATTTGCTTTGAGACTTAGGGAGTCCAGAAGGAAACAAGAAGCAGAAGATACCTGTCTTATGTGATTCACACACACACCCACCCTATATGCTCAAATGTAAAGAGTGAAATACTTTCTACCTGAAAAACGCTTCTCTCAGAAAAGGCCTGGGTGGCAGACTAAAAAGGGAAAATTTAGCATTAGATATCCCTCTGCTCCTATTTTTGGGCGCACTTTCGTGGAATTACCTTTTATCTCCTTTGGAGAACTGAGCCACAGAAAGGAAGTCTGCTAAATGGCTTCGGTTGTCAGTATCTCTCACTCAGGAAAAACAAACTCCCCTAGCTCCCTGCAGAACTGTAGTCAAATTGGGGCCACAGTTTTGCTATTTGTAGTATGCATAATGCTTCTGAAGGATTTTATTCCTGGGTTATGGAATTCCATAAAGAACAGAAGGAAAAGCAAAAACAGGTGGTTATACAGAACTGGGTTCCGCATTTTTGATGTCTTTGCATCAACATAATTCACAGGTAGCACTTATAGATACAGGTCATTGTGATGTCAAAGATCGTATCTTTTCTCCTAAGACATTTCCAACTCAGAAGTAGGGCATGGGGGGCATGCAGATGGGTGGGGTAAGTGAACTTCAGAGAGGGCAGGGCAAGGAAAGGCTAACCATGCAAAAACACTGGGTATATTGGAGGTAGATATGGGAGGATGGCCGAGGTCTCTGGTGCTGGGCTAGGATACTTGGAGTAGTGGTATCAGAAAAGTCACGTTCTGTCTTTGTGATGTGGAAGCAGCGGAGTGGCAGCCAACAAGGTCTAGTGGCTGCTGAGATCAACAGATCAATCTCTCTGGACTCGTTCGCAGAGAGGACCCTCCACAGGGCACACTTTCAATACTGCCACTGAGAGGCTGCCCCAGCGCCTATGGACCAGTAATTGAGGAGGCACAAGTAGCCAACCCCCTCTCTCAGCACAGTTAGCTGGAGGAAGTCAAAAGTGCAAAGTACGATGTCTCAGAGTCCCCAGAGCCAAATTATGGCCAGATTAAAGTCTTTACATTGAGTCACAAATGATGGCGAGAGATGGAAGTCTGGGGAAATGGGCTTAGGAAGAAAAAGTGACTCTGTATTAGTTGGTCTGTTTCACAAATGAAAAAGAGAGCTTGTGGGTTTGAGAGGAAGCAACATGTTGAATAAATATTGGGGAATGTTTCCAAAATCAAATTTCCTCCCTCTCCCCCTCTCCAGCTACCTTCAGTACTTTGGAGATAAGAGAGCGAGGATACATTGGGCTTCCTAGTGATGGAAAGGGAAGAAAAGCAAACAACTTGAAAGAAATAGTGACTTGCATGGTCCAGCAGTAGAAGGCACAGCCTTCTCGGGCAAACTCACCAGGGCTCTTGTTCCGTGTCTAAACGCTTTCTCCTGCTGTGCTGTATATGAGTTAAGTGTCTTTGTATCTCCACACCATTTCATTTCTGAGTAGGAGACCCGTTTCTCCAAACATTGAGAGATCTGGAATTATTTTCTGAATTGGCTCATCCCGAACTAGTACTGGGACCAATGTCAAGAATGGAGGGTATCGGTCAGCCTCAATTAAGCCCTCTGCACCCTACACAGATAGATGTTTCAAGGAGGTTGGAGAGAAAACAGCCAACAGTGTCCTTTCTGGGGCAGATCATTTTATCACCGGAGCAAGGAACAGGTGTCCCCATGTTTTGGTCCATGCTCGTGGAGGAGAGGAAATCAAAACCTGCATGTGTACTTCAACGATATGATGCACAGTCAGCTCATTGTTCTTTGTGTAATCCAGAATTGTCTTGTAAATATAGTACCAGAATTTCATATTAAACAGTAACCTTCCTTCCTTCCTTCCTTCCTTCCTTCCTTCCTTCCTTCCTTCCTTCCTTCCTTCCTTCCTTCCTTCCTTCCTTCCTTCCTTCCTTCCTTCCTTCCTTCCTTCCTTCCTTCTTTTCTTCTTCCTGTATTATTTGTGCTCCTTCTCCCTCAGTATAAAGGCATCTGATCTGGTAGTATTTCTATAACTTTGTCACAGGAACAGATCAGATAGACAGCTCAAATAGAGAGATGGACACACACACACACACACACACACACACACATACACATACATACACACACATACTCACACATACGCATTTAGTCAGAGCAATTTCCCTGCCTTTCCCATGTTTTCCTCCACAATCTTGACAGGCACAGGTTTTTAGTTGCTTCCTTCTTGATGAGGCACAATGCAGTTGGTGCTACCGTCTTCCGTCCCACCAGGTACCACATCTCCCTGTGTGATTTTTAACTTGAAAATCAGCCTGTCTTCCTTGCTCTCTTTCTCTTTTTGTGCTTTGAGTCAGGCAAAACACCTCTTCACCAGAAGCAGGAAAGATATCACCTGCTAGCTCCTTCAGGACAGGCTTTTCCTCCTGCAGGTAAAGAGGGGCCTTTTTTCTGTTCTAAGACTGAAAAATGGGAGGAACCTGAGGTGGACAGATTGTCGAAGTTGCTTTGGTTCCACGTTTAGGATGCTGGGATGTAATCATCACCATGGCCACAAACAGCACATTTGAAGAGAGGACTGAGAGTGTCCTGTGGACAGAACATCTTGAGAAATCACCTGGAATTGACCTTTCAGATACACAGGGCGCCAAGGACACACGTTGGATCCTCCTTGTATCCAATGGTACGTCTTAGGGGATTGAAATTTCATTTCAAATTAATAAGCCTGCTTTTATATGTCAGGGCTCAGACTTATTTGATTGCATACTTTAGCCAAGAACATGGTTACAGCCCTTTGTGTGAAATTCTCTTTTGCTTATTTTGCTTTAATTTTCACACATATTTCCAAAGCCCACCCCAGACAACTCATTCCAGAAGTATATTCTAGAATATTTTATATGCATCTTTTCAAGCCACCTTCCACATGTTTATTCAGATAAGTCTATTCTTAAAAATTTAGAGTGTGGTGGGTATTTTAATTTACGTAAATGGCTCTGTGCTATAGAACTCATTTTGTTGTTTACTTTTCCTACCCTATATTTTTATAGATTTATCCATATTGTGCACAAAACTCTAATCTGTTTTCATTCCTCCTCCAGGACATCATTCCATTATGGGTAAAATGCCACAGTTATTTTTCCAGACAGAAGGAAAACTAGATGGTTTTCTTCTCTGGTTATCGCAAGCAACACAGTAGAAAACATTCTTTCGAGCCATTCCTTGTCCTTGAGGTCCTCTAAAGGTTTCTTCCAGACCAATGTCAAAGCATGCGACCCCTACCACAGTTACTCCACGTGGCAAGACTACTTTTCCCCAGCTTGCACTAGATCATAATTTCAATTTTGGCCAATAAATGAGTGTTTTATGATGATATTAGCTCTTTCGTATTCCTTTGAAAGGCAAGCAACCAGTACCTGAGTTGTTAAGACTACTGGGTAAAATATGGTGTGTGCTATTTAATGCACAATTCTCTGGTTACTGATTAAGGCTAAGAATTCTCCATGTTCTCACTAGCAGTTTGGTATTTCCTTTCTGTGATTTCCCCATATTCATTTAGTGAATTACATTATTGATTTGTGTATGTTGAACCAAACTTCTGTGCTTGGGATAAAGCCCACTTGATCACAGTGAATGATCTTTTTGATATGTTTCTGAATCCGATTTGCTAAGACTTTGTTGAGAATATTTGCATTTTGTTGAGAATATTTGCATCTGTGTTCATCAAAGAGATTGGCCTATAGTTTTCTTTTTTAAGTGTGTCTTTATTAGGTTTTGGGATTAATAAGGTATTAGTTACGTAGAAAGAATTTGACAATGTTCCTTCCTTTGCAATTTGATGGAACAGTTTAAGGAGTGTTGGTGTTATTTGTTCCTTAAATGGCTGGTAGAACTCTGTGCTGAATCCATCTGGTTCAGGACATTTTTTGGTGGGAAGATTGGAGATTACTTCATCAATTTCCTCTTATGTTATAGGACTATTTAAATAATTCACAATTTCCTGATTCAATTTAGGCAAGTTGTGCTTACTTAGGAATTCATATATTTCTTTTGTGTTATCAAATTTCACAGAGTACAAGTTTTTGAAATATGATGTTATAATTCTCTGAATTTCTTGGGTATCAGTAGTGATAACTCCATTTTCATTTCTAATTTTATTAATTTGGGTTTTCTCTCTATTGTTTTTGGTTAATTTAGCTAGAGGTGTATCAGTCTTATTGGTTTTTTTAAAGAACTAGCTTTTTAAAATTTTTAAAAAATTATTATTTATTTATTAAATTGTGTGTGTGTGTGTGTGTGTGTGTGTGTGTGTGTGTGTGTGTAGACGAATTTGGGAACCACCATGGATGCCTCCACCTCCTCCTTGTTTACTCTGCCCCGAGATTCACAGCTCCACCCTACCAGGACCAGCAACGCAGGCCGCCTCCCGCTTCCACCTGGCGTCTATACGTGGGGTCTAGGATCTGAACTCAGGACCTTCCGCCTGCAAGGCAGAGGCTTAACCCCTGAGCCACCTCTCCAGTTCTCTGTATCATTTTCCTTATCTCAATCTCCTCTCTTCTACTGCTTTGGGATTGGACTGCTCTTGTTTCGCTAAATCTTTAAGCTGCATGTGAAGTTATTTATTTGTGATATTTCTATTTTTTTTTTTTTTGATGTAGGCATTCAGGGCTATAAACTTACCTCTTAGGACAGCTTTCATTGTGTCCCAAAGATTTTGATAAGTTGTATTTTCATTATTGTTCGCTTCCAGGAAATCTTGAATTTCCTTTTTAATTTCTTCCTGAACCCAATTCTCATTCAGCATCATAGTTTTGTTTCCAGGAGTTAGTGTATTTTCTGTTGTTTGTTGTGTTGCAGATGTCAAGCTTTAGACCATGGTGGTCTGATAGAGTACAGGTTAGAATTTCAACTTTCCTGTATATGTGGAGATTCGTTTTGTGGCCCAATATGTGCTCTATTTTGGAGAAAGTTCCATGTACTGCTGAGAAAAATGTGAATTCTTCGGTTCATGGATGAAAAGTTTGATAGAGATCTATAAGGTCCATTTCAGTAAGGATTTGATTAAGTTCCAAAATGTCTCTGTTAAGTTTTTGACCTGTTGATCTATCCCATGTTGAGAGGGCAGTATTGAAATCCCCAAGAATTATCGTTTTGGGATTGATTTCTTGCTTTAAATGCTGTAACATTTGCTTAATGAATGTGGAGAGCCCATATTAGGTGCATATATGTTCAGAATTATGAAGTCTTCCTGGTGAATTGTATCTGTTTCTAAAATGTAGTATCCTTCTGTGTCTTTTATGATTTCTTTTGGTTTGTCAGATAGCATAATAGTTACCCCTGCATGTTTCCTGTTTCCATTAGCTTGCAGAATATTTGACCAGCCTTTTCCTTTTAGAATGTGCCTGTCTTTCGTGGTGAGATGTGTTTCCTGAAGGCAGCAGATGGATGGGTTATGATTTCTAGTCCAAGTTTATAATCTGTGTTTTTTGATTGGTTAATTCCAGTGACATTTAGTGTTATAATGGAGAAATTACTTTTAATTCCTGACTCTCTTTATGTTTAGCGACTTTCATAAGTGTATTATTTGGCTTTTAGGTTTTGGCGGTATTATACATCCCTTCTGTTCTCCTAGATATGCTTGTTCTTTTCTTCAAGACTGAGTATATTTTCTAGCATTTTTTGAAGGCCTGGTTTGGTAGACATGTAAGCATTCAAGTTTTCTTTATGCTGGAAATTTTTTCTTTCACACTCGATCATGACTGATAATTTTGCCAGGTTCATCAGCCTGGGTTGACATTGTTGCTTGAAGTATGTCTCTCGAAGCTCTTCTTGCTTTTACTGTTTCCATTGAGAAGTCATTTGTTATTTTAATAGGTTTACCTTCAAAAGTGACTTTTTTTCCCTTTGAAGCTCTCAGCACATTTTCTTTGTCTTGTATGTGGAGTGTTTTGACTATTATTTGCCATGGCGAGTTTCTATTTTGGTCATATCTGTTTGGAGTGCAGATGCCTCTTGTATTAGGATGGGCCTCTCATTCTTTAGATGAGGGAAGTTTTCCTTGATAATTTGAAAAATTTCCTCAGGTGTGGTATTTTGAGATTCTTGCTCTGGTATTCCATGAATGCATGTTAGGCTTCTTCAAGGTGTCCCATAACTCATGAATATTCCTCTCAAGTATCTTTTTGGCTTTAACAACCTCTTCCATTGAGCTGGTTAATACTTCCACTTTGTCTTCAAGATCTGATATTCCATTTTCTGCTTCATTAGTTCTGCTGATAAAACTTTCTGTTGAGTTCTGTGTTGAAGATAACTTGTCTTTTAGTTCAATTTTAAACTCTGCTTAAGATCGTTTTATCTGCTCTATGCCTATTTTTGTTTCTTCAACTGTTTTTCTCATTTGCGCCAAGAGCCTATTGTGTTCCTGATCAAAGTGGTTGATGGGGTTATTTAACTCCTCCTGGATTTCCTCTTTCACAGTATTGATCATGGTAAAGATAATCCAAGCTTTGAAAATCATTATCTTGGGTGTGGTTTTCTTGGCTATTTTCTGTGAGCTTGTTCTGGTTAGGGTCTGTCATTATGGGGTTAATTCTTTTAGTAGGAGATTTATTGTCTTAGTTTTTGTCTCTCATGAATTTGCGCTGTGACCTGGGCATTGTTGTTTTATCTCATAAGACCTTTTTTCAGTTTCTGTGTATTTTTGACCGAACTGAATTAGTTGGTATTACTACTCTTGAACAGCTATTACTAGTGTTTGTTGGGTACACTTGTCTGGTATTGGTGTTATTTCCTTAGATGAGGCTATTGTTAGTACATCAATTAAGTCAGGTTTAGTAGACAGGGAGTGAAGATTAGTGTGGTAGTGCACTTTCTTGGTTTACTACTTTGGTGATATGTGAGAGTGAATGGTACAGTCCCTGAAGTTGTATACATTTTGGGGTGGCTATATGGAAAAGTTAAACTACAGTGAGTAATAATTGAAAAGAACAAAATGGTAAAATGAGTTTACCTGTGTTTGAGCTGGATGTGAAGAATCTCTCCCATGTGATAGGATGATTTTAGAGGTCTTCAGATATATGACATTTGTCCCCTAGAGCTTTGCTTGGGTTTTTTTTTTTTTTTTTTTTTTGGACTCTGTTGAATTCTGAGGAGCAGGGGGTCCACCCTGGTCTGTGTCCCGGGAGGAAAGAGCCGTGCGTCCAGTTGTGGCACAGATCACCTGGAACCTGAGGAGTGGCCTAGGGGCCTTCCCCAGCGCCATAGCAGACTGGCTGCTGCTCTGGCTGACTGGTGGGATGAGCTGGGACAAATGGGCATGGGTCCTGGGACTTGTCCTAGGGGCCTTACCTGAGGATGAGGGGGTCTGTCCTGATCTGTGTCCTGGGCAAAAGGTGCCCATATGCATTTGTATGTTTATTTTTTCATGTTTTCTTCCTTGCTGATAATTTGGAGAAAATAAGAGAATGTAATATGCAAGTCACAATTATTTAACTACTGTGTTATCAACATGTGCATCATTTCTTGTTTTGCATTAAGGGAAAACACAGGTTTATTCTTTGGGAAAATCTATCAATGTGTAATTCATGATTGTAACAAACCAATGAAAAAATGAACTCTCAGAATCTGGCAAAATTCAACAGCATAACTTGAAGAAATTTCTCAGAAAAATAAGCAATAAAATAACATTTCCTCAACCTGATAGAGAATTATTTATTTATTTAGAAAGAGAAAGAAAGAAAAGAAAGAAAAAAAAGAAAGAAAGAAAGAAAGAGAAAAAAGAAAGAAGAAAGAAAAAGAAAGAACTAGCTAGGTATGTTGTCTCTTACCTGTATTCCCAGCACTCTGAAGTCTGGGTTGGGAAGGTCGCTACAAGTTCAAGGCCATCCATGGCTACAAAGAGAGACTATTTCTCTCCAAGAAAGAAAGAAAGAAAGAAAGAGCAAAAGAGAGAGAGAAGGAAAGGAAGAGAGAAAGAAAAGGAAGAGAGAAAGGGAAGGAAGGAAGGAAGGAGAAAAAAGGAAAAGCAATAGAAGATTCAGTAATGGATTTCTAGACTTACTAGCATAAGAGTAGAATAAAATAAAGATTCCAAAAATAGACCCATTCATGACAATTTTTAACAAGAGGGCTGTGTTAATTCAAGGTACAAAGGCTAGGTTTTTCAACAAATGGAAGAAATACTGGTCACAGGAAAAAACTTGATTGTTCTTTATCAAAACCCCATGTCATATGCAGAAATTAACACAATATGGATCATCCTTTAATAAAAAAGATAAAACAAAAAACTTTATACAAATAAAATAAACATCGGATAAAATATTTACAAACAAGATTATGTAAGGTTTTTTTAGATTTTTTTTTATTCTTTATTCAATTGTGCATGTGTGCGTGTGCGTGTGTGTGTGTGTGTGTGTGTGTGTGTAGAATGACAGGCAAATTCGGGAACCACCATGGACTACCTCCACTTCGTTTACTCTGTCCCGGGATTCACAGGCTCCGCCCACCAGGACCAGAAATGCAGGCTGCCCCCTCTTCTGCCTGGCGTCTATACGTGGGGTCTAGGATCCGAACTCAGGACCTTCCACCTGCAAGGCAGAGGCTTAACCCCTGAGCCACCTTCCAGCCCCAGGTAAGGATTTTTTTTTTTATGGAGGACAAAAATATAAGAAATGTTATGAAGCAAAATTTTTTAATAAATTGGACTTAATTAAACTTTTTGTCCTTTGAAAGGATGTCAGGAAAAGGAGAATGCAAGCCTCAGGCAACGATGAGGTATTTGTCAATCATGCATTGACTAAAAGATTTATATGCAGCATGCATAAAAGCTTTCTGTCCTCAATTTTGATAACCTAGATACTTCACTTAAAAATGGGTGAAGAGCCCCAGGTCCCAGGTGAAGTATGCCTCCATCTCCACTAGCCCCTCTACCCTACCTGCCTGCCCAGGTCGCTCTCCCGGTCCAGGGAGCAGGGAGCACACACTGCTTCTTAGGTAAATCCCACCAGCCCCCAGGTCACCCGCTTGCCCTGGCCCTCCCACTAGCCAGCTTGAGCAGCATCTAGGCTGCCCCTGCTAGGGTGGCCACTAGGACATGCCTCAAGTCCCAGGTGGAGTGCGCCACCATTGCCATCAGCCCCTCTGCCCTTTCTGCTGCTTGGGACACTCAAAGTGCAGGGAGAACACACTGCTCCTCAGAATTCAACAGAGTCCAAAGAAAACCCAAGCAAAGCTCTAGGGGACAAAGGCCATACAGCTGATGTTCTCCAAAATCATCCTATCACATGGGAGAGATTCTTCACATCCAGCCCAAAGATAAGTAAAAATCCCCCTTTTACCATCCTGCTCCTTTCAAGTATTAATCACTGTAGATTAATTTTTCCATATAGCCACCCCCAAAACATGTACAACTTTAGGGACGATACCACTCACCTTCACATATCACCAAGGTACTAAATTGTAAAAGTGCACTACCATACTAATATTCACCCCCTGCCTACTAAGCCTACGAAAGCTGACTTAATTGATGTACTAACAGTCTAATAGCCTCATCTAGGAAATAACAATAACAACAGACAAGCGTACCCAACTCCAAGGCAAACACTAGTAATAACTGCCCGAGAGTAGAAATATCAACTAATTCAGTTCAGTCAAAAACACACAGAAACTGAAACAATGAGTCAAAACAATGCCCAAGTCAAAGTACAAACCCATGAGAAACAAAATCCAAGAAAACAAATCTCCCAACGAAAGAATCAACCCAATAATGATAGATTCCAACCAGAACAAATTCACAGAAAATAGCCAAGAAAGCCAGGCCCAAGATAACGAACAACATTCAAAGCATGATCATTACCTTGATCAAAACTATGAAACAGGAAATCTGGGAGGAGTTAAATAACTGCATCAACCACTTTGAACAGGAACACAGCAGACACGTGAAGGAGCTGAGAAAAACAGTTCAAGAAACAAAAATAGTCATAGAGCAGTTAAAACAGTCTCAAGCAGAGTTTAAAATTGAACTAAAAGACAAGTTATCTTCAACCCAGAACTCAACAGAGAGTCTTATCAGCAGAACTAACGAAGCAGAAAATACAACTTCAGATCTTGAAGACAAAGTGGAAGTATTAGCTAGCTCAATGGAAGAGGTTGTTAAAGCCAAAAGATACTTGAGAGGAATATTCAAGAGTTATGGGACACCTTGAAGAAGCCTAACATGCGCATTCATGGAATACCAGAACAATAATCGCAAAACACCACACCTGAGGAAAATTTTCAAATTATCATAAATGAAAACTTCCCTCAACTAAAGAATGAGAGGCCCATCCAAATACAAGAGGCATTCCGCACCCCAAACAGATATGACCAAAATAGAAACTCGCCATGGCAAATAATAGTCAAAACACTCCACATACAAGACAAAGAAAATGTGCTGAGAGCTTCAAAGGGAAAAAAAGTCACTTTTGAAGGTAAACCTATTAAAATAACAAATGACTTCTCAATGGAAACAGTAAAAGCAAGAAGAGCTTGGAGAAACGTACTTTAAGTATTGAATGAGCAAAAATGTTAACTCAGGCTGATACACCTGGCAAAACTATCAGTCATGATCAAGGGAGAAAGAAAAGTTTTCCAGCACATAGACAACTTGAAGGCTTACATGTCTACCAAACCAGGTCTTCAAAAAATGTTAGAAATGATACTCAAGCTTGAAGAAAAAAACAAGCATAACCAGGAGGACAGAAGGGACGTACAATACCACCAAAACCCAAAAGCAAAGCAATACACTTACAAAAGCCACTAAACATAAAAAATGTCTGGAATTAAAAATAATTTCCCCATTATAACATTAAATGTCAATGGAATTAAGTCACCAATCAAGAGACACAGATTACAAACTTGGATTAAAAATCACAACCCATCAATCTGCTGCCTTTAGGAAACACATCTTACCACAGAAGATAGGCACATCCTAAAAATAAAAGGTTGATCCAAAATTCTGCAAGCTAATGGAACCAGGAAACAGGCATGGGTAGCTATTATGCTATCTGACAAAGTGGACTTCAAACAAAAAAAAATCATGAGACGCAGATGGATACTACATTTTCGACACAGGAACAATTCACCAGGAAGACTTCACAATACTGAACATATATTATGCACCTTATACGGGTCCCTCCGCATTCATTAAGCAAATCCCACAGCGATAATTCTTGGGAACTTCAACACTATCTCAACATGTAATAGATAACTGATCAAAAACTTAACAGAAATACACTGGAACTTAATCAAACCATTACTGAAATGGATCTTACGGATCTCTACTGAACCTTTCATCCACACACCAAAGAATACACATTTTTCTCCGCAGCACACGGAACTTTCTCCAAAATAGATCACATATTGGGCCACAAAACAAATCTCCACATATACAGGAACAGTTGAAATTCTAACCTGTACCCTATCAGACCACCATAGTCTAAAGCTTGACATCTGCAACACAACAAACAACAGAAAATACACTAACTCCTGGAAACAAAACACTATGAATGAGAATTGGGTTCAGGAAGAAATTAAAAAGGAAATTCAAGATTTCCTGGAAGTGAACAATAATAAAAGTACAAATTATCAAAATCTTTGGGACACAATGAAAGCTGTCCTAAGAGGTAAGTTTATAGCCCTTAATGCCTACATCAAAAAAATATAGAAACATCACAAATAAATAACTTCACAATGCAGCTGAAAGCTTTAGAGAAACAAGAACAGTCCAATCCCAAAGCAGTAGAAGAGAGGAAATTAGCAAAATCAGTGGAGAAATATCTGAAATTGAGATAAGGAAATCGATACAGAGAATCAACCAGTCAAAAAGCTGGTTCTAGCTAAATTAACCAAAAGCAAGAGAGAGAAAACCCAAATTAACAAGAATTAGAAATGGAAGAATGGAGTTATCACTATCACTTACTGATACCCCGAAATTCAGAGAATTATAACGTCATATTTCAAAAACTTATACTCTGTGAAATTTGACAACCACAAAAGAAATGGATGAAATCGTTTTTTTAAATTTTCCACATCAGGAAGGAAAGTCTGTGAACTTAACCAGATGTCTCATTACTTACTTGCAGTCCTTGATGGTGGCCTATTATCTCTGCTGTAACATGGTCCCCTCTCTCCTTGTTCCTGGTGGGGCCCTCCTTCCCCATCCCTCCTGTTTATAATCTTTACAATTACTGTAGGTATTAGAGAGATTTGTCTTTGAGTGTCTCTAAGTTGGTTTGGTACTAGGATTCACCTAGTAGGGAGTACATAAGGCACTTAATTTTCTGTGTCTGGGATACTTCACTCAATATAATTGTTTCTAATTCCAAGGAAATGGATGAATTCTTAAGTAAGCACGACTTACCTAAATTGAATCAGGAAGTTGTGAATTATTTAAATAGTCCTGTAACATGTGAGGAAATTGATGAAGTAATCTTGAATCTTCTCATCAAAAAATGTCCTGGACCAGATGGATTCAGCACAGAGTTCCACCAGACATTTAAGGAACAAATAACACCAATACTCCTTAAACTGTTCCATCAAATAGCAAAGAAAGGGACACTATCAAATTCCTTCTATGAAGCTAATATTGTCTTAATCCCAAAACCTAATAAAGACACACTTAGAAAAGAAAACTATAGGCCAATCTCTTTGATGGACACAGATGCAAATATTCTCAACAAAGTCTTAGCAAATCGGATTCAAAAACATATCAAAAAGATCATCCATGGGGATCAAGTAGGCTTTATTCCAGGCACACAAGGTTGTTTCAACATACACAGATCGATAAATGTAATTCACCATATAAACCAGTCTAAAATCCAAGAGCACATGATACTCTCGATAGATGCAGAAAAAGCTTTTGACAAGATCCAACAGTATTTTATGATCAAAACCCTAGAGACAGCTGGAATGGAAGGAACCTTTATCAATATAATAAAAGCTGTATACAACAAGTTTACAACAAGGATTATACTCAATGGGGAAAAACTTGAAGCGTTCCTGCTTTGATCAGGAACTAAACAAGGCTGTCCACTCTCATCACTTCTCTTCAATATTGTACTTAAAGTCTTAGCTGTAGCCATATACACAAAAGGGAGATAAAAGGGATTCAAATCTGCAAGGAAGAAGTCAAGTTATCTCTATTTGCAGATGACATGATCTTATACTTGAGTGATCCTAAAAACTGTACCAGGAAACTCCTAGAACTAATACAGAAGATTAGCAGGGTGACAGCATATGAAATAAATGTACAAAAATTAATGGCTTTCCTATATGCCCAGAATGAAAAAAGTGAAAAAGCCCTGAGAGAAACAATCCCATTTACTATAGCCCCTAAAAAAATGAAATACCTTAGTATAAACCTAACCAAGGAAGTAAGAGACTTTTACAATGAAAACGTTAAAACCCTAAAGAAAGAAATTACAGAAGACACCAGAAGGTGGAAAGACCTCCCATGTTCCTGGATTGGCAGAATCAATATCATAAAACTGTCTATCCTACTAAAAGAAATATATAGATTCAAGGCTATACCAATAAAAATCCCAAAGCAATTCTTTAAAGAAGTTGACCAAACAATCTCAAAATTAATACGGTGGCACAAAAGACCCAGGATAGCAAAAATAATCCTGAGTAACGAAAACACTGCTAGAGGTGTCACCATACCAAACCTTACTCTATACTACAAATCCATAGTTATAAAAACAGCCTGGTACTGTCTCCAAATTAGACGCACAGATCAATAGATAAGGGTTGAAGACCCAGACATAAGCCCACACAATTACAGCCATTTGATCTTTGACAAAGGGGCCCAGAAAATCCAATGGAAAAAGAACAGCATCTTCAACAAATGGTGCTGGCAAAACTGGATCTCCACATGCAGAAGATTAAAACTGGACCTGTACCTGTCACCATGTGCAAGAATTAATTCCAGATGGATGAAGGACCTCAATATAAGGCCTGAGACTATAAAAATCTTAGTTGAAAGGGTAGGGAACTCCCTCGAGCTGATTGGACTAGGTCAACATTTCCTCAATGGAAATCCAATAGCACAGTCACTGCAACCAACACTCAACAGATGGGATCTTATGAAATTAAAGAGCTTCTGTTTAGATAAAGAGATTATAACTTGAGCACAAAGGCAACCCACAGAATGGGAGAAAATCTTCACTAACCACATATCTAATAGAGCTCTATTATCCAGAGTGCACAAATAACTTAGAAAACTAAACACCAAGGAAACAAATGGCCCATTTAAAAAATAGGCATTGGAACTTAAAAGAAACTTTACCAGGGGTGAAATTGAAATGTATAACAAATATCTTAAAAAAATGCTCCTCATCCTTAGCCATCAGGGAAATGCAAATCAAAACCTCCCTGAGATGTTATCTCACCCCGGTCAGGATGGCAAAAATCCACAATTCAAACAATACCAAATGCTGGAGAAGATGTGGCAAGAAGGGAACTCTCCTACATTGCTGGTGGGAATCCAGGCTTATACAACACCTCTGGCAAGCCGTCTGGTGAGTCTTAAAAAAGTTAAAGACTGAAATGCCATATGACCCTGCTATTCCACTTTTGGGAATAATCCCCATACAGCAAAAATTCAACTCTATAGCACAAGCACGACCATGTTCATAGAAGCACTGTTTACAATCGCAGTCATGGAATCAGCCCAAATGCCCAACAGCTGACAAGTGGATAAGGAAAATGTGGTATGTTTATACAATGGAGTATTACTCAACCATCAAAAATGATGAATTAATGAAATTTGCCAGGAAATGGATAGAATTAAAAAGTTATATTGAGTGAAGTGTCCCATACACAGAAAATTAAGTGCCATATGTACTCTCTAATAGGTGAATCCTAGTACCAAACCCACTTAGTGACACACTCAAAGATAAATCTCTGTAATACCTACAGTAATTGCAAAGATTATAAACAGGAGGAAAGGGGAAGGAGGGCCCCACCAGAAACAAAGAGAGAGGGGATCATGTTACAGCAGAGAAAATAGGCCACCATCAAGTACTGCAAGTAAGTAATGAGACATCTGATTAAGCTCACACACTGTCCTTCCTGGTCACTTGCAACTGGTGGGGTTTGATCTCACCAGACAGGGAGGGTATAGAGTCTGGCAGATAGAAGGTAACCATCCTGAAAATGGGAGACTGACCCCCCCTCAGTCTCCTACTCTTATTCTATCTACCTTTGCATCTACTCCTATAATATGACTCTATTTTAACAGCCTTTTATCTCTGGCTAGGAGGTGACACCCAATACCCATCAGGATGGAGCCAAGGCTGCTGCAGGAACATCAAAACTGGGAAAAAAAAAAAACCGTAATTCTGAAGATCAGAGACCCTACATTAATCACCAAGAACCAGGCCAACTTAATCTCTCCCTATCCCAAAGCTCAGGGAAATTTGCGGAAGAGGGGTGGTAAGATTATAAGAGCCTAAAGATGGGAAGGAGCAACGATATGCAAGATACTCCACACAAGTTAGGCCTGACGTAATCTTAATAGGACTTTGCATGACCTGTGCAATGACCAACATATCACTGAACCCCCAAAGTCTAGCATAAATCACAGGCACTAGAATCCTTAGAGGCAAGGAATTAACAGCCACAATAGTGTTCCCTATACTTAAGGGGAACACAAGAAAGAGATTTAGGCAATGGTACTGAGTCCTTAAAACTCATCAGAGAGGAGGACCCAGAGGGAAGATTGACATGCACACTAAAGAATGGTCCAGGAATAGGGGGGAGGGGGCACTGGGATAAAGGGAAGGAAGGGGGAAAGGAAGGGGAAAATGGGGGAGGGAGCAAGGGGATCCACGTAGGGGTGGAGAGAGGGAGGGGAATGTGGTACCTATCAAGTTTGTATGAGTGGAAAGAATTAAAAACAATGGGTGAAGGAGTTGATTCGATTCTTTCCTTATCAAAGGAAGAAGATTTGATAGACAAACATAGTTTCAAAAATGCTTAACTAACGTTGTTTATCATAAAGAAAATTCAAATAAAAGCCTCAGTGAGATATAGTACCAATAGGGCCAGATTTTATTTTGTTTAAAAACCTTTTATTCTCTCGTCCGCCCTAGACCTGGACCAGGGCTGACTCCCTGCTTCTTAGGAGGTGACCTTCAATACTAATCAGGATGTAGCCAAGGGTTGTGCAGGAAAATATTGAAAACCACAACAAGCCATAATTCAGAACACCAAAGACTCTATATTAATCACCTGGAACCAGACCAGACAAATCTCTCCCCATCCTAAAGCTCAAGGGAAACTTGTGGAAGAGGGGGTGTCAAGATTGTAAGAGCTTAAAGATGGGAAGGACCAACGATATGCAAGATACTCCACACAAGTTAGGGCTTCAGTAGCCATAATTGGACTTTGCATGACCTGCATGGAGACTGATGTGTTGACGACCCCCCAGGGTCTAGCATGGATCACAGGCAGTGGGTTCCTTAGAAGCAAGGGAGTAACAGTCATGGTGGTGTTCCCATGCTGGTGGGGAGCCCAAGAAAATGCTCTGGGTTATGTTACTGAGTCCTTACACTTCACTAGCGTGGAGGACTCAGAGGGAGGTTTGGCATTCACACAAGGGGTTGCTCCAGGGGTTGGTAGGGAGGGAGGCAGCACTGGGAGAGGGAGAAAGAAGGGGGTGAAGTGGGGGGAGAGAAGGGGGAGAGGAGAGGGGGAGGGGGGACAATGCAGGGGGGATGGGGATGGAGGGAGGGGGAGGACCAGGGGTACTTACTGAGCTTGTATGATTGGAGAAAAAAATATAAAAACTTTTATTGTTTTATAAAATGTAAGTTAATATTTTTATTAATAAATAAATGCAAAGAATAAAAAATTTAATATTTTAAAAATAAATTAACAATATTTATTGTAATAAAATTATTATTTATTTCATATATACTGTGAATGGATGATATTCTCACACTTTAATCTCCATCTTCCTTCTTCTTCCCTACCGGTCTCCCTTCTATTTTTTTGCATATGTGCCCCATTGAGTTCATCTGAGTTGCCTTTGAGAGTGTGTGTCTGAGCACGTGCTGGAGCATGAATCGTATCTGTGGGTAAACCACTGAGGAAAGCGTCTTCCTTTCCCTCCTCAGTCTCCTGGGAAGCGTGGGCCCTCTTGAGATCTTCCCCTGCCCTAGTGAAACATCAGTAGGTCAAATCCTGTGAATGTTCTTACTGCTTCCTCTTCTGCGATGTTCCATGAGCTTTGGTATTACGTGTGTGTGTTGGGGGGGGATGTCCGGTTTAGTAACAGGCAGTCCATAGTCACTTATTTTCTACACTTTGACCAGTTAAAACTTTTTGTAGTAAACTAGAAAACAAGAGTTCTAAGTGTTTGTTATTCCACATTCTCTTTGATATTTGGTGTCCTTAATCTCCTTTAACAGCTGTCTCTGTCTTTGTTAGAAACTATTTATTACAGAGCCAGATTTTAAAAGACTAAGGGCACCAGGTGACAAAGAGAATGTGGAACACAGGCACCTCTAGAACTCTGTAAATCTCTGGTGGAAGGCGATGACTTCTAATATTTAGTTGTGTGTACATGGGGGAGGAACCAACCAGGCTCCAAGAGGTGATCCCAACCTCAGAATCACAGTGGAGGCTCTGAATGAATCTGCAACATGCACAAAAAAACAAAAGGACTCAAATATGGAGGGATGACTAGCGGGAACAGGGAGGACAGTAAATGGAAGGTTTCTAAGATGTATGAAAATGTTCAAGAACATCATTTACCAATAAAGAAAAGAAAAAATTGTATGGCATGTTTTGGAAATAGGGAAAATATCTACATATGTCCTGGTTATTCTAATCCTAGGTATTTATTCTAGATAAGTGAAAACTTATTCCACATGAATATTTGTACATGAATGGTCACATCAGTTTATTTGGCACAGACAAAAATTTGAGATAATCTGGATTGGATAAGTAAATTGTAGTATAATAAAAAACTGAACCCTTTCCCCACTCCGCAGCCCTGGGTCAACACGACCCAGGTAAGTTCCGCACCCGCCCAACCCCAGAACCCCAGGCCAAATAATTCAGTTCAGTGAAAAATGCACAGAAATTGAAAGAAGGTCTTAAGAGTTAAAACAACAATGCCCAAGTCAAAGTGCAAATCCATGAGAAACAACAACCAAGTAAACAAATCTCCCACTGAAGGAATTAACCCAATAATGTTAGACTCCAACCAGAACAAACCCATGGACAATAGCCAAGAAAGCCTGACCCAGGATAACGACTTTCAAAACATGATCGTTACCATGTCAAATACTATGAAAGAGGAAATCTGGGAGGAATTAAATAACCGCATCAATCACTTTGAAGAGGAAAACAACAACTTGGAGGAGTTGAGAAAAACAGTTCAAGAAACAAAAACAGGCATAGAGCAGTTAAAACAGACTCAAGCAGGGTTCAAAACGGAACTAAAAGACAAGTTATCTTCAACCCAGAACTCCACAGAGAGTCTTATCAACAGAACTAACGAAGCAGAAAACAGAATTTCAGACCTTGAAGACAAAGTGGGAGTATTAATCAGCTCAATGGAAGAGGTTGTTAAAGCCAAAAAGATACTCAAGAGGAATATTCAGGAGTTATGGGGCACCCTAAGAAGTCTAACATGCATATTTATGGAATACCAGAGCAAGAATCTCGAAATACCACACCTGAGGAAATTTTTCAAACGATCATCAAGGAAAACTGATCTCATCTAAAAAAAGAGAGGCCCATCCATTTACAAGAGGCATTGCGCACCCCAAACAGATATGACCAAAATAGAAACTTGCCACAGCAAGTAATAGTCAAATCACTCCACATTCAAAATAAAGAAATGGTGCTGAGAGCTTCAAGGGAAAAAAAAAAAGTCACTTTTAAAGGTAAACCTATTAAAATAACAAATGACTTCTCAGTCAAAATAGTAAAAGCAAGAAGAGACATACTTCAAGTATTGAATGAGCAAAAATGTCAACCCAGGCTGATATACCCCGCAAAACTATCCATCATGATCGAAGGAGAAAGAAAAATCTTCCAGCACAAAGACAACTTGAAGGGTTACATGTCCACCAAATCAGGCCTTCAAAAAATGCTAGAAATGATACTCAAGCGTGAAGAAAAACACAGGCATATCTGGGAGAACAGAAGGGCACTATAACACCATTAAAAGTGAAGCAATATACTTACAAAAACCACTAAACATAATAAATGTCTGGAATTAAAAATAGTTTCTCCATTATAACAATAAATGTTAATGGAATTAACTCACTGATCAAAAGACACAGATTACAAACTTGGATTAAAAATCACAATCCATCAATCTGTTGCCTGCAGGAAACTCATCTTACCACAAAAAGATAGGCACATTCTAAAAATAAAAGGCTGGTCAACAATTCTACAAGCTAATGGAAGCAGAAAACAGGGAGGGGTAGCCGTTATGCTATCGGACAAAGTGGACTTCAAACCAAAAAAAATCATGAGAGACAGATGGATACTACATTTTAGTCACAAATACAATTCACCAGGAAGACTTCACAATACTGAACATATATGCACCCAATACGCCCCCCCCACATTCATTAAGCAAACCCTACAGTGTCTAAAGCGAGAAATCAATCCCAAAACGATAATTCTTGAGGATTTCAATACTGCCCTCTCAACATAGGATGGATCTACAGGTAAAAAACTTAACAGAGACACTTTGGAACTTAATCAAACCCTGAAAGAAATGGACTTTACAGATCTCTATCAAACTTTTCATCCACGCACCAAAGAATACACATTTTTCTCAGCAGCACACGAAACTTTCTCCAAACTAGATCACATATTAGGCCACAAAATGAATCTCCACATATACAGGAAAGTTGAAATTCCAGCCTGCACCTTATCAGACCATCACGGCCTAAAGCTGGACATCCACAACACAAAAAACGACAGAAAATACACTAACTCCTGGAAACTTAACACTATGATGCTGAATGAGAATTGGATTCAGGAAGAAATTACAAAGGAAATTCAAGATTTCCTGAAAGTGAACGATAATGAAAATACAACTTACCAAAATCTCTGGGACACAATGAAAACTGTCCTAAGAGGTAACTCAGAGCTCTTAATGCCCACATCAAAAAAATGGAAACATCAGAAATAAATAATTTAACAATGCACCTAAAAGCTTTAGAGACACTAGAGCAATCTGATCCCAAAAGCAGTAGAAGGGAGGAGATTAGCAAAATAAGGAGAGAAATATCCGAAATCGAGATTATGAAAACAATACAGAAAATCAACCAATCAAAAAGCTGGTTCTTTGAAAAAATCAATAAGATTGATACACCCCTAGGTAAATTAACCAAAAGCAAGAGAGAGAAAACCCAAATTAACAAAATTAGAAATGAACCTGTAGTTATCACTACTGATACCCAAGAAATCCAGAGAATTGTAACGTCATATTTCAAAAACTTATACTCTGTGAAATTTGACAACACAAGAGATGGATGAATTCCTAAGTAAACACAACTTACCTAAATTGAATCAGGAAGTTGTGAATTATTTAAATAATCCATAACATATGAGGAAATCGATGAAGTAATCTTAATTCTTCCCACCAAAAAATGTCCTGGGCCCAATGGATTCAGCACAGAGTTCTACCAGACATTTAAGGAACTAATAACATCAATACTCCTTAAACTGTTCCATCAAATAGCAAAGGAAGGAACACTACCAAATTCCTTCTATGAAGCTAATATTGTCATTAATCCCAAAACCTAATAAAGATACACTTAAAAAAGAAAACTATAGGCCAATCTCTCTGATAAACACAGATGAAAGATTCTCATACAGTCTTAGCAAATAGGATTCAAAAACATATCAAAAAGATCATCCACAGGGATCAAGTAGGCTTTATCCCAGTCACACAAGGTTGGTTCGACATACGCAAATCAATAAATGTAATTCACCATATAAACTAGTCCAAAGTTCAAGACCACATGATACTCTCGATAGATGCAGAAAAAGCTTTTGACAAGGTCCAACAGTCCTTTATGATCAAAACCCTAGAGAAGGTTGGAATGGAAGGAACCTTTATCAACATAATAAAAGCTGTATACAAGAAGCCCACAGCAAGGATTCTACTCAATGGAGAAAAACTGGAAGCATTCCCACTTCAATCAGGAACTAGATAAGGCTGTCCACTCTCACCACTTCTTTTCAATATTGTACTTGAAGTCTTAGCTGTAGCCATAAGGCAAGAAAGGGACATAAAAGGGATTTAAATCAGCAAGGAAGAAGTCAAGTTATCTCCATTTGCAGATGACATGATACTATACCTGAGTGATCCCAAAAACTCCATCAGGAAGCTCCTGGAACTAATAGAGAAGTTCAGCAGGGTGGCCAGATACAAAATTGATGTACAAAAGTCAGAGGCCTTCCTATATGCCCAGAATGATAGAAGTGAAAAAGCCCTGAGAAACAATCCTAAAAAAATGAAATATCTTGGTATAAACCTAACCAAGGAGGTAAAAGACCTTTACAATGAAAACTTTAAAACCTTAAAGAAAGAAATTGCAGAAGACACCAGAAGGTGAAAAGACACCCCATGTTCCTAGATTGGCAGAATCAACATTGTGAAAATGACCATCCTACCAAAGGCAATATACAAATTCAATGCTATACCAATTAAAATCCCAAAGCAATTCTTTAAAGAAGTTGACCAAACAATCTCAAAATTTATATGGAGGCACAAAAGATCCAGGATAGCAAAAACAATCCTGAGTAACAAAAACACTGCTGGAGGTATCACCATACCAAACCTTAGTCTGTACTACAAATCCATAGTTATAAAAACAACCTGGTACTGGCTCCAAAATAGACACACAGATCAATGGATAAGGGATGAGCCAGATATAAGCCCACACAACTACAGCCATTTGACCTTTGACAAAGGGGCCCAAAAAATCCAATGGAAAAAGAACAGTATCTTCAACAAATGGCGCTGGCAAAACTGGAACTCCACATGCAGAAGATTAAAACTGGACCTGTGTTTGTCACCATGTACAAGACTTAATTCCAAGTCGATCAAGGACCTTGATATAAGGCCAGAGACTGTAAAAACCATAGGTGAAAGGGTAGGGAACTCCCTCGAGCTGATTGGGCTAGGCCAACAGTTACTAAACAGACATCCAATAGCCCAGTCACTGCTATCAACTCTCAACAGTTGAGATCTTGTGAAATTAAAGAGCTTCTGTTCAGATAAAGAGGTTGTAACAAGAGCTCAAAGATAACCCACAGAATGGGAGAAAATCTTTACTAACCACATATCTGATAGAGCTCTATTATCCAGAGTGCACAAAGAACTTAGAAAACTATACACCAAGGAAATCAATGGCCCATTTAAAAATGGGCCCTAGAACTTAAAAGAAACTTTATTAGGGATGAAATTAAAATGTCTAAGAAATAGCTTTAAAAATGCTCCACATCCTTAGGCATCAAACAAATCAAAACTTCCCTGAGATATCATCTCACCCCGGTCAGGATGGCAAAAATCCACAATACAAACAACACCAAATGCTGGAGAGGATGTGGAGAGAGGGGAACTCTCCTACACTGCTGGTGGGAATGCAGGCTCATACAGCCACTCTGGCGAGCCGTCTGGAGATTCTTAAAGAAATTAAAGATTGAAATGCCATATGACCCTGTGATTCCACTTTTGGGAATAACCCCCCATACAGCAAAAATTCACCTCAATAGCACAAGCATGACCATGTTTATAGCAGCACTGTTTACAATAGCAAAGTCATGGAATCAGCCCAAATGTCCAACAGTTGACGAGTGGATAAGGAAAAGTGGTACATCTATACAATGGAGTACTACTCAGCCATCAAAAATGATGAATTGATGGAATTTTCCGGGAAATGGATGTCATTAGAAACAATTATATTGAGTGAAGTATCCCAGACACAGAAAATTAACCCCCGTATGTACTCCCCAATAGGTGGCTCCTAGTACGAAACCCATTTAGAGACACTCAAAGATAAATCTCTGTAATACCTACAGTAATTGCTAAGATTAGAACAGGAGGGATGGGGAAGGAGGGACACACCAGTAATGAAAGAGGGGACCATGTTCAACAGAGAAAATAGGCCACCATCCAAGGACTGCAAGTAAGTAATGAGATATCTGGTTAAGTTCACAGACTTTCCTGCCTGATCATTTACAACTGATGGGGTATGATCTTACCAGAAGGGGAGGACGTATAGTCTGGCAGATAGAAAGTAACCATTTAGCAGATGGGTAATTGACCCCTCTTTCACTGTATTTTCCTACTTTTATTCCATCTACCTTTGAATATACTCTTATAACAAGACTCTTATTTAACAAGTCTTTATCTCTGGCCAGGGCATGACATCCAATACCCATCAGGATGGAACCAAGGGCATTGCGGGAGCAGCAAAACTGAAAAAAATAATCAACAAACCATAATCCAGAACATCAGAGACTCTATATCAACCACCTGGACATAGGCCAGCCTAATTTCTCCCCATCCTGAAGCTCAGTGAAATTTGCGGAAGAGGGGGCGGTAAGATTGTAAGAGCACAAGGATGGGAGGAGCAATGATATACAAGATACTCCACACAAGTTAGGGCGGAAGCAATCATATTTGGACTTTACATGCCCTGCGCAATGTCCAACACACTATTGACCTCACAAAGTCTAGCATTTTCTAAAGGCACTAGGATCCTGGGAAGCAGGGGATTGACAGCCACAGTAGTGTTCCTATGCTTAACGGGAACACAGGAAAGTGTTCTGGGAAATGCTACTAGGTCCTTGCATCTCATGAGAGAGGAGTACCCAAAGGAGAGTTTGGCATGCACATTAAAGGATGCTCCGGGGATGGGAGGGGAGGCACTGAGGGATGGGGAGAGGTGGGGGAGGAGAGGGGGGCACAGGGGGATAGGGGGTTGGAGGGGGGGGGACTGGTGTACCTGTTAAGTTTGTATGAGTGGAAATAAAAAACCCTGAAATAACCTGAATTGGATAAGTAAATCAGTGTATAATCATACAAGAGTACTGCCTTACAATAAAAAGGAACACTGTAATCACGCATATAACGTATAGGTGGATTGTAATTTGTGGATAGTAATTCATTATGTGAAGTCATAAATCCAAATCCCAAAGACTATATGTTTTTATTTGTTTTAATAAATTTGATAATAAAAAGAAAGAGAAAGGAAGGAAGGAAGGGAGGAAGGAAGGGAGGGAGGGAGGGAGGAAGGAAGGAAGGGAGGAAGGCAGGGAGGAAGGAAGGAAGCTAGAGAAAGAAAGAAGAAAGAAAAGAAAGAAAAAAGAAAGAGAAAGAACGATAGTGAAAGAAAAAAGAAAAAGAAAGAAAGGAAAAAGAAAGAAAGAAAGAGACAAAGAAACAAAGAAACAAAGAAAGAAAAAGAAGAATTAAAGAGGAAGAAAGTAAAGAAAATCTAGCCAGGTATGTTTTCACATACCTGTATTCCTAGCATTCTAGAGGCTGGGTTGGGAAGATCACTACAAGTTCAAGGCCAGTCTGGATTATATCATAAATTCAAGGCCACAAAAGTGAGGCTATTTCTCTCCAGGAAAGTCAAAGCAAGGAAGCAAAGCAAGCAAGCAAAGAAAGAGAAGAAAAAAGAAAAGAAAAGAAAAGAAAAGAAAAGAAAAGAAAAGAGAAAAGAGAAGAAAAGAAAGAGAAAGAAAGAGAGAGAGAAAGAAAGAAAGGGAGAAAGAAGAAAGGGAGAAAGAAAGAAAGAAAGAAAGAAAGAAAGAAAGAAAGAAAGAAAGAAAGAAAGAAAGAAAGAAAGAAAGAGAAAGAAAGAAAGAAAGAAAGAGAAAGAAAAGATATTTTTCAAAATTTGTGCTTTCAAATTAGGATAGTCTAGAAAAGGCCAAACTGCAGTGACAGGTATAAAACTGAAGCCAGGACATTGAGGTGGGAACCAAACTGTTTGAGAAGATAAAACTGCCTGAGTTTTTTGGTTGTATACAACATGCTGGGATTCATCAACCTATATGCTTTAAGATGGACTGAATTTTGTGTGTAGGTTAGACCTCAGTAAGTCTCATTTAAAAACATGTAGTGTTTGTCGCATCAGCTTCACTGTTCCCACAGGGAAGGAGGTAATTAGAGTACTTGAGGCCCCGCGTTAGGACACTGGGTGAAGTATGAGCAAGCAAGGGGAGCAGCCTGGAATGCAGGGTCCACAGCTTCTGTATCTTGGAGCCCCTTCTGTTTAGTGTCACGTCTCTTGCCTCTGGAGCCCATATCAGTGATTGGAGAGCTGCACTCAAATGCACAGGAGAAAGCAGCAGCAGTATGCAGGAGCAAAGTTCAAGGATGACAGGGGAGTGTCAATGCTCCTGGGAGAGGAGCAGAACTACTTCCTGGAAGTTGGGTCAGGGGGTGCCTGACTTAATGGTCATTTGCTGATTGTCAGGACTGGCTGAGCCCGGCCTCTGTGATCCATCAGGAGTGCAGTGGCAACTTCAGTTTGTTCCTAATTTCAAGAACCCACGGCCAGGAATAAGCAGACCCAGGCAGTTATTGTGATGCTTTTGGCAAGTGCTGGATGCAGAGATGCGTGTGGTGACAGCAGAGGGCTGGGATGCTCCTGAGCCCCAGCAACCTGGCTATTAAACGCAAGCGAGAACAATAGCAACCTCCCAAGATTGTTGTAAGGAATTAATGACATATCTGAAAACGTGTTCTCAGACTGCATTTTGCACACATTGCATAACGAAACACTATTTGTGGCGTGTTTCTGATCCCTGCTCAGCCCCAGCTGGCTTTGAGCCCATCTTTACCAAATGGAGGATAGCTTATGTCTAAATAAACTAATCATAATAATGGCTACCAGGTGCTGTGCAAACATTATACAATTTAATCCTCATAAACACCATGCAAGATCCATACCATTATCCCCATTTTACCCCGGGGAAGAGTGAGGGTCTTGAAAGTTATAGAACATGTCAAAAGTCACTCGGCCGAGAAGCACTGGCTTTAGTGGAAGGCGCTTCAAAGGCAGAGTCCATTCATTTTGTTTTCTCTTGGTGAGACTTCTGCAGATGTAGCTATACTTGCTTTTGGGAAGGAAAGCAAATCCATGCTGCTGTAGTAGCAGGTGGATCATGCAAAAGAGGGAGAGATCTGGAGGTTCTTGAGGGGCAGGTGAGCAGCGGGAGCCCTGAGCTATTTAAGGACACAGCAGCTGTCCAGATCCAGCCACTCTGCCCAGCAGCTGTGCCAGTTCTCTGAGCTCTCAAAGAGAGGCAGAAATCTGAATTTAAATGTGGATCCATGCACGGAATTGCTTGATCATGCCATTAAATAGCATTAATCCTAAAAGTTTTGTGTCAGTCTGATGAAACACATGGTGGGTGAGATATGACTTACTAGGTGGTAATGTGCATGATCTCCACGGTTATTCTTTGGAATCAAAACAGGGATCTTGCTGTAGTCCAGATTCAAAGACATGGCATGTTGTAACAGAGCTTGAATGACCTGCTTCTTAAATCACGCTGGTAATGTGTGTAACTGACTGATAGAATTAGATTTCTTCTTTTTTATTATTTAATATTTTATTTATTTTTATTTGAGCAGGAGAGAGAGAGAGAGAAAAAAAGAAGATGCATGCATACGTGCATGCCATAGCACATGAGTGAAAGGCGGAGGGCAGTTCTCTTCTTCCACCATGCCAGCTTCTTGAGAATTGGTGCCTTGCCCATTGAGTGATCTTGTGAACCCTATTATGATGATTTTGGGGCAGGAATGCTGTTATTCCAAAACAGCTACAGTTCCCTGCCAATGTGACTGAAGCTTGAAAAGTGAGGGGAGGGAGGGAGAGGACCCTCCAAAGCCAGCATCCTTGCTTTCTGACGAGGCTGCTTCACCGGCCAGGAGAGTTTGGGCTACTGCACAAACAACATCAAACATTTGGTTTGGATGACACGGGGCACTGGAGGGCCAAGGAGGACTAATTAGCTCACATTCAGGGGCACAGCTGGTGTCCCCTGTGCTCTGGACACCCTACCCAATCCCAGTTCTGAGCTGGTGACTGAGCAGTCAAAGGAGAACTTAGGTACTGAGCCTGGGACCCATGGGACAGGCTCTGGGGATGTCATAATTCCCGCGGGGTTGGGTAAGAACACACTGGTGGGGTGGTGTCTGGAGGCCGCAGGCGTGGGCTGCTCGCCTGCAGAGGAGCATACTCTACCTCTCCATGGGGTGACCATACCCTGCCCCACACTGGCGAGGTAGCCCGGAGCGCTGCCGTCGCTTCCTCTGTATCCAGAGGCTCTTTGAGGTCTTTTCCTTCTCAAAGCTCTGTGTTCCTCGCTGAGACAAAACTTATCTTAAAGGAAGAAAGTATGTCCGATCCAGCCTGTCCTGACTGTAGCAGCTCTTCCCTTCCATGGAGTGAGGGAGTCACCAATTCACTGGGACATGGCAGGAAAGTAAATTCATTCCCAAGTTTCCCCTATCCTCTGGGTTTCTGTTGTCATATGTTTTACACACACACACACACACACACAGAGGAAATTGAAGGTACAACTTGAACCGGATTTTTTTTTTTTTGTCTGCGTAACTAACCCTTGAGGTATTTAGGAAAACCCAACTATTGTAGGTAGAGAAACCTTCTTTCTTATTTTTAAAATTAAATTTTGACAAGATAGTACAAACATAAAATTGTGTCTGTTTGTGGGGTTCAATGAAAAATGCAACTTTCTTTTTAGCAGGCATTACTTTGATTTGAACATGAACTTACCCTGGCTGACTCATGTATTGGGACTTGGTTGCCAGCTGATGGATTTGGGGGGAGTAGTGTGGTTCTGAGGGCTCTGACCCAATCAGAGGATGGATTTGTAATTTGTTGGCATTATTGAGAAGCCGTGACAGGTGGAGAGGGCGGCATCTCATTGCAAGTAGGTCCTGAGGCATGTCTTGAAAAGATGTATCTTGGCCCCAACTCTTCCTCCTGTTTTCTGTCCACCATGAGGTGGGGGCTCTTTGCAGCCCATTCTCTTTTCATTAGATGTTCTGACTCCCTGTACCCAGCAACGCCTGGTCAGCTCACCATGAACCTCAGCCTCTGGAACCTAAGTCACAGTACATTTTTCCTCCTTTGTGCAGCAGGTATTTTTCTACAGCCGTGAGAAAGCCAATTAACATGCACATGACATGAAAGCACAAATTTATACCTATTTATAGGATATTATAAGATGTTTCAATGTGCTTACATGCTGTATAATGTTCACAGAGGGCTGAACATCTCTATCTTTCTAAACATTTATCATTTCTTCATGTCAGACCATTCAGAATTATTTATTTAAACAAGTAGCTTTAAACAAGCAGCCATTTCATTATTGTTATTTCCAGTCCCCCTAGTGTGCAAGTGTAACACTGTAACTTATTTTCCCCATTTAAAATAACCGGAGCAAGGGATGAAATACATTTTCCCATAGCCTGTCCCCCTAGTGGGTCAGTTTTTCCCTCATCCTTCCCTCTCTCCTACACTTCCCGGAGGAACCACAATTCTGCTCTCAAGGTTCATGATTCCACTTAGGAGTAAAGTCACCTGGTACTTGAAGTTTGGGATCTGGTTTAATTTTCTTAGCATGATGACTTCCATTTTTACCTAGATTATTAAAAATGATGGCATTCCATCCTTTTTATAGCTTAATAGTACTTATTATAGATCCCCAGCATATATGCATGCTATATATTTAGCATACATTCTCTTTATCAATTCATAAAGTGGTGGACAGTTAAGTATTTTTCCATTTCTTGGCACTATGAATGAAATACCATTATTTCTTTGAAATATTGATTTCATTGCCAGGTAATTTTCCATTTCTTTGCTACTATAAATAATGTGCAGTTATATCTTTGAAATATTGATTCATTTGCTTTAGATATATTCCCAGCAGTGACGATTCTGGAGCATATGATAGAGTTCTGGTTTTTTAATTTTTAAGAAATCATCCTCACGATTTTCCATAATGGTTATGCTAGTTTACGTTTCTGCCAACATTTGGGCAAGTGTTTTCTTTTTTTCCAATCCTTGTGGCATTAATCTTGCATAATTTGAAAACAGGCATTCCATCTGAAATTGAGATGTCTCATTGGCAAGTTTATTTCCATTTCTCTGATGAGTCCCATCTTCCATTTGCTATATGTGTTCTCTTTAGAAAGATGTGTGCTCAGCTTTTCCAATTTTTATCAAATTCTTTATATCTTGATTGAGCTATGTCCCTTGTATTCTGTATTGACCCCTTATTGGATGCATATGTAATGGAAGAAACATATGTGAATATATGATATATATTATAATATATGTCATGGAAAGATATGTGTGTGTAATGTAGGCTTTATATACATGCTACATCTTTTAGCATAATCTTTTCATAGTATATTTTGAAGTCAAAAGATATAATGTTTCATTTTGTCCCTTTGGCCCATATTTGCTTTGATTCCTCATGGTTTTCTGGGATTCTATGCAAATTAGAAGTTTTTTTTCTAGTACTATGAAGAATTCCAGTAATATTTTAATAATGTGATAGTTAGATACCAATGTCAACTTGAAAATAATTGAAAGCTTGAGCTCTGGGCATAATTAGTTGTTGAATTAAGCCCTGAGCATGACTGCAGGAGATTGTCTGATTGATGATGAAAACCTATCCAATGGGAGTGGTACTTTTTCCCAGGCAGGTGGATAAGATGTAGGGAGGTGATCAAGGGAGTTGGCGTGCTTGGACAGACATGTTGTCTGGCAAGTGGGGTTTGCCCTTCTCTTACCAGTTCTATGGATATGGTGTGGCCAGATTCCTCAGCCCTTGGTGTTGGTATGAGTTCTCCTGCCAACTGGATTAAGAACCAGCTGCACAATCATAAGTCAAAGTAAAATTCTTTGTTACTATGAGTTGTTTTGCTTGTATTTATTATCAACATGTAGGCAAAATGTGACAGATAAGGGTTACATCGAAAATACATATCAAACATAAGTAGTATGGACTTCTTGCAATATTGCTGCTTCTATTCCATGGATACAGAACACTTTCTGGATTTTTGCATTTTCTTTAATTGATTTCATCAGTGATTTATAATTCTCATTTTACTTCTTTGGTTATCCTGGGGGTTTTTAAAGTAGTTATTCTAAAAGGTTCACAATACTAGAGCACTTTTCTGTTGCACAGTGTGGTTTTGGTTCAATTTCCAGAGATGCCAGAGGATAAAAGTTACCTTTCCTTGGGGCAATGGCTTGGTGGTAGGTGCTTTCTTAACACATGTTGAGGGCAGTAGTTCAATCCCCAGTGTGAGCAGAAAAAGAAAAAAAAAAACCACAAAGGTTACCTGGAGAGTCCAGGGTTCAAGTCTCTGCTTAGGTGGAAGTTGCTTTAGGCTTGGGGCAGTAGCTTAGTGGTAGGATGTTTGTTTCGCACACAAGGTTGCTGGTGTGGGTGGATGGTGGGAGGATCGATTCCGTGATTTCTAGCTCACCTAATTTACTACCAGTGTATAGAATGACTACTGATTTTTATACCCTGACAGTTGTGTACCTTGTTAGTTCTAGTAGACTTTTGATGGAATCTTTTGTGTTTGCTTTATTTAAAATTATGTCATCTGTATAAGTGACATCTGACTTCCTGTCTTCCCATTTTGATGCTCTTAATTTCTTTTCCTTGCCTGCAATGCTATATTGAGAAGAGTTAGCAGAAAAAGCATTTGTTTTTCTCCTAGATCTTAGATTGGAGCTTTCAAAATTTTCCCATTTAGTGTTCTTTCTGTTGTCGATTTATTTTTCAAAGAATTTATTTATTTATTTATTACATTGTGTTGTGTGTGTGTTTGAGAAGGAGGGAGAGAAGAAAGAAGGGAGGGAGGGAGAGAGAAAAAATGTACAGCGGCATGTGAGTGGAAGTCAGAAGAAAACTCTAGGTGTGGAACTCAGGTTACCAAGTTTGGGCAGAGATGCCTTTATTTACTGAGATTTCTTCCATATAAACAACTTTTCTCTGGGAAGCTCTGCTAGGCAAGTACCCTTACATTGAGTTACCACACCAAAGCAGTAGGCTTATTAATACAGGCTTTATTATGTTTAGGTATACATTTTCTAGATCTCACTTGTTCAAAGTTTTCTTTTTTAATCAGGATGAAATTTTGATTATTATCAAGATCCTTTTTGCATCTTTTGAGTTGATAGTGTGGTTGTTGCCTTCATATTGCCAGTGTAGTTTATCACATTTATTGATCAGTGAATATGTTGAACCATCTTTGCATTTCTCACATAAACTCCACATAAATCATGGTGAATGATATTCTAGTCTACTGTTGGCTTCAATTTTCTAGTGCTTTATCGAGGATTTTTTTTTTGTCCATATCATATTGTTTGTTAGACTACAGTTTGTTTTGTTTTGTTTTAATTCATAGGTGTGTGTGTTCTGGTAGCAAGGTAGCGCTGATTTCATAGAATGGATTTGATGAATTCTCTATATTTTTTTTTTAGAAAACTATTGTTTTTGAGAAAACTAGATATTTTTAAATATCTTGCAGAAGTAAGCTGTGAGACTTTTAATTATTTTTATCCCTGATTCTGTGAGTTCATGACGCCATGGTGGGCACTGTTTGAATGCAGCATTGCCTCAACCTTGTCGAGGTCAACATCATCCCTAATCTTTGGCTTAGTCAAGTCTTTTGGCAACGTCATCTCTGACTTCATTAAGTCCCTCAAGCAGTGCTTTCCACTGTGGTTTTATCTGATTCATTGAGTCTTCATTTCCATCATTTCTAATTTTTCAAAATGTCAATTTCCTTGGTCAATTTTTCCATGTTGTTGTCTTTTCCATCCTTATGCTGATTTTTTCTCATTCTTTTTGCTGATCTTTTTATGCTGCTGATTTTCTTCCTCGGGTGCTGGGATGAATTTATTTGCTTGTTTGTGTCCTCCTTGAGGGTCCTTGTTCACTATGACCAGTAAAGTGTTGCGATCACCATTATTGTGTATTTCAGCATCTGCCTTCATTAATTGCGAAGCTTGGCTCTTTCTAAGTCATGTTGCTTGACTGACTCTTTTGTGTGTTTCTTGATGATGACATATGCATATTGATGGTATTGGTTCCAGAATTTGCAATGTGGCTTTGTTTATACCTGTCAACCTTTCAGAAATATTTACTTCTAGAAGATATGACTTTAAGTTCTGGATAGCTAATAGTCCCCAGTTGTTTCATTATTGTTGTTTTATTACTACAGGATGCCTCAGATCCAATTTTGTCACAAATCTGCCACTGATGCTTCAGGATGCACTGGGGGAATGTCAGTCGAGGGATCCTTACCCCTAAGTCATCATACGGGACTGGGCAACTTCAGATGCTTTGTCCATATTCACTGGCCTTGTTCAGTTCCTTGGGATTCTGCCTAACACTAAGCCTCACCATCAATAGGCCAACTATGGGCCTCCTATGTAACAACTTAGTCCTACATCTTTTGTCTCCTCCAAAGGGACAATACTTCTCTCCATGGTGTATCCCCTGAGGTTGACAGTTGAATGAAGTCAGTAATTCCATGGCTACCAATACTGTAGTGCTGGGTTAAATCCAGAGGAGGTGGGATTATTGGGATCTACAGCAGTGATTATTTGGCTGCGATCCACTAACAGTTGAGGATTACATTTTATAGGTGTTGTGTCTGAAATTCACTCCAACACTGTCCACAAGGAAAGTACTAATTACTCTTTTCTGTTTCCATGAGACAGACAATACCAAAAGTCAAGCAACTTAAGGGAGAAGGAAGATTTATTTAGCTTATGGTTCTAAGGGGGGGGATACAGCCTTTCATGGCATAAAAGGCACAGATGTAGGGTGGGACTAATCCACCTCAAGGTCCATCCCCTTGACTGTCTTCTTCCAGAAAGGTTCCACCTCCTAAAAGTGCAATGACCTTCCCAAACACATGAGCCTGTAGGGGACATGTTTTAAATCATGACAGGGAACAAAGAAAGTGATGGTAGCCTATCTTTCAAACTGTGCAGCCCTCGCAACACAGCATTGAAGGGGAAGGCAAGAGGTCATTTCCTCCTGTTTGGAAGGAAATGTGGTTGAATGGTAATGGCCTCAGGGTTGAAAGTAAAAATGTAGAAAAAAACTAAAACTAAAGCTTTAGATTCAGTGAATGAAGACTTTTCTTGGCTACAGGATTATGGGTAATGCTTTGAAAAAGGCCAGAAAGTCTTGATTTGTTGTAAGTTGAAGAAAGTTTCACTTATTAGTTTAGATTTCAAATGGGAACAAGAATACTTGGGCAGTCAATGGTGTGTAGCACAGCCAGCCACAGTGCTAGGTTAGGATCCTATCACCAGTGCTCAGAATCTAAGCTGTGTCTCCATGTGGAGCTATGGGCAGCTCTGCAAGATCAGGGATGGTGGGGCCTTGGCTGAGGGACTGCAGATACAATTTTTAGAGCAGGCCACCTGCTCAGGGTTCAGAGGAATTGGGTACATCCTCATCTAATTCACAGAAGAGTCTCCTAGACCAGCTTTTCCCATCACATTTTTACTGCATACTTTTGGTTGTCTTTCCTGTCAGAAATTTTATAATGCTATTGGTTATAGAGTTAATTAAAAGGTAATTTAGACTTTTCTCCAGCACGGTTGATTCAAATTTGCTTTTCATTATTGATCATTGGGGGGAAGCCATGCAAATTTAAAGACTTGTCACATTTGCAAAACCTTTAATCAAATTTCTTTTATACATGTTTCATCTAATGACATATGCACTTAAATATTTTTATGTAGTATCATAAAATATGATAGTTGAGTCTTTTATGGAATTTCTTTGAGGCCATTTTTTTCTGTCTTGTTTTCTTTTTAGTTTCAAGATTTTTCACTCACAACAAATCAATATGCCCTTAGAGGAAATGGGAAAGCATCTTTAAAATACTTAAAATAGGCAAAGTAGAAAGCAAGATAATGGAAATGAAAATAATGTTTTGAGGAAACTATCCACATTCAATATGAACTGCATATGTGATAAATATTTGTGAAAGATGAACATTTTTGTGGATTGTCAACGTTGGTCAGTTGTTGCCACTAGGCTAGAGAAGCCGCCTAAGGGAATCCTGCTATGCTTTCCAGCTGAATCTCTCACATGCTGCAACGGTCTCCCAGAACTAGGCTTCTCTACACTTGGTCATCCTGCTTTAGTGCCATAGAAATAGGCTAGA
The DNA here is from genome assembly GCA_023101885.1 of Typhlomys cinereus. Classification (NCBI taxonomy): domain Eukaryota; kingdom Metazoa; phylum Chordata; class Mammalia; order Rodentia; family Platacanthomyidae; genus Typhlomys; species Typhlomys cinereus. The sequence continues at coordinate 270,188 of JALPQD010000002.1, forward strand.
ATATACAGCAAGAGAAAACCTGCAAGACGCCCCCTGCTTCCCTATCTGCTACATGAGAAAATGATGCCTTTAAATACCAATAGAATAATTCTACATTACATGAGCTATAAACGACACTGAATTTATGTCTATTTTTGCTTGAGTCACTCGGTGTTACAGTTACTCTTTCTGCTGCTGTGAGACAACACTAAAACCCATATACAACCAGCTTAAAAGAGAAAGAAGAGATTTATTTGGCTTATGGTTCCAGAGGGAATATAGTCCATTATGGTAGAAAAAGCATGGTAGGCAGCAGAAGGTGGAGTTGGCTTAGGTCAGATTTATCACTGTGGATGCAGAGAAAACAAACATACAGATTTTTTTTACACACTTTTTTTTGAGATATACTAAAAGACTTTATTCACAATAGAGAAATTTTACAAATATAATTTTTAACGCGGTCCCCTCCCTCCCTCCACTCCTTCCTGGACCCTCATTGCTCCCTCCCCTCTTTTCCCCTTCCTTCTCCCCCCCATCTCCCAGTGCCTCCTCCTCCCCATCCCTGGAGCATCCTTTAATGTGTATGTCAAACTTTCCTCTGGGTCCTCCTCTCAGATGAGGTGTAAGGACTCAGTGGCATTTCCTAGAACTCTTTCTTGTGTTCCCCTTAAGTATAAGAACACTATTGTGGCTGTTAATCCTTAGCTTCTAAGGATCCTAGTGCCTTTAGTCCATGCTAGACTTTGAGGGGTCAATAATGTGTTGGTCATTGTGCAGATCATGCAAAGTCCTATTATGATTGCTTCAGCCCTAACTTGTGTGGAGTTTCTTGCATATCATTGTTCCTCCCCATCTTTAGGCTCTTACAATCTTACCATCCCCTCTTCTGCAAATTTCCCTGAGCTTCAGGATGGGGAGAGATTAGTCTGGCCTAGTTCCAGGTGGTTGATATAAAGTCTCTGATGTTCTGAATTATGGTTTGTTGATTTTTTTTTTCAGTTTTGCTGCTCCTGCAATGTCCTTGGCTCCATCCTGATGGGTATTGGATGTCACCCCCCGGCCAGAGATAAAAAGTTGTTAAATTAGAGTCTTATTATAAGAGTATATTCAAAGGTAGATGTAATAAAAGTAGGAGACCACAGTGAGGGGAGGGTCAGTCTCCCATTGCAAAATGGTTACTTTCTATCTGCCAGACTATATGCCCTCCTCTTCTGGTGAGATCACACCCCCTCAGTTGAAAATGATCAGGAAGGAAAGTTTGTGAACTTAACCAGATGTCTCATTGCTTACTTGCAGTCCTTGATGGTGGCCTATGTTCTCTGCTGTAACATGATCCCTTCTCTTCTTGTTTCTGGTGGGGCCCTCCTTCCCCATCCCTCATGTTTATCTTTGTAATTACTATAGGTATTACAGAGGTTTATCTTTGAATGTCTTTAAGTGGGTTTGGTACTAGGATCCACCTATTAGGGAGTACATATGGCGCTTAATTTTGTATCTGGGATCTTCACTCAATATAATTTTTTCTAATTCCATCCATTTCCTGGCAAACTTCATTAATTCATCATTTTTGATGGCTGAGTAGTATTTCATTGTATAAATGTACCACATTTTCCTTATCCACTTGTCAACTGTTGGACATTTGGGTTGATTCAATGACCTTGCTATTGTAAACAGTGCTGCTATGAACATGGTCGTGCTTGTTCCATCGAGGTGAATTTTTGCTGTATGGGGGATTATTCCCAAAAGTGGAATAGCAGGGTCATATGGCAATTCAATCTTTAACTTCTTTAAGGATCTCCAGACGGCTCGCCAGAGTGGCCGTATGAGCCTGCATTCCCACCAGCAATGTAGGAGAGTTCCCCTCTCTCCACATCCTCTCCAGCACTTGGTGTTGTTTGTATTGTGGATTTTTGCCATCCTGACCGGGGTGAGATGATATCTCAGAGAAGTTTTGATTTGCATTTTTCCTGATGGCTAAGGATGTGGAGCATTTTTTAAGATATTTGTTAGACATCTTAATTTCGTCCTTGGTAAAGTTTCCTTTAAGTTCCAAGGCCCCCCCCCCCTTTTTTTTTTGGTTCTGTCATATTTTCTTTTTTTATTATTAATACATTTTTATTATTATTTCAGCTCATACAAACTTATTAGGTACACCAGTTCCCTCCCTCCCTCCTCCTCCCCCCATACCCCCTGCTCCCCCTCCCCACTCCCCTCCCTCCCCATCCCCCAGTGCCTCCCGCCCCAATTCCCAGAGAGTCCTTTCTTGTCCAAGGCCCATTTTTTAATTGGGCCATTTGTTTCCTTGGCGTTTAGTTTTCTATGTTCTTTGTGCACTCTGGATAATAGAGCTCTATCAGACATGGGGTTAGTGAAGATTTTCTCCCATTCTGTGGGTTGCTTTTGTGCTCGAGTTACAATCTCTTTATTTGAGCAGAAGCTCTTTAATTTCACAAGATCCCATCTGTTGAGTGTTGGTTGTAGTGACTGTGCTATTGGATGTCTAAACAACAGATTACAAGATCAGCTTGCTAGAAAAAACCAGACAAGGTTACTCAGCCTCAAGATTAGCCCCCTGTGATGTGCCTTGCTCCAATAAGGCCTCACCTCCTAAAGGTGCCATAACCTTCCCCAACATTAACAGCTACAGAGAAGACCCCATGGTGGGACAACCCACAATCAAAACATGACACTTCAAATCTCCTATAAGCCACCTAACCTCAGATAAGTGAGATTTTGTAGCATGAAATGGTTGCTATCAAATCTCCTTTGGTATATGAAATGGAGATTTGAAAGGCTACACAAAGAGTATTTGTAAAATATAATAGAATTACTAGCAAAAGAAAGATGACATTTAGAAAGAGAGTGACAGAAACAGAAATAAGCAACAGGGGCTGTGAACAGAAATTTTGCAGCTGACTATAGATTTTGAATATTGAAGAAAATATGGGGAAAGGAAAGAAAATTATGGGTGAATCAATATTGTGAGTGGATGCTAGTTGGCAAAGGCAGTGTGGGGAAATCAGAGGAATGAAGATGGCAGCTGAGGATTGGCAGGAAGGTGCCCAGCCACACCCAAGGCAGCCTCTTTATTACATTTTAGCACAATGTCTTCTTGCTTCCTGAAAAGTTTTAAGGTTTTTCTTTTCATCTGGAGTTCTCAACACTCAACTTAGCGGCTTCTTTTTTCGGTGGGAGGTGTTTAATACAGAGACTCACAACTGGTTAAAGGCTAGAAAATAAGTGATCGGGGACTGTTGGCACTAAACAGGACATCTAAATCATCCCCACATCCCATGGTTCAGAGAACAGCACAGACAAGGGGGTAGTAAGAATGTAAGACTCCAGGCGGGGCGGGGCAGCCAGCAATGTCTTCTGGTCATGAAAGGGTTTTTGCATTCATGGACTCATTGCGGCTATGTCGATTTTCACAAGACCTGCACAAGATTTGACCTATTAACATGTCATCATAGAAGAGGAGAGATCCCAAGAGGTTCTACATGTCCCTGAGAGACTATGGAAGGTTAGTGCTGGAGGGCGGTGGGGTGAAGGTGGGGGTTGCTTTCCACTGATAGTTGATTCATGCGTCAGCAAGGTCTCAGGCATGTGACATCAAAGGCAATCCAGATGAAACTCAGTGGGACACACACAGAGAAAAGCATGAAAGTAGAAGGGAGGCTGGTGGGGAAGAAAAAGATTTATAATGGGAAAAGGGGGAAAGATTGGATTGGGTAACAGGAATAAAAATAATATAAATTCATTGTATTCATGAATGAAGCTCTAAAAGAATAAAAACAAAACAAAACAAACAAAAGTAACCAATAGGGGGAGAACACTTTAAGCCTACCTATTCCCACCCTTCAATGGCTCCCTTGCCCCCTCGGACCTCCCAAGTATCCAGGAGTCCCTCCCTTTTTCTTACTTTCAATAAACCTTGCTTTAAACATCTAAAACAACAAAGAGAAAATGAGCGTAGAGATTTAAAGTGGGTTCTCATTGGTGCTTAGCACAAATTAGCTATATGCAAGAAGGGTATTTTTTTTTTTAATTTTCCCTTGCTTCTAATGTCGTCTGTATAAAATAATTGTTCTGTTAACTGGGTCCTGACAAAGGTGTAATTGCAAAAGAAGGATTGCTGCAGCTGTTTTGTTGACATTTAGCATGCTTTTAATTAAATACAATGTTTATTTTTAAAAAAGATTTTCCTCTTCATCCTCTTCACTGTGACATATGGAGTTGCTTCTTCTGTGTTTATTTGGGTGCTTGGGGCAGATTATTATGGGAACTCATTTGCCTAAACTGCTGGATGCTTTGACTTTCATCTCTTCAGACATCGTCTCTCCATTATTTACCACTTCTCTTCACTGCTCTCTTCTCTTATTTATCTCTATAATTTTTTAGCCAGTTTCTGAGTACTTTGTTCTGAGACAGTTTTATCCCGTGTCCCACAGTATACACTTTGCCTAGTGAATATATAGTGTGTAAGTGTGTTATGTGTGTGTAGTGTCTGTGCAGTTGGTGCTTGGACCCATGACTGGCTAAAGGAGGATTCAGGCCCCCTGGCCTCTCACCCTCTGACTCATTCCCTTGAGACAGGGTCACACTGAATCTGGAGGTAGCACTGAATCTGGAAGTAGGCTGGAAGCCAGTAAAATTCAGGGTACCATTTGTTTCTACCTGCCAGTAGCACTAGAGTTCCAGATACATGTGACCACGGTCAACTTCTTTACATGGGTTATGGGTATTTGAACTCAGGTTCTCATGCTTAAGCAGCAAGTATTCTAACCTGCTGACCTATCACTTCAGACTATTTAGTGTCTAAGATTTCCATTCAGTTTTTCTTAGCTTACTGTTATTTTAATTTCTGTCTCTGATTTTCCTCTCCTAATTTCTGTTTCTTTTATTGACATTCTCACTGTGGAATTCAGACATATTTATTTAAATTCTGGTATACTCTCTATAATTTTGTTTTCATCTGGGGTGCATTTAGGTTTGGTTATTCATTAACTTGTTTCATTTTCTGACTTTCACTGCATTAGATTTAGTCACGTGCTTTGGAATTTTAGTTTACTGGTTCATTTTATGAGGAAGGAACTTACCTATCTATACATGTGCGTGCATGTGCGCGTGCACACACACACACACACACACATGCACGCATGCACACATAAACAAAGAGAGAGTTTCAGTTAGGAAGAACTTGACTGCACGTAAGAGGAAAACCAATCAATATTAGAAAAACCCATAATGGTACTTCTTATCTACTTTAGAACACAGAAGTTGAGTGTTCTAGGGTCTCCAGGGGGCTCTAACAAGTGTCCTGTACTTTTCCTGCACAGTTGCAAGAGGTCGTGTGAGCTTCAGGAACCTGGTCACACTGTTCCGGACCATTCCAGGGAGGAAGGAAGACATAAGCAACAAGCAGCATAATTCTCCTTCAGAAGAAAGCCTTTCTAGAAGCTTCACACATGAGTCTCTCACCTAGTTTTAGCTCGTCTCCTACCTAGCTATGCAGCAAGGAGAATGCTTTCAGAAGTCCCAGACTAAGAACATAGCAAGATGGAAGTCTTGGTCTCTTCACCAATTCGGATTTCTTTTCCACTTCACAGCCATGGATGCAGTCATCTTGAGATTTGAACCCATTGTGACACCAAGTGTCCATTTATCATTGCTGTGTGCTCGGTTTGTAGCTTAACAAGGCACATAGTACACTTGCAGCACTCCCTTGACCTAAGCCCTATTCCTGTCACGAATTATGAGATGTGAATCACTTAAGGGGTCAAGTCAGACAACTAAAGAAGATGAAAGGAAAGGACGCTACATGGCCTGAAGGATGTGAGCCAGAAGAAAGCCTTCCTTCCCAGCCTGTGTGCATACCTGAGGGTCAAAACAATTAGATACCAGAGTCCACGAGACACTCAACTCTAAGCAGAACACCTCCATCTTCAGCTTATTAATACCCGATGGTGGGCGATTGCCTTGGCAGATTTTGAAGCCCAGGTCTATTTTCCATGTGCATTCCAAAGTCAGTCTCCTGAGCCTTGGATTTTTTTTTAAACATTTTATTATTTATTCAATTGTGCGTGTATGTGTGTGTGCATGTGTGTATGTATATGTGTGTGTAGAACCACGGACGAATTCGCGAACCACCATGGCCGCCTCCACCTCCTTCTGCCCCGGGGATTCACAGGCTCCGCCCTACCAGGACCAGAAGCGCAGGCCGCCTCCCGCTTCTGCCTGGCGTCTATACGTGGAATCTGGGATCTGAACTCAGGAGCTTCCGCCTGCAAAGGCGGAGGCTTAACCCCTGAGCCACCTCTCCAGCCCCCTGGTTTTTTTTTAAAGCTTTGCATTAACTATTGGTAGCAGGTGAAGGGAGTATCAATATTTAGACTGGGTTATAGTTACGCTCATTAACTGGGGTGTGATTTAACAATTGAAGTGAGGGGATGAGGCGGCAGCACTGCCTGATGGATGTGTGGGGGTCCTGTGCGCATCTCATAGGCTTGGATTGGGAGCCAGTGACAGAGCGATGAGTGTGGGGTACCCGGGCTGGTAGACGAGCCTCTCGGAGTTCTCTCCCGCACCTGCATTTTCGTAGAAAGTTACAACAGCGGGCAGACAGCACATTTAGCTTCTTTTTTTATTATTTTTTTTTTATTAAAAATTTAATTATACATTTTAAAATTTTTTACCAGTTCCCTCCCCCCTCTTCCCCCTCCCCTTCCCCCAGTGCCTCCCCCCCAGTTCCCAGAGAGTCCTTTATTGTGTACGCCTAACTCTCCACTGGGTCCTCCTCTCCGATGACATATAAGGACCCAGTGGCATGTCCATAAGCCCTTTCTCTTGTTCCCCTTAAGCATAAGATCACTACTATGGCTGTCAATCCCTTGCCTCCAGGGGTCTCGGTGCCCTTAACAGATGCTAGACTTTATGAGGGCAACAGTGCGCTGGACATTGCGCAGGGCATGCAAAGTCCCATTATGATTGCTTTGGCCCCAACTATTGTTGAGAATCTTGCAAATCGTTGCTCCTCCCATCCTTTTGCTCTTACAATCTTACCGCCCCCTCTTCCGCAAATGTCCCTGAGCTCCAGGATGGGGAGAGATTAGGCTGTCCTAGTTCTATGTGATTGATATAGAGTCTCTGAAGTTCTGGATTGTGGTTTGTTGATTTTCTTTTGCAGTTTTGCTGCTCCTGCAATTCCCTTCACTCCATTGCATTTAGCTTCACTTGAGGCTCTTTGCTCGTCATTCGCCTTCCTAGTTTGACTGGATCTGTTTTGGAGCAGAAATGGTGGTGCTTTGAAGCCTTTTTCTTCGAAGTCTCTGTTCCAGAGTCCATTGTTCCACATTCTAAAGGCAAAAGCAAAGTTCTGTACAGTTCACGTACCGGCCGGTTTCCCGTGGTTCAATATCTTAAAGGCCCTGTTTCATAATCTGTTTCTTTCTGCATTTTCCCCCATAAAGAAAAAATTCTATACTGTTTACTGAAGAATTTCCTTAAGGACTGTAAAGAGTGGTTGCGATAGAACTGCCTGTGCTTGCATAGCCAATTTTTTTCTAGCCTCCTGTCAGATGCTTTTCAAGCAAGAAGTGCTGAGCTCTGGCTGGTGATTTCTGCCTGTAACTGCCACATTATGTCCCCTAGCCCAGTGTCGCGAGTCCAGCTAGTTTCTGGCTGCTTGGGCCTGTCTAGGCCCTGACCTCTTCCACCCACACGTCCTCATTGATGTTGCCTGTTGGTTTAGTTTGAGGCTGGTAAACGAATGTCTGTGCTGTGACACTTTTCGTGGAGAGATGCCGCATAAACAAGTATCCACCCCAGACAGAAATTTGAACACAGGCCACAGAAGCGATTAAGCAAAGGTCCAACTTGATAAACCAATGAATTTACTTACAGAAATAGGGGTGAAGGTTGCTTACAGGAGTCTGACCAAAACATTCTCACTAAAAGTCTCATCTCCATCATGGCTGATGGTTTCCCCAAGACCGTATAGATGGAACACCCTTCTCCAGCCTCCCTCTCTTCAGGGGCTCAAGGCTTCAGGGGCATGTTCAATAGTGTAATTAGGACAGAACCACGTATTAATGGTTGGGCGATACTACAGGTGTGGCCAAATCCCAGACAAAGGGCCAATGACTTTCCCCATCTCTGCTTCTGAAGGGAATATCAACAGTCAACAGCCGTCCTCTTGATGGTCTCTTAAAAGTAGTTACATCTGACCATACAAAGATGGCATCTGTTTTGCTTGGAGGAAAACACCATACAACAATGTCTCAGCCTCGAAACTCCCCAGCATGCATCACTCCATGTAAGGCAAATGGCCTTCACAGCCACTGACTGTGAGTTTTCTCTCCTTATAGTAGGTCAAGCGCAAAGTCACTAAGGCCTGTCTCCTGTGACATCAGTCTGCCTCAGCCTCCACAAGTCTCTTGTCCACTTTTAAATATCTATTAAATACATGGAACTCCTCGGTTGTTGCCAAATGGAGGAGGCGATTGTGCCGCCTGCTTAGAAATGATGGCATGCACAGCAGATACTGGTAAAAGTAAACCAACCGTTTACTTAGTTTTAAGGCTTTAAGTGCTGTGGGGAGAAGGAAGAGGGCCTTTTGAAGCTACTCAGAAATGGGGAAAGGGGTTTTTGTCAGGTGAGTTATGTAGCCTCCTGTAACGTCGAGCAGAGAAACACACAATATGCCCCATGGATTAAATGTAGCCTGTTACCTGTCCTTTGAAACTGACCCACATTCATGTGGTGCATATTTTCTGTGGCCAGTTTCATGCCAAGAGTTCAACAGTTACAGTAAAGGTCATGTGACCTACAGCCAAAAATATCAACTATCTAACTCTTTACAATAAAAGTTGATCAACCTCTGGTCTTTAATCTATTGAATAGGAGAAACTTAGAACTTCTCACAAAGCTCTGAGAAGTCAAGGTCACCTTCCAAGAATCTGCCCCGCCATGTCTTATTTTAATACCCTAATTCCAGTGCATTTGACGTTGCCTGTGTGACAGCCAGATGCAGGCTGTCCCAGTCATTCTTAATTGTTGTATTGTGGCGTGTGTGTGTGTGTGTGTGTGTGTGTGTTTATGTATGTGTGTACACCATGGTGTGCTTGTAAAGGTCATAGGACAACTTTATAGTGTCCCTTCTGTCCTTACACCATGTGGGTTCTAGGAATCTAACTTAGGTCACTGGGCTTGCCAGAAAGTGCCTTTCCCCACTGAGCCATCTCATTGCCCTCCCACCCCATTAGTTCTTTCTAATTCTAGGACAGAATTTGCACACATCTATGAATACACCGTGCTATTAGGAACAATTAAGCATTTTGGGGAAGCGTTTGACTGTTCCTGGGTTTTGGTTTGACTTTAGCAACCTCCTGTCAGGCAGCAGGAAGGCCAGGAGAATCCCTTCACAGCTCCTCTTAGCGGACACATTCAAGGTCAGGGAAGACAAATAGATGCTGCCAGCTCAGCAAGCCATTCACAAAACCAGCACATTGGAAGAATAACCTGTGCCTACTGCTGCAGGTGCCTACTCTGCCTTTGCTATCATGAGGAACAACTCAGCCAATGATGTGCAAGAAACTGAGCGGTGGGTCACCACATCAGCGAACAGGCCTAGACACCTAAGAAGTTCCCACAAACTCTTTCACAGGACGCTGACATTCCTTTGCAACTTCCAGGCCTTTCTCTGTGATCACACAGCCTGTAACACATAAGGAGATGTTCTTCCACTGGGTTAATGGCCTTGACAAAGGATTAATCATCTGTGATAATGACCTGTGTTTGACCTTGCTGTTTACTACCAAGTGGAGCCCAGACACTGTAAAGTTGCAGGCTATCTTGCAGTTCTGTTCAATAGCGACTCCTCCCCACCCTCTGCTATGGTTTTATTGCCCAGTAGACTGTAACTAGTTTTGCAACTGGCCTAGAAATCTTTCTGCTTTTCCTTAGCAATTTTATTCAAGCATCCTTGTTTTTTTGTTTTTTTTTTTTTTTTTTTGTTTTTTTTTAAGCGTCTTTTGCTCTTGGAGGGAGCTCTGCCCTCAGACCGTATTTTCGGCAGAAAGCATGCCGAATCCATCATTTCAAGCTTCTCCTCACTTAATGGACTCCTCTCATATTTCCCTAGTCAAAGCAATCACACAAAACTCAAGGGCAAAGGGCTCCTTTAGGGAAGCAGTAGGGAAGATTAACTGAATGAATACCTAACCTAACACAGTGGTTAGATTGGTATATCTCTCATTAGCAGAATCGGTACTATGAACATAAGGTGAGATTCTTAGAACAAACAGAAGTGATCATATTGTATATTATATCTAGGAGCCTGACAAGGGTGTTCTCAGCAAAAGTGCAAGTTGAACACAGTAGTACAAGAAAGTGAATTCATTCCAGGCACGATGGTGACATGGTGTTAGAATTACATATAGGCTTTATTTTTTCTAAATTAACATCAGTGGTACAGATTTGTAATAATCAGATATTGGAAAGTTGCAGTGATGGTTAATGTCAATTGTCAGCTTGGAAAAATTTAGAATTCCCTGGGAAAAGGGCATCTAAGCATACCTACAAAAGATGGAATGATGTGAATTGATGTGAGAAGAGCCACCTGAATTGTGAGCAGGGCCAGTCCCCAAGTGGAGGGTCCCAGAAGAAGGGGCTTGACCAGTACCAAGCATGCAAACATTAATCGACTGCTCTCTGCTCTTGACTGGATGTTTTACAACCAGTCTCTCATGTTCCTGCCACTGTGCCTTCTCCACCATGATGGACTATGCTCTGGAACTGTGAACCAAATAAACCGTTTCCCCTTAAGTTACTTGCATCAGAGTATGTTATCATAGCAATAGGGAAAAAATTAAGACAGATGCTCACAAAAAAGTAGTAAACTTACTTCAAAAGCATCCATCTCAAGACAGAAAATTTGAACCTCATAAAAATGGGAGAAATGATTGATGGATACATGTGGACCACACTCGCTGTTTGTAAGTAAAGTTTTATTGGAATGGAATCATGCACAATGCTTTAGATGTAGTCTATGGTTACATTTGTGCTCCAATGACAACTCCACAGTCACTGTAGAGACCACAGAACCCACAAAGTGTACAGTATGTATTCTATGGTTTTGCAAAGGAAATTATTGTTGTTCCCTGATCTGGAAGAATGTTGCAGTGGTGGTTTCTGCCGCCTCCTGAGCTGCCTCAGGATAGCACACAGTTATGGGAGGTTTGCATAGCCAGGACGCTAACTTCTAGCTGGAGGGAGCCAAAGCCGTCATCCAGGGGAGCTGGAATCTGCAGCAAGAGTCATAACAGCAGACTCTTCCAGGGTACCTGTTGGATGCTCCTTCCTCGTTCTCTCTACTCATGGTCTGCAGGAAAAAGTTGCATGAAGAAAAAAGTCGTGGGATCTACCAGCCCTCTAGGATGGGCAAGGCTTCCTTCCATCACACGCTGTGAGCTACAAACCAGGGATATTTATCTGAGGACAAGGAAACCTCCACTTGCAGCAGCGGCAGCAGGCACATGCAGCGGCAGGCTGCTCTCTCCCCGCTGACATTGCCAGGATTAAAAATAGCTGCTCTGTTTGTCCTTCAGCCCCGTATTGAACTGGAGCCTCCAGCCACATTCTCCTTAGCTTCATGCTTAATGAAGCATAATTTGTATTAATAGTAGCTATTAAATCCAGAGTGCTTAATAGGAATTTAGAATGGAGGCCCAGAGTCACCGAGCTCCTCAAACACGGTCCCCAGAGAGCTGAGCTCAGGCCTGAACAGCAGCAGTAATGAATCATGGGCCTCATGAGAAGCAGCAGCTGTGGTTGGGCAGGAGGAGGAGGAGGAAGGTGGCACACTGGACTTAATCATCCTCACGTTCTCTCTGGTTCTAGGTCCTGCTAGGTGATCCTGCGTTTAGGTGATGGCTGCATTGGTGATGGTGGGGAGGCAGTCTGGGGCGCTAGAACATGTGGGCTTGATGATTTTACAGATCTGTGTTCAGCTTTGGGTTCTGTCATGTGAGCTGGCTTTGGTGTGTGCAGCTCTCTGAATGCAGATAAAAGGAAATGATGTAATGGCAAGGTGCGTGAGAACTAGCAAGGAGAGCTCCTGGCATGAAAAGTGAATTCTGACCCTGCACCTCTTTGTCGGCTCATCTTGAAAACCCAGTCCTGCTTTACATACCATCTGAAAGATTTCTGTAGGAAGTTCTTTGGGGAAATCAAAACAGCCGCCTTATACACCTGAATTGATGAACACTTCTGTGACTTGTCCTCACTCCCCTCATTAACAAGCATTGTTCGGTTTTTGCTGGATTGTAAATTCCCTGTCCAAATCTCAGTTTCTATCTTATTCTTTCCCCAAGAACTCCTTATAGTCAGTGGTTGAAAAAAAAATCCAAAAGAAAAAGAAAAGTGTCCAATGCAAGTCCTTACTGTCTACCTTCATACTGCCAGCTGCTTTGTCTTGAGAAAGTTGTTTAGGTTATCTGGACCTCAGTATGCACTTCTATGAAATAGGGTTTCAGGGCTTGAGAGGTGGCTCAGGGGTTAAGCCTTTACTTTGCAGGCAGAAGGTCCTGAGTTCGGATCTAGACTCCACGTATAGACTCCAGGCGGAAGCGGGGGCAGCCTGCATTTGTGGTCCTGTTAGGACAGAGCCTATGAATCCCGGGTCAGAGTAAACAAGGCCGAATTCGCCTGTGGTTCTACACACACACACACACACACACATACACACACACACACTTGGACACACGCACAATTGAATAAAAAAAAAGAAATAGGGTTTCAACTGGAATAATCTGACAGGTGGAAATAGCTCTAAAGTGAAGCCCTTGGGTGATGAGTATGACCTGTTAACAGGTGCAGCTGAGGGGCTTCCAGTCTGCAGTCATCACATCCTGATGGCCTCATATAACACAGACATCCTTAGGACCAGAAGTAACACATTTCAAACAGTTTCTTGACCATTTCTTCATCTCACCATAATTTTGTAGTGCTGATTTTTTTCTTCATCTCTTGTATAAGGATGTGTAGGGTATGTGGATATACGTATGTGGCTTGCATATGTGTATGAATGTGTGTGTGTGTGTCCAAATTGAAGTCAAGAATCATCCTTTATCTTTTTTTCCACCTTATTCTTTTCGAGACACAGTCACCATTTAGATACAGGCATCACCTTGACCAAGGGCTAAATCTTTAGGTGCGTCTATGAAGAATTATCTGGTTAAGGTAAGACCTGGGCAAACCTATTGGAGATTGTCTAATTAATATTGGAAGGCCCAGTCTGTAGTGAGTGGGACCATTCCTTGGGTAGCGGGTTAGGATGGAGGGAGCTGGCTCAGTGTTTTGCATACTTCGCCAGGCATGCATGCTGGCATGGGAGAACGCATGTGCCACTTTCGGCTCTTGCTGTAGATAGATGTGGTCACTGCCCGGGCCTCCTGATGCTCCTGTTTTGTTAAGGAAGGCAATCAAGAATCATAAGCTGAAACAAACCCATTTTTCTCCCTACTTCGGTCCTGAAGTCATATCAGCAACACAGAGAGTAACTGCAACATGGATTTGCTAATCAAACGCAGAGCTCACCAAGAGGGCTATTCTGACTCCCTTGCTTGCTTTGGGGCTCCCAGGCTCCACCCTCCAAGGCTGGAATTACAGTTGAGCTGCCACACCCAACTGGCATCTTTTTTTAAAAAAAAAAAATTATTTATTTATTTATTTATTTATTTATTTATTTATTTATTTATACCCCCAATCATACACGCTCAATAGGTACCCCAGTCCTCTCCCTCATCCACCCCTCCGCAATCCCCCTTGCACCCTTCTGCTCCCTTTCTCCTCTTCTCTCTCTCCCAGTGCCCAGTGCCTCCCTCTTCCCCCTCCCATCCCATGGGAGCATCCCCTGTGTGAATGCCAAACTTCCCTCTGAGTCCTCCACTCCAGTGAGGTGTAAGTACTCAGCGGCATAGCCCAGAGGGGCCCTCCTCCATCTGCTCCCCCTTAGTATGGGAACATTGTTATGACTGTTAATCCCTTGCCTCTAAGGACTCTACTGCCTGTGATCTATGCTAGACTCTGGGGGGTTGTTGACATCTCAGTAATTGTTCAGGTCATGCAAAGTCCGACTATGGCTACTGTGTCCCTAACTTGTGTGGACCATCTTGCATATCGTTGGTCCTCCCCATCTGTAGGCTCTTACAATCTTACTGCCCCCTCTTGTACAAGATTCCCTGAGCTTTAGGATGGGGAGAGATTTGGCTGGTCTGGTTTCAGGTGATCAATGCAGGGTCTTTTGTTGTTGTTTTCAGTCTTGCTGTTCTTGCGCCACCCTTGGCTCCACCCTCATTGGTATTGGAGGTCACCTCCTAACCAAAGATAAAAGGCTGTTTAAAGAAGATTTTATTATAAGAGGAGATTCAAAGGTAGATGGAATAAGAGTAGGAGACCACAGTGAGGAGGGGGTCAGTCTCCCATTTGCAGGATGGTTACCATCTATCTGCCAGACTCTATGCCCTCCCTGACTGGTGAGATCAAACCCCCTCAGTTGCAAGTGACCAAGAAGGAATATGAGAGTGACCTTCACCAGATGTCTCACTACTTACTTGCAATACTTGATGGTGACCTATTTTCTCTAATGAAGCCTGATCCCCTCTTTCCTTATTTCTGGGGGGGGGGGCCCTCCATCCCCTTCCCTCCTGTTTATAATCTTTGCAATTACTGTAGATATTACAGAGATTTATCTTTGAATATGTCATTAAATGGGTTTGGTACTAGGATCCACCTATTAGGGAGTACATATGGTATTTAATTTTCTGTGTCTGGGATACTTCACTCAATATAATTTTTTCTAATTCCATCCATTTCCTGGAAAATTTCATTAATTCATCATTTTTGATGGCTGAGTAGTATTCCATTGTATAAATGTACCACATTTTCCTTATCCACCCGTCAACTGTGGGGCATTTGGATTGATTCCATGATTTTGCTATTGTAAATAGTGCTGCTATGAATGTGACTGTGCTTGTGTCATTGTGTGAATTTTTGCTTTATGGTTTTAAGTGGTTTTTCAGGGTCATATGGCATTTCAATTTTTAACTTTTTAAAAAATCGCCAGAGTGATTGTATAAGTTTGAATTCTCACCAGCAATGTAAAAGAGTTCCCTTATCTCCCCATCCTCTCCAGTATTTGATGTTGTCTGTATTGTGGAATTTTGCTATCCTGAACGGGGTGAGATGATATCTCAGGGAGGTTTTGATTTGCATTTCCCTGATGGCTAAGGATGTGGAACATTTTTTAAGATATTTGTTAGACATTTCAATTTCGTCCCCAGAAAAGTTTCTTTTGAGTCCAAGGCCCATTTTTTAATTGGGCCATTATCTCCTTGGTGTTTAGTTTTCCAAGTTCTTTGTGAAGTCTGGACAATAGAGCTCTGTCAGATATGTGGATAGTGAAGATTTTTTCCCATTCTGTGGGTTGCCTTTGTGCTTGAGTTACAATCTCTTTATCTGAGCAGAAGCTCTTTAATTTCATAAGATTCCTTTTGTTGGGTGTTGGTTCTAGTGACTGTGCTATTGGATTTCTGTTTAGGAACTGTTGGCCTAGTTCAATCAGCTCGAAGGAGTTCTCTACCCATTCAACTAGGGTTTTTATAGTCTCTGGCCTAATATTGAGGTCTTGATACATTTGGAATTAATTTTTGTGCATGGCGACAAGTACGGATCCAGTTTTAATCTTCTGCATGTGAACATCCAGTTTTGCCAGCACCATTTGTTGAAGATGCTGTTCTTTTTCCATTGGATTTTTTATAACATTTTTATTATTATTTCCGCTCATACAAACTTAATAGGTAGACCAGTTCCCTCCCCCCTCCTCCTCCCCCCAACCCCCTGCTCCCCCTCCCTCCCTCCCCATCTCCCAGTACCTCCCCCCTCAATTCCCAGAGAGTCCTTTATTGCGTATGCCTAACTCTCCTCTTGGTCCTCCTTTCTGATGACGTAAAAGGACCCAGTGGCATTTCCCTGAACCCTTTCTCGTGTTCCCCTTAAGCATAGGAACACTACTGTGGCCATCAATCCCTTGGATCCAAGGATCTTGGTGCTTTTAGCCGATGTTAGACTTTGTGAGGACAATAGTGTGACGGACATGGCGCAGGGCATGCAAAGTCCTATTATGATTGCTTCAGCCCTATCTAGTGTGGAGACTCTTCAAATCATTGCTCCCCCCATCCTTTTCTCTTACAATCTTACCGCCCCCTCTTCCGCAGATGTCCCTGAGCTTCAGGATGGGGGAGATTAGGCTGGCTTAGTTCTATGTGGATGATATAGAGTCTCTGAAGTTCTGGATTGTGGTTTGTTGATTTTCTTTTGCAGTTTTGCTGCTCCTGCTATGTCCTTCACTCCATCCTGATGGGCACTGTATGTCACCCCCTGGTCAGAGACAAAAAACTGTTAAACCGGAGTCTTGTTATAATAGCACATTCAAGGATAGATGTAATAAAAGTAGGAAACCTCGGTGAGGGAGGGATCAGTCATCCATTTGCAAAATGATCTCTTTTCATCTGCCAGACTATATGCCCTCTCCTTCTGGTGAGATCATACCCCCTCAGTTGTACATAATCAGGAACGAATGTCTGTGAACTTAACCAGGTGTCACATTACTTACTTGCATTATTTGGAGGTTGATTTTCTCTGCTGTAACATGTTCCCCTCTCTCCTTGTGTCTGGTGTGGCTCTCCAACCCCATCCCTCCTGTTCACAATCCTTGCAATTACCATATTACATAGATTTACCCTTGAGTGTCTCAATGTGGGTGGGTGAGTTTGGTACTAGGAGCCACCTATTAGGGAGTACATACGGCGCTTAACTTTCTGGGATTGGGATACTTCACTTAATATAATTGTTTCTAATGACATCCATTTCCCAGCAAACTCCAGCAATTCATCATTTTTGATGGCTGAGTAGTACTCCATTATATAGATGTACCACAGTTTCCTTATCCACGCGTCAACTGTTGGACATTTAGGTTGATTCCATGACTTTGATATTGTAAACAGTGCTGCTATGAACATAGTCGTGCTGGTGCTATCGAGGCGAACCTCTGCTGCATGGGGAGTTATTCCCAAAAGTGGAATAGTAGGGTCATATGGCATTTCAATCTTTAATTTCTTTAAGAATCTCCAGACAGCTCGCCAGAATGGCTGTATGAGTCTGCATTCCCACCAGCAATGTAGCAGGGTTCCCCTCTCTCCACATCCTCTCCAGCACTTGTTGTTCTTTGTATTGTGGATTTTTGCCATCCTGACCAGGGTGAGATGGTATCTCAGGGAAGTTTTGATTTGCATTTCCCTGATAGCTAAAGAAGTGGAGCATTTTTTAAGATATTTGTTAGACATTTTAATTTCATCTCTGGTAAAATTTCTTTTAAGTTCCAGGGCCCATTTTTTAATTGGGCCATTGGTTTCCTTGGTGTTTAATTTTCTAAGTTCTTTTTGCACTCTGGACAGTAGAGCTCTATCAGATATGTGGTTAGTGAAGATTTTCTCCCATTCTGTGGGTTGCCTTTGAGCTCGTGTGCTAATCTCTTTATCTGAACAGAAGCTCTTTAATTTCACAAGATCCCAACTGTTGAGAGTTGGTAGCAGTGACTGTGCCATTGGATGTCTGTTTAGGAAATGTTGGCCTAGCCCAATCAGCTCGAGGGAGTTCCCTATCCATTCAGTTATGATTTTTATAATCTCTGGCCTGATATCAAGGTCCTTGATCCATTTAGAATTAAGTCTTGTACATGGTGACAAGTACGGTTCCAGCTTTAATCTTCTGCATGTGGAGATCCAGTTTTGCCAGCACCATTTGTTGAAGATGCTGTTCTTTTTCCATTGGATTCTTTGGGCCCCTTTGTCAAAGATCAAATGGCTGTATTTTTGTGGGCTTATATCTGGGTCCTCAACCCTTATCCATTGGTCTGTGTGTCTATTTTGGAGCCAGTACGAGGCTGTTTTTATAACTATGGATTTGTAGTATAGACTAAGGTTCGGTATGGTAATACCTCCAGCAGTGTTTTTGTTAGTCAGGATTGTCTTTGCTATTCTGGGTCTTTCGTGCCTCCATATGAATTTTGAGATTAATTGGTCCACTTCTTTAAAGAATTGCTTTGGGATTTTAATTGGTATAGCATTGAATTTGTATATTGCCTTAGGTAGGATGGTCATTTTTACGATGTTGATTCTGCCAATCCAGGAGCATGGGAGGTCTTTCCACCTTCTGATGTCTTCAGCAATTTCTTTCTTTAGGGTTTTAAAGTTTTCATTGTAAAGGTCTTTTACCTCCTTGGTTAGGTTTATACCAAGGTATTTCATTTTTTTAGGGGCTACAGTAAATGGGATTGTTTCTCTCAAGGCTTTTCACTTCTTTCATTCTGGGCATATAGGAAGGCCTCTGATTTTTGCACATTTATTTTGTATCCTGCCACCCTGCTGAACTTCTCAATTAGTTCCAGGAGCTTCCTGGTGGAGTTTTTGGGATCCCTCAGGTATAAGATCATGTCATCTGCAAATAGGGATAGCTTGACTTCTTCCTTGCCGATTTGAATCCCTTTTATGTCCCTTTCTTGTCTTATGGCTTCAGCTAAGACTTCAAGTACAATATTGAATAGAAGTGGTGAGAGTGGACAGCCTTGTCTAGTTCCTGATCGAAGTGGGAATGCTTCCAATTGTTCCCCATTGAGCATAATCCTTGCTGTGGGCTTGTTGTATACAGCTTGTATTATATTGATAAAGGTTCCTTCCATTCCTACTGTCTCTAGCGTTTTGATCATAAAAGGCTGTTGGATCTCGTCAAAGGCTTTTTCTGCATCTATCGAGAGTATCATGTGGTCTTGGACTTTGGACTGGTTTACATGATGAATTACATTTATTGATTTTTGTATGTTGAACCAACCTTGCGTGCCGGGGATGAAGCCTACTTGGTCCCTGTGAATGATCTTTTTGATATGTTTTTGAATCCGATTTGCTAAGCCTTTGTTGAGAATCTTTGCGTCTGTGTTCATCAGGGAGATCGGCCTATAGTTTTCTTTTTTAAGTGAATCTTTATTAGGTTTTGGGATTAAGACGATATTAGCTTCATAGAAGGAATTTGGTAGTGTTCCTTCCTTTGCTGTTTGATGGAACAATTTAAGGAGTATTGGTGTTATTGACTCCTTAAATGTCTGGTAGAATTCTGTGCTGAATCCATCTGGTCCAGGACATTTTTTGGTGGGAAGATTCGAGATTACTTCTTCAATTTCCTTATATGTTATAGGGCCATTTAAGTAATTCACAACTTCCTGATCCAATTTAGGTAAGATGTGTTTACTTAGAAATTCATCCATCTCTTCTGTGTTGTCAAACTTCACTGAGTATAAGTTTTTGAAATATGATGTTATAATTCTCTGGATTTCTTGGGTATCAGTAGTGATTACTCCATGTTCATTTCTAATTTTGTTAATTTGGGTTTTCTCTCTCTTGCTTTTGGTTAATTTAGATAGGGGTGTATCTATCTTATTGATTTTTTCAAAGAACCAGCTTTTTGACTGGTTGATTTTTTCTATTGTTTTCTTAGTCTCAATGTCAGATATTTCTCCCCTTATTTTGCTAATCTCCTCTCTTCTACTACTTTTGGGATCAGATTGCTCAAGTTTCTCTAAAGCCTTAAGCTGCATCGTTAAGTTATTTATTTCTGATGTTTCCATTTTTTGATGTAGGCATTAAGAGCTATGAACTTACCTCTTAGACAGCTTTCATTGTGTCCCAGAGATTTTGGTAAGTTGTATTTTCGTTATCATTCACTTTCAGGAAATCTTGAATTTCCTTTTTAATTTCTTCCTGAATCCAGTTCTCATTGAGCATCATATTGTTAAGTTTCCAGGAGTTAGTGTATTTTCTCTTGTTTGTTGTGTTGTGGATGTACAGCTTTAGGCCATGGTGGTCTGATAGGGCACAGGTTAGAATTTCAAGTTTTTTGTATATGTGTAGATTCATTTTGTGGCCCAATATGTGATCTATTTTGGAAAAAGTTCCGTGTGCTGCTGAGAAAAATGTGTATTCTTTTGTGCGTGGGTGAAAAGTTCGATAGAGATCTGTAAGGTCCATTTCTTTAAGGGTTTGATTAAGTTCCAAAGTGTCTCTGTTAAGCTTTTGACCTGTTGATCTATCCCATGTTGAGAGGGCGGTGTTGAAGTCCCCAAGAATTATCGTTTGGGGGTTGATTTCTTGCTTTAGGCGCTGTAGGGTTTTCTTAATGAATGTGGAGGAGCCCGTATTGGGTGCATAAATGTTCAGGATTGTGAAGTCTTCCTGGTGAATTATACCTGTGACTAAAATGTAGTATCCATCTGTGTCGCTTATGATTTTCTTTGGTTTGAAGTCCACTTTGTCTGAAAGCATAATTGCTACCCCTGCCTGTTTCCTGGTTCCATTAGCTTGCAAGATTTTGGACCAGCCTTTCATTCTTAGGATGTGCCTATCTTTTGTGGTGAGATGAGTTTCCTGAAGGCAGCAGATTGTTGGATTGTGGTTTTTAATCCAAGTTTGTAATCTATGTCTCTTAATTGGTGAATTAATCCCATTGACATTTAATGTTATAATGGAGAAATTATTTTTAATTCTGGACATTTTTTATGTTTAGTAGATTTTGTAAGCATTTTGTTTGATATTTATGTTTCGGTGGTATTATACTTCCCTTCTGCCCTCCTGGATACACTTGTTCTTTTTTTCAAGCTTGAGTATCATTTCTAGGATTTTTTGAAGGCCTGGTTTGGTAGACATGTATCCCTTCAAGTTGTCTTTATGTTGGAAAACTTTTCTTTCTCCCTCAATCATGACAGATATTTTTGCCGGGTATAATCAGTCTGGGTTGGCATTTTTGCTCATTTAATACTTGAAGTATGTCTCTCCAAGCTCTTCTTGCTTTTACTGTTTCCATTGAGTAGTCATTTGTTATTCTAATAGGTTTACCTTTAAAAGTGAGTTGCTTTTTTTCTCTTGAAGCTCTCAGCACCTTTTCTTTGTCTTGAATGTGGAGTGTTTTGACTATTATTTGCCGTGGCGATTTTCTATTTTGGTCGTATCTGTTTGGAGTGCGAAATGCCTCTTGTATTTGGATAGGCCTCTCATTCTTTAATTGTGGGAAGTTTTCATTTATGATGAATTGAAATATTTCCTCAGGTGTGGTATTTTGGGATTCTTGTTCTGGTATTCCATGAATGCACATGTTAGGCTTCTTCAGGGTGTCCCATATCTCTTGAATGTTCCTCTCAAGTATCTTTTTGGCTTTAACAATCTCTTCCATTGAGCTGGTTAATTCTCCCACTTTGTCTTCAAGATCCGAAATTCTATTTTCTGCCTCATTTGTTCTGCTGATAAGACTCTCTGTTGAGTTTTGGGTTGAAGATAACTTGTCTTTTAGTTCAATTTTAAACTCTGCCTGAGACTGTTTTAATTGCTCCATACCTATTTTTGTTTCTTGAACTGTTTTTCTCAAATCCTCCAAGTGCCTGTTGTGTTCCTGTTCAAAGTGGTTGATTCGGTTGTTTATCTCTTCTCGGATTTCCTCTTTCATAGTATTAATCATGGTAAGGATCATACTCTGAAAGTCGTTATGTTGGGTCTGGCTTTCATGGCGATTTTCTGTGGATTTGTTCTGGTCGGAATCCCTCATTATGGGATTGATTCTTTCCGCAGGAGATTGGTCTTCTTGGGTTTTGTTTCTCGTGGATCTGCACTTTGACTTGTACATTGTTGTTTTGTTTTTAGGACCTTTCAGTTTCTGTTTTCACTGAATCCATGTAGTTAGTATTGTTACGCTTGCCAGTTATTACTAGTGCTTGCCTTGGATTGGGTATGTCTGTGTATTGTTAGTATTATATCCTAGATGAGGCTACTAGGCTGTTAGTACGTCAGTTAAGTCAGGTTACGTTACCAGGGGGTGAGTATTAGTTTGGTAGTGCACTTTTACGATTTAGTTTCTTGATGAAATGTGGGGGTGAGTGGTGTACTCCCTGGAGTTGTATGTTGTGGGGTGGCTGTATGAGAAAGTTGATCTACAGCATTGATACTTTAAAGGATCAGTAAGGTGAAAAGAAAAAGTTTACTTATCTTTGGGCTGGATGAGAAGAAACTTGCCCACGTGATATAATGATTGTAGTGGAGTCCAGATGTATGGCCTGTGTTCCCTTTGTTCCTTAGAATTTTGCTTGAGTTTCCTTTGGGGGCTATTGAATTCTGAGTAGCAGTGTGTCTTCCGTGGACCACGTGCGTAGGTCCCCGGTGGGCCAGAGAGGCAGAGGGTCTGATGTTGATGGCAGAGTTCTTCACCTGCGATCTTGGGCGGGGGCGGGGCGGCGCGGCGGAGGGGGCTGGGGTCGTCCGGGCCAGGGGGCGCAGGCCAAGCTGCAATTGGCCTAGGTGCTTGCCGCCGGGACGCGTGGGGCTCCCCCATTGGATTTTTTGGGGGAGGGCCGCTTTGTTAAAGATCAAATGGCTGTAATTGTGTGGGCTTATATCTGAGTCTTCAATCCTTATTCATTGATTTACATTTCTATTTTGGAGCCAGGCTGTTTTTATTACTATGGATTTGTAGTATAGATTAAGGTTTGGTATGGTGATACCTCTAGCAGTGTTTTTGTTACTCAGGATTGTTTTTGCTATCATGGGTCTTTGTGCTTCCATATGAATTTTGAGATTGTTTGGTCAATTTCTTTAAGGAATTGCTTGGGGTTTTGATTGGTATAGCATTGAATCTGTATATTGCTTTTGGTAAGATGGTCATTTTTATGATGTTGATTCTGCCAATCCAGGAACATGGGAGGTCTTTCCACCCACTGGTGTCTTTTGTAATTTCTTTCTTTAGGGTTTTAAAGTTTTCATTGTAAAGGTCTCTCACTTTCTTGGTTATGTTTATATC
The DNA here is from genome assembly GCA_023101885.1 of Typhlomys cinereus. Lineage (NCBI taxonomy): Eukaryota > Metazoa > Chordata > Mammalia > Rodentia > Platacanthomyidae > Typhlomys > Typhlomys cinereus. Next base: position 293,111 of record JALPQD010000002.1, read on the forward strand.
AAGGTATTTCATTTTTTTAGGGGCTATACTAAATGGGATTGTTTCTCTTGGAACTTTTTCACTTTTTTCATCCTTGGCGTATAGGAAGGCCACTGATTTTTACATGTTTATTTTGTAACCTGCCACTCTACTGAACTTCTGTATTAGTTCAGTAGAGGTTTTAGGGTCATTCAGGTACAAGATCATGTCATCTGCAAATAGAGATATCTTGACTTCTCCCTTGCAGATTTGAATCCCTTTTATCTCCCTGTAACATTTACTCTTAACTATTGCTGTGAGAGAACATTCAAAGTCAGTCAATTTAAGGGAGAAAGGGAGGTTATTCAGCTTATGGTTCTAGAGGGAAAGTACAATCTCTCAAAGTAGAGGCAGCATGGCTGGATAGTCAAAGCTGGAGGAGGCTAAGTCACCACAGACATCTTGGAAGCTGAGAGCTGCAGACTGCTTGCTGCAAAGTCAGACTTCTGCTGGAGGTAGGGTGGGACTAATCCACCTCAAGGTCCACTCCTTGTGACTGCCTTCCTCCAGCAAGGCTCCACCTCTCAAGGTGACATGACCTTGCCAAACATAGGAGACTGTGAGGGACACATTTCAAACCATTACACTCCACTTGTGGCCCCCACAGACTCATTGCCATCTCATTATGCAAACCATACCCAGTCCAACTTTAAAAGTCTTCATAGACTACAACAGTAGTCTCAACAGTCCAGAAGTCCAAAGTCCAAAGCCTCCTGTAAAATCAAAAGACAAGTTACTTCCAACATACAATGACACAGAATAAACATTCCCATTCCAAAAGGTAGGAATGGGGGCATATCCAGGAAAGATCGGTCCATAACAAGACCAAAAACCAGCAGGACAAACTCCAAATCTTGTAGCTCCAAGTCTAACAGGTGAGCCTCTCCTTTAAATCATTTTAATTCCAAAGGGCTTTGGTTCCATCCCTCCAATGCAGCTGCCCATAGAATACTTTGCTCTCTTGAGCTGACTCCTCCCAGGGTATACCGCTCTCCTTGGCAGGTGTCCCAAGTTGTCTCTGGAATCTCTAACATCTTTACTTCTTAATGGCAAACCAGGCTTTAACTTCACAGCACAAACTGCCCTCCTTGGTCCTCTAAACTGCAGACTTTCTGCCACATGCTGCCTGGCTTCCATCATTTTTTGAAATCTTGGAGGAGGACTCCAGCATCAACTCCCTCTTGCATCACCTCCTAAAACAAAACCACGTGAATGACTTTGCCAAGACTGGCCCCCTTGAATCACAGCTGATTCTGCTTCTTTATGCTGATGGTGGGGAAAAGTTCTTTCACACCTGGACAGTGGTTTAGTAGAAGTGAATCCTGGCTTTGAAACTCCACCCCTTAGCTCATTTCTTCTAAAAGGATTTGCATTCTTATGGGTGGGAGCCTTCTCTGAGAATCTTGCCCTCAAGCTAGGGCCTCTCCTATTATCCAAATTAAGAGCAGGCTTTGATTTACAAATAGAGCTAATCTCTTCAACAGCCATTTTGTTCTCTGCTTCTTCCTGGTTTACTCTTTAAGTTTGGCTTTGTATTTTTCATCATTAGATCTTACAGTTTTTGCTTCTTCCAGCCTGAATTTTTGCTCTTTTTCATAATTTTCAAGACAACTAAAAAGTAGCCATATCACATTTCAAGACTACACTCTTTGAAATTTCCTCTGCCAAATATTCCAGTTTAACTTCAGGCAAGCTTTCAGGACGAGGGCAAAACTTCACTAAACTCTGGGCCAGCACATGGCTCCGTGTGTCACTTGTCCAGTTGCAACACAGTCTCTATTCCCCTCTGGACCATCACTAGCTGCTTCCACTACCTGTGTCTTTCACACCATTGCTCTCATCTGAGCTCTCACGAGAAAGGCCCATTTGGCTTCTCACCAAGATGCAAAGACTTTCCCAGCACAAAGTCCCAAAGTTCTCCATATTTCTCCCAACAAACATTTCCAAAGGCACACTAGCCACATCACAGCATTGGCCATACTGCTGGATACCAACTTCTCTCAGCTTCACAAACAACTTCACATTGTGGTACCGGCTATTCTAAATCTCACAGCAATAGCCCACTACCCAGTACAAATTTCTGTAACAGTTGCTCTTAACTATTGCTGTGAGAGAACACTCAAAGTCAATCAACTTAAGGGAGAAAGGGAGTTTTATTTAGTTTACAGTTCCAGAGGGGAGACAGTTTCTCATGGCAGAGGCGGCATGGCTGGCTGGCCAAAGCTGGAGGAGGCTAAGTCACCACAGACATCTTGGAAGCTGAGAGCTGCAGACTGGTTGCTGCAAAGGCAGACTTCTCCTGGAGGTAGGGTGGGACTCAAAGCCCACCCCTTGTGATTGCTTTCCTCCAGCAAGGCTCCATTTCTCAAAATGACATGACCTTGCCGAACACATGAGACTGTGGGAGACACATTTCAAACCATGACACTCCCTCTCGTCTTATGGCTCCAGCTAAGACATCAAGTACAATATTGAATAGAAGTGGTGAGAGTGGACAGCCTTTTCTCTTCCTAATTGAAGCGGGAATGCTTCAAGTTTTTCCCCATGGAGTATAATCCTTGCTGTTGGCTTGTTGTATACAGCTTTTATTATGTTGATAAATGTCCCTTCTTTTCCAACTGTCTCTAGGATTTTGATCATAAAAAGATGTTGGATCTTTTCAAAATCTTTTTCTGTGTCTATTGAGAGTATCATATGGTCTTAGACTTTGGATTGGTTTATATGATGAGTTACATTCATTGATTTCCCTATGTTGAACCAACCTTGTATGCCTGGGATAAAACCTATTTGATCACAGTGAATGATCTTTTTGATATGTTTTTGAATCTGATTTGTTAAGAATCTTTGCATCTGTGTTCATCAAAGAGATTGATCTATAATTTTCTTTTTTAAGTGTATCTTTATTAGGTTTTGGGATTAGTATGATATTAGCTTCGTAAAAAGAATTTGTAAGTGTTCCTTCCTTTGAAATTTGATGGAACAGCTTAAGGAGTATTGTTGTTAGTTGTTCCTTAAATATCTGGTAGAATTCTGTGCTGAATCCATCTGGCCCAGGACATTTTTTTGGTGGGAAGATTCGAGATTACCTCGTCGATTTCATCATTTGTTGTAGGACTATTTAAATAATTCAAAACTTCCTGATTCAATTTAGGTAAGTTGTGCTTACTTAGAAATTCATCCATTTCTTTTGGGTATACAAATTTTATGGAGTATAAGTTTTTGGAATATGACCTTATAATTATCTGAATTTATTGGGTATCAGTTGTGGTAACTCCATTTTCATTTCTAATTTTGTTAATTTGGGTTTTCTCTCTCTTGATTTTAGTTAATTTAACTAGATGTGTATCAATCATTGATTTTTTTCAAAGAATCAGCTTTTTGTCTGGTTGATTCTTTGTATGATTGTCCTTATCTCAATTTCGGATATTTCTCCCCTGATTTTACTAATCTCGTCTCTTCTACTGCTTTTGGGATTGGATTGCTCTTGTGTCTCTAAAGCTTTAAACTGCATTGTTAAGTTATTTATTTGTGATGTTTCTATTTTTTTGATCTAGTCAGTAAGAGCTATAAATATAAACTTCCCTCTTAGGATGGCTTTCATTGGGTCCCAGAGATTTTGATATGTTGTGTTTTCATTATCATTTGCTTCTAGGAAATCTTGAAATTCCTTTATAATTCCTTCCTGAATCCAAATCTCATTCAGCATCATAGTATTTAGTCTCCAGGATTTAGTGTGCTTTCTGTTGTTTGTTATGTTGCAGATGTCGAGCCTTAGACCATGGTGGTCTGATAGGGTGCAGGCTAGAATTTCAACTTTCCTGTATATGTGAAGATTCATTTTGTGGCCCCTATGTGTGCTCTGTTTTAGAGAAAAATGTGTGTTCTTTGGTGCATGAGTGGAAAGTTTGATAGAGATCTATAAGGTCCATTTCAGTAAGGGTTTGATTAAGTTTCAATGTGTCTCTGTTAAGTTTTTGACCTGTTGATCTATCCCACGTTGAGAGAGTGGTATTGAAATCCCTGAGGATTATCGTTTTGGAATTGATTTCTTGCTTTAGATGCTCTAGTATTTGCTTAGTAAATGTGGAGCAGCCCGTATTAGGTGCGTATATGTTCGGTATTGAGAAGTCTTCCTGGTGAATTGTGTACCTGTGACTAAAATGTAGTATCCTTCTTTGTCTCTTATGATTTCTTTTGGTTTGAAGTCCACTTTGTCAGATAGCATAATTGCTACCCCTGCTTGTTTCTTGGTTTCATTAGCCTTGAGAATTTTTGACCGGCCTTTTACTTTTAGAATGTGACTATCTTTTGTGGTGAGATGTGTTTCCTGAAGACAGCAGATGGATGGGTTGTGATTTCTAATCCATGTTTATAATCTGTGTCTTTTGATTGGTGAGTTAATTCCATTGACATTTAGTGTTATAATGGAGAAATTGCCTTTAATTCCTGACACTTTTTGTGTTTAATGGCTTTCATAAATGTCTTATTTAGCTTGTAGGTTTTGGTGGTATTATACTTCCCTTCTGTCCTCCTGGATATGCTTGTTCTTTTCTTCAAGCTGGTATATCTTTTCTAGCATTTTTTGAAGGCCTGGTTTGGTAGTCATATAAGCCTTCAGGTTGTCTTTATGCTGGAAAATTTTTGTTTCACCCTCGATCATGACATAATTTTGGTGGGTATATCAGCCTGGGTTGACATTTTTGCTCACTCAGTATTTCAAGTATGTCTCTCCAAGCTCTTCTTGCTTTTACTGTTTCCATTGAGAAGTCATTTGTTATTTTAATAGGTTTACCTTTAAAAGTGACTTGTTTTTTCCCTTGAAGCTCTCAGCACATTTTCTTTGTCTTGTATGTGGAGTGTTTTGACTATTATTTGCCATGGCAAGTTTCTGTTTTGGTTATATCTGGAGTGTCTAATGCCTGCTGTGTTTGGATGGGCATCTCTTTTTTTAGATGAGGAAACTTTTCCTTTATGATAATTTGAAAAATTTCCTCAGGTGTGCTATTTTGAGGTTCTTGTTCTGGTATTCCATGAATGTGCAGGTTGGGCTTCTTCAAATTGTCCTGTAACTCTTGAATATTTGTTTTAAGTATCTTTTTGGCCTTAACAGTCTCTTCCATTGAGCTGCTTTGTTCTTCTACTTTGTCTTCAAGATCTGATATTCTATTTTCTACTTCATTAGGTCTGCTGATAAGACTCTCTGTTGAGTTCTGGCTTGAAGATAACTTGTCTTTTAGCTCAGTTTTAAACTCTTCTCGAGATTGTTTTAACTGCTGTATGCTTATTTTTGTTTCTTAAGCTGTTTTTCTCATCCATTCCAAGTGCCTGTTGTGTTCCTGTGGTTGATGCAGTTATTTAACTCCTCCTGGATTTCTTCTTTCATAGTATTGATTGTGGCAATGATCAGGCTTTGAAAGTCATTATCTTGGGTATGGCTTTCCTGGCTATTTTCTGTGAATTTGTTGTGGTTGGAATCTATCATTATGGGGTTAATTCTTTTGGTAGGAGATTTGTTGTCTTGTTTTTTGTTTCTTATGTATTTGTGCTGTAACCTGTGCATTTTTGTTTTATCTCTTAAGACCTTCTTTCAGTTTCTGTGTGTTTTTGACTGAACTGAATTAGATGGTATTACTACACTTGAACAGTTATTACTAGTGTTTGCCTTGTAGTTGGGTACACTTGCCTGGTATTGGTGTTATTTCCTAGATGAGGCTATTAGACTATTAGTACATCAATTAGGTTTATTAGACAGGGATTGAAGATTAGTATAGTAGTGCACTTTTTTGATTTACTTCCTTGGTGACATGTGATGGTGAATGGTATACACCCAGAAGTTGTATGCATTTTGGGGTAGCTACATGGAAATGTTATACTACAGTGACTAATAATTGAGAGGAAGAAGATGGTAAAATGGGTTTACTTATCTTTCAGCTGGATGTGAAGATTCTCTCCCTTGTGATGGGATGATTTTTGAGGACTTCAGATGTATGGTGTTTGTCTCCTAGAGCTTTGCTTTGGTTTTCTTTGGACTCTGTTGAATTCTGAGGAGCAGGGAGTCTGCCCTAGTCTGGGTCAGGGGCAGCAGGTTAGTGTCTATTGTGGCATATAGATCACCTCAGACCTGGAGCGTGGCCTAGGGGCATTCCCCAGTGCCGGAGCAGACTGGCTGCCACTCTGGGAGCTGGAGGGTTGAGCAGGTGACCTGGGACCTGGGGTGTGGTCTAGGGTCCTTATCTGAGTATCAGGGTGTCTACCCTGGCCCAGATCAGGGTAGCAGGCCAATTGACATCTGAAGTGGGGGTCTGGAGAGTCAAACTTTGGTCCTTTTGTTTGCATGACAAGTCTTGTCAGTGTCATGATACTATTTTCTCAGAAATATGGGTCTCTTACAAAACTCATGAGAAAAGTTTCTTTCTTCTTCTTGCATTTTTATGGTAATGTCACATAAGCATGAGGGTCCTCATGAGTTTGAGAAAAAGCTGCATGTCCACCTGTTGATCTTGTTCTCTTTCCCTTCTGCTCTTTTCTGTCTTGCTTGGTAATACTCATTCTCTCACGGTCTTTTCTAAAAAATTTTACACTATCTGCCATTTTGTTATTGATTCTTTTTTGATATCATGACTCTTCTTTCATCTGGACCCTCAATTTTGTAGTCTATGTGATGTAAGAGGTTTTGATATTTTGAAGTCTCAGTCAGTTGATATTATTATCCACTAGCACACTATCTTTCTGCCATATTACACTTTTGGAGAGATTTTAATTATGAATAACTATACAAAATTGATCCTGAGTGGAGATAGTTATACAGGAAAGATTTTGAATATGCTTTTAAAACCAATACTTTGTATTCCACTTAATAAATGGACAATCAACTAACTTTTTTTTAAAAAATTTTTATTATTATTATTTATTCAACTGTGCGCATGTGTGTGTGTATGTGCGCGTGCGTGTGTGTGTGTCTGTGTGTGTGCCACCTCCTTCTGCCCCGGGATTCACAGGCTCCGCCCTACCAGGACCAGAAGCGCAGGCCGCCCCCGCTTCCGCCTGGCGTCTATAAGTGGGATCGAACTCAGGACCTTCCACCTGCAAGGCGGAGGCTTAACCCCTGAGCCACCTCTCCATCCCCGACAATCAACTAACTTTATCACTAAATATATTGACAGTGTAGGATTGTTGTAGTTAAATACAAGTGTTAGTTTTATGATTGAGGGTACTCTGGGTACATTTGTAGAGAATTGGTAGTTGAGTTAAATGCAGAGCAAACCTAAAGAAGATTGTCTAGTGGACGGGAAGCCCCAGCCCATGGTGGGTGGGGCTAGTCCCTGGACAGGTGGATAAAATGGAGGGAACAGTTTGAGAAGTAGGCATCCTTCTGTATACTTGGCCAGATATGTTGGACTGGCAAATAAGGATCATCCCTCTCAGCCATTATGTGACATGGTTTGATCAGTTTCCTGAGCCATTTAGTGATGGTGTATGCTTTTCTGACAAGCTGGAGTAAGAACTGTAACCAGAAATTATAAGAAAATTAATATATTATTTCCTTAAGTTGTTTTGCCATGATTTTAGCAGCAACCATGAAGGCAAACTGCAACAGGGATTTTTTGCTAGGCTTTATGTCATCTTCTTGCACTAGAGGTAAGTCTGTATGTAGTTTTATCTATAACTCACGTATTTGCTGTTGAATTTGAAATATCCCCCAGACTCATGGCTTGAATGCTTGGTTTCCAGTGGGTAGTGATGTTTTGGGAGACTGTGGAAATTTCTGGAACTAGGGAGTGATTAGAAGAAGTTGATCACTAAGAGAAAATATCCTTTGTACATTGTACCTCTGCCTGGGTTTCGTCCTTGGACGCTGCTTCCTGAAGCACTTCCACATGAACAGCCTCCAGCACACACTTTGCCACCATGAATTGAAATGACCATGACCTCCCCTCCATAATGGACTGAAACCTTCTGAAACCATGAGCCAAAATAAACCTTTTATGCCTTAAGTTGTTCTAAGATAATTTGATCAAAACAGTTTGAAAGTAACTAATATATCTGGGGAGGGCAAATTACATCAGGCACAGTAGTACAGGTCCTGACTCCCAGGCATGGCAGAGCTGGGTACCTTCTCCATGGACGCATTTGCAGAATTGCTTCAAGTTGGTGTCCTGTAGCACAACAATTATACAATTCCTTTTGTGGCATTCCCATAAAAAGATATTTTAAATGCTTGCCAACTTTATAATTGTATAACTACCATTTATTAAAAATATTCCTGAGAGGAGAGACATTTGCTTGTAAGTGTAGCTGGGAACTGGAGCTTTTGCTCTTCTGCTCTTCCTTCAGTTTTAAGATGCGGAACTTTCTTCTGCTCTGGGCTTTCCTCTCCGTTCCCCTCCATCTCCAGGTGCTGCAGGACATGTTCCTGTCCCAGTGCCATCTCTGGTCTTCTACTTCATACGTGATGCTAGGGGGTCAGTCTCAGAATGGTGGAAAATTTCCATAGCACTTTTGATAAGGGACCCAGTCAACCGAGTACATTTGTTGTGCAACCTCTCAGTGCTATCTACATGGAGGGAAGTCACAAAGAGGAAGCCATGTGGAAAGAGATGGTGGCTTAAATGTCTTTGGTTGATAAATCATGTGATCATGAGAACATGTTCCTGAGTATGAAGTTATTTCTGAAGGAGGACCTAGGTGGGCCCCTGTCAGGGCATTGGAAAAGATGGGCAAATGAGGGGACAGGAGTCTTGGCACTTGCAGCTTTGTGGACAATGTAACTCTGGCCCTCACCCCAGAGAGGCCAGGAGGGTGAGGAAGGAGAATAAATAGATGGGCTGACAGGATGATGCTTATCACTCCTTTTAGACAAAGCTCAGGGAAGTGAAATATCTGAGAGCCAGCAGCTTAGTGGGTCTAGAGGCCCAGAAGGTCATCTTTGAAGAGGTGATGCTCAAATAGAAAGGTGGATGATGGTTAATGTTCAATAAGGTGAGAAAAGTGTCTCAGCTAATAGTGCTGTGTGCATGCACAATTCCAGGACCCTGCAGGTAGAGGGAAGCAGAGCAAGAGTTCGCAGCCAGTCTGAGTTACACGACAATCTCCCGTGTTTAGAAAAAGAGTTGACGTCATTACAGAAGCGTGGATGGCATAGATAAAGACCCAGGGGTGAAGGTCACACACAGTTAGAGATGAACAAGGACTCAGAATAACTGGAATCAGATGCCAGAGAAAGGGGGCTTAATAAGAAAGGGGCAAAACCACAAAAGACCTGGTACAGCATGTTAAAGAGATTGTTTCCAAGGTATTGAACAAGACAGGTGAGCATCACACTTAGAAAGTTCATGTCAAGCAAGTTTATTGAGCAGGAAGTAGGAGACACTGGGCTGGTGCGGGAGTATTGAGGCAGGATAGAAGAAGGGGAGAAGTCAATACAAGAAAATTAGAAGGAAAGGAGCTCCTCTCTCCAGCCTGATCTGGCTGAAAGCCAAGAATTTTGACAGAACTGACTAACAGATTGCAAGAGCCCTGCTGAGAACTATGCTCCATTTTCTGAAAACTAGCTTAACCAAGAATATTAAGACAGCTAATGAACCACACTGTACCGGCCTACTTGTCTCTGTTGTCGTGAGATAACACTCAGTGTCAAGCAACTTAAGGAAGAGAAGGAGAGCTATTCCGGTCACCATTTCAGAGGGGAGATTCAGTCCATTATGGCAGGAAAAGCATGGCTGAGCGGCAGTAGCTTAAATCACTGCAGACATGATGGAAACTGAGAGCTGCTGCCGCCAGCAGGTTGAGGCTAACCAATGTCAAGGCTCCCCCCCCCCCCGTGACTGCCTTCCTCCAGAAAGTTTCCTCTAAAGGTGCCATGACCAAACAACTGAAGATTCAAACGACTTACATTTCAAACCATGGCTTTTCACTAGTGTGGCCCTCTGTGTTTTGTCTGGTTTGCCTTTGATGGCATTTGCCTGATATACTTCATGCTCCAGTGGTAGGTCAGACATTATCTCCTGGGCATGACAGAGTTGTAATATACAAAATTTCATGGAGATATTGTATGCTTACACAAGAATTGCATGGGATCTGTCTCAACATCTCACCACTTAAGTAGAAAGATTTCAAGATCTACATCTATCTGAGAGACTGGTGAGGATTGAAGCTGATGGGGATAAAAAGAAAAAAAAAAAAAAAAAACTAGGCCAGAGAGATAGCTCAGGGGTTAAGCCTCTGCTTCGCAAATAGAAAGTCCTGAGTTCGGATCCCAAATCCCATGTTAAAAACAAGAAGCAGAGATGGAAGCCACCTGAACTTCTGGTTCTGGAAGGCAGAGCCTGGAAAACCCAGAGGAGAGCAAATGGGAGGTGGAAGCAATCCAATGTGATTGGATTCCTGATGTCACCCTTGGGCCTCCACAGGCACACACAGTGCCCTCTGATAGACACACATGCCAAAAATAACCTTAAAAAAAGGAAATGCTTTCTTCGATGGTAAATGTCCCTCAAAAATTCCAACTCTGCCTCACACTGACTCATCTTGAAATTCTTCCTTTGGATGTAAGTTAAGATTCCAAGTGCCCCAGAGCAGAGCGCAGAATGCACAGCAAGGAGCATCTTCCACTGCTAGTGATGGCAGGGATAAGGGACATGAAGGAGCTGGGAACACACAGCCAAACCCAGCACCATCCACACAGGTCAGGAGAACAGAGCATGTGGAGGACAGGAGGTCACAGTGTAGTAGAAAGACGCTTCTCCCCAGGAGTATCCTAGCTGCAAGCGTGTGGTAGAGCAGAGAATCTTCAGAAGGAGCTTTCCAGGGGCACTTCACAGCTGGGATGTCCTAAATGACAGTAAACCTACTTTTGAGTTTACAGTTCAGGTCATTTTCATGTGTGCATTGTATGCTTATTATGCTGGTAATTTAGAGGGAAAACGATTTCTGTTCTCTTATTTTTCCTCAAAGTGAATTGACAAAGCACAGGACTCTCAGTATATGATGCAGATTTTATATGCAGTTACCGCAGAACATATCCAATTACAAAATACGATAGTTCCTAAAATTTTCCTCTAACTTCATCTCTATGGCCTCAAAAAGAAACTCAGCTCTTGCATATTCACGCATATTTACTAGTATTACTTTATTCTTATTTTAGCTGGTTTGATGTTGAACCCTATGTAGATGAACACATATTCATATCTCAGGAATTAACCAGACTAATATTGAAGAGCTTAACACAGTGAAGATTTCCATTACCATGTGCATCTATCATGGGTCAGTGGGGAGCAATGTTCCACATAGTTCCTTAGGGTTCCAGAGTGAAAGGTCCATCTTCTTGAAGATAGATAGCCTGATCACATGACTTCCCTCAGCAGAGGAAAGCAATGCTGTGTCACATGCTACAATACTCTCTGCCTGAGAAAAGACCCAAAGATGCCACTTTGATCCACAGCCCCTAGGTCAGGTTTGACTACCCAGCCATACCTCACTGCTGGAAGAATTTATCTTTATATGGCAAATACCACATGCCTCTACCACACTCAATATGATATAAATTCAGAGTCTCAAAGGCTAATTCAGAATACGAGGATGTGTAAGCAAATTAATAATAAGATGGCCTACAATTGATATTAACAAGTATTACTATTAATAAGTTACTTTTCTTAAAAATTATCTAAACAAAGTGAACATGGAAATGCCTCTATATAATTTTCCAGTGTCTTAATTCATCAGAAGCAATTTGTGTTTGACCCAGTTATTTAGATTTTGATGCATTATTTGCAATATTAGTTATATGACAGAACTGGCTTCCATTACATTTTTTCCAACATCAGTGTGATTAAGGATAACTAGATTGTTTCTGTTGTTGCTTTTATATGAAAATATGTATAGGAAATTAAGAAAAAGACAGTGAAAATTACAATTCTAAATACTTTGCTTTGGCTATGAATCCTGATTTCAGCATAATTAAAATATGTCATTGCGTATTTCTATTCTTTCTGTCTGTAATAACCATGCCCAGAAAGAAAACACGGCCACTTACAAAGAATTTAGTTTTATCACATTTAATTATATCATTTTTTTCTCAATCAAGTTCATAAGGAAATTCCTGGACTCTTAATTTGTCAAATTTCCTAGTTGCACTATACAATGAATTTTATTTCTTTTGAACTGGAAGCATTCAGCGAAAAGTTCCCAAATTTGAAATTTCTGATCATTTAGAGAACATATATCTTACATACAAGAATATTTTTCTTAAAAGAAAAGATAGGGAAGAGCTCTTTTTCTTCCCCTCTCCCTTTCCCTTCCTCTTCCTCTCCCTCTCCTCTTTCTCTCTCTCTCTCCCTTCTTATCGCTCTCCTTCTCCCTCTCCTTCTATTCCCTTTTGATTCAGAATCCACTGTTTCATAGGCATGACTGAAAATGATACTTTTTCTTAATTTTGAAAAAGACCACTTATCCCTGGGAGAACTTTTCATGTTGTTATATATTTTTCTTCGACTCCTATTATTATGCCTTGGTGTAATTTTAAAGTGTTGCCAGCTTTTGTAGCATATAAGTTACTCCCTTACTGAAGGATTATGTTTAAAAATAAAATGAGTAATTAAAACACAACTTAATCCTGCAGCATGTAATTTCTTGATGCTAAATTTATGCTGAGGTTGGTAGGAGTTATAACTTGAAGTTCTTCAGAAACACTTGCATGAATTTAATTTTTTTCTTCCTGGTTAGAGCATATTTATGTCTTAAGCAGACTTTTTAAACCAGCCACTTTTATGGGTGTGTGCGTGTATGCGTGCGTGCGTGTGTGTGTGTGTGTGTGTGTGTGTGTGTGTGTGTGTGTACACAAACAGGGCATTTGAGTGTGTGTGCCTGTGCAGGCCCAAGGGTGACTTTAGGAATCATCCTGGAGTGCTCTACCTCTTTATTGTTTTGTTCTGTGTTTCTCAGGCTCTCCTTCCAAGGTAGGCAAGACAGACTGTCATATCCAGCTAGGATTTCCATGGGACCAGGGGACCCAAACTCAATCCTTTTGCTTGTGAGGTAATAAAGGCTTTTTAAGCCTTGTGCCATCTCCCCAGCCCCTTCCCCAAAGTTTTTAACTTTTTTTCTCTTAGGTTACAAACCCTCTCAGTGTTTTTCTCTCCTAGAAATCAGGCCCTGCCCACTGCCATTCATTCCCTGCCCCCTGCTCTCCCTTCCTTTCTTTCTCTCAGACAGAGAAGTAGCGCTGTGCTGTGGCCTCAGCTGCAAGATGAGTTTATTGGTCCTATCTAGTAGCTTCTCCACCCTGTGCTAGGACTCACGCAGACCAAGTCACACAACGCGGAATATCCCACCATCCCTGAAAAGCAACGAAAGCTAAAACTCTCCTTTTTTCTTGGACTCCCAAGGGGTTCTGAGACCTTGCAGGGGATTCTCCTCTTCCTTCACATCTTTATCACACTAACTGTGGTGGCTTGTCCCTAATAAATACTCTCCCACTGTCTCTCCTAACACAGATCTTCTCTGATTTTTTTATTTCTCCCACATTTTATTTTTTCCTAATCATACAAGCTCAACAGGTACCCCATCTTCTTTCTCCCTGCTCAGTCAAATCCCATTCCATTCTTCCTCCTTCCCCCTTTCCTTTCACCCACACCCCTCCCTCCTCCTCTCCCAGTGCCTCCCCATTCCTCCCTCCCATCCCCTGGAGCATCCTTTTGTGTGAACAACATACCTCCCTCTGAGTCCTCCACCCTAGTGAGGGTTCAGGACTTGGTGGCATAGCCCAGAGCCCCTTCTTGGGTTCCCAGTTAGTATGGGAACTCTATTCTGACTGTTTAATCCCCTTGCCTCTAAGGATCCTACTGCCTGGAGCCTCCTCCCTTGTGATCCATGCTAGACTTTGGGGTGTCCTTGACATGTCAGCCATTGGGCAGGTCAGACAAAGTCCAATTCTGGCTGCTGCAGCCCTAACTTGTGTGGAGTATCTTGCATATCGTTAGTCCTCCCCCATCTTTAGGCTCTTACAATCTTGCTGCACCTTCTTCTGCAAGGTTCCCTGAGCTTCAGGATGAGGAGAGATTTGGCTGGTCTGGTTCCAGGTGAATAATGTAGGGTCTTTGGTGTTCTGAATTATGGTTTGTTATTATTTTCACTTTTGCTTTTCCTGCACGGCCCTTGGCTACATCCTGACTGGTATTGAAGATCACCTCCTAACCAAAGATAAAAGACTTTAAATGAAGATCTTAATATAAGAGGAAGCTCAAAGGTAGATGGAAAAATAGGAGTAGGACACAGCAGTGGGGGAGGGGGTCAGTGTCACATTTGCCATATGGTTACCATCTATCTGCTAGTCCCTATATCTTCCCTGATTGGTGAGATCAAACCTGTCAGTCCCAAGTGTTTCAGACCAGAAAGGGAAGTGAGAGTGAGCTGCACCAGATGTCTCACTACTTACATGTAATACTTGACCATGGGCTACTTATCTACTGAAGCTTGATCCCCTAGCTACTTTCTTTTGAGGTCCTCCTTCCCCTTCCCTCCTATTTATAATCCTTTGTGAATACAGTGAGTATTAAAGAGATTTACCTTTTACCTTTGACTATGTCATTAAGTGCTTTTGGAACTAGGATCCACCTATTAGGGAGTATATACAATATCTAACTTTCTGTGTCTGGGATACTTCACACAATATAATTTTTTCTAATTCCATTCATTTCCCAGCAAATTTCATTAATTCATCTTTTTTGATGACAGTCATATTTCATAATGTAAATATACCATATTTTCCTTATCCATTCGTCAAGTGTTGGGCATTTGGGTTGATTCTATGACTTTGCTATTGTAAATAGTGCTGCTATGAACATGGTTGTGCTCGCGTTACTGTAGTGACTTTCTGCATTATGGGGGATTATTCCCAGTAGTGGTATAGCAGGGTCATATGGCATTTCAATCTTTAACTCTTTCGGGAATCGCCATACTGATTGCCAGAGTGGTTGTATAAGCCTGCATTCCCACCATTCTCTTTAATCCTCTCCAGCATTTAGCATTGTTTGTATTATGGATTTTTGCCATCCTGACTAGTGTGAAATGATATCTCAGGAAAGTTTTGATATGCATTTGGCTAGGGATGTGGAACATTTTAAAAGGTATTTGTTAGACATTTTGATTTCGTCCCTGGAAAAGTTTCTTTTGAGTTCTGTTGCAGTTTACCTGCATGGCTGCTAATAAATGACCATCAAACGGCTTAACAGAATAAGGGGTTTATTGTCTCTTACAATTATCTGGCTACAGTTCTCAGTCTAGCTTGAAAGGAGAGTTCATGCCAATACCAAGGCTGAGGGAACTGGCCACACCATCTCTATATAATGGCTGAGAGAAGGAAGATCCTTATTTGCCAGACCAGCATGTCTGGCCAAGTGTGCAAAAGGATGCCAACTTTCTCAATCAGTTCTTTGTATTTTATTCACCTGTTTAGGGCCTAGTCTCATCCACCATAGGCTGGGCCTTCCCCATCAGCTAGACAATCTCCTTCAGGTTTGCTCCTGCAGGTTAACTCAGCTACTAATTCTCCACAAATGTGCCCAGAGCTCAAACCCTCAACTGTCAAGTTTACACCTGTGCCTAACTATGACAAGTTATGAACCCATTTTTTTTAAATTGGCCCATTTATTTCCTTGGTGTTTAGTTTTCCAAGTTCTTTGTGCAGTCTGGATAATAGAGCTCTGTCAGATATGTGGTTAGCGAAGATTTTCTCCCATTTTGTAGGTTGCCTTTCTGCTTGGTTTACAATCTCCTTAGCTGAACAGAAGCTCTTTAATTTCATAAGATCCCATTTGTTGAGTGTTGGTTGTATTGACTGTGCTATTGGATTTCTGTTTAGGAACTGTTGGCCTGGCCCAATTAGCTCAAAGGAGTTCTCTACTCTTTCAACTAGAGTTTTTATAGTCTCTGGCCTAATATTGAGATCTTGATACATTTGGAATTAATTTTTGTGCATGGCGATAAGTACAGATCCAGTTTTAGTCTTCTGCATGTGGATATCCAATTTTGCCAGGACCATTTGTTGAAGATGCTGTTCTTTTTCCATTGAATTTTTTGGGCCCCTTTGTCAAAGATCAAATGGCTGTAATTGTGTGGGCTTATATTTGGGTCTTCAACCCTTATCCATTGATCTATGTGGCTATTTTGGAGCCAGTACCAAGCTGTTTTTATTACTATAGATTTGTAGTATAGATTAAGATTTGGTATGGTGATACCTCCAGCAGTGTTTTTGATACTCAGGATTGTTTTTGCTATCCTGGGCCTTCTGTGCTTACATATGAATTCTGAGATTGTTTGGTCAATTTTTTTAAGGAATTGCTTGGGGATTTTGACTGATATAGCATTGAATCTGTATATTGCTTTTCATAGGATGGTCATTTTTATCATGTTGATTCTGCCGATCCAGGAACATGGGACATCTTTCCACCTTCTGGTGTCTTCTGTAATTTTCTTCTTTAGGGTTTTAAAATTTTCATTATAAATGTCTCTCACTTCTTTGGTTAGATTTATACCAAGGTATTTAATTTTTTAGGGGCTATAGTAAATGGGATTGTTTCTCTTAGAACTTTTTCACTTTTTTCGTCCTTGGTGTATATTTTTGCATGTTTATTTTGTAATCTGCCACTTTGCTGAACTTCTGTATTAGTTCCAGGAGTTTCCTAGTGGAGGTTTTAGGATCACTCAGATAAAGATCATGTCATCTGCAAACAGAGATAACTTGACTTCTTCCTTGCTGGTTTGAATCCCTTTTATCTCCCTCTCTTGTCTTATGGCTCTAGCTAAGACTTCAAGTACAATATTGAATAGAAGTGGTGAGAGTGGATAGCCTTGTCTGTTCCTGATTGAAGCGGGAGTGCTTCAAGTTTTTCACCATTCAGTAGAATCCTTGTTATTGGCTGTATACATATTTATTATATTCATATATATTCTTTCCATTCCAACTGTCTCTAGGATTTTGATCATAAAATGATGTTGGATCTTGTCAAAAGCTTTTTCTGAATCTATTGAGAGTATCATGTGGTCTTGGACTTTGGACTGGTTTACATGATGAATTACATTTATTGATTTGCGTATGTTGAATCAACCTTGTGTGCCTGGGATAAAGCCTACTTGATCACAGTGAATGATCTTTTTGATATGCTTTTGAATCTTATTTGTTAAGATTTTGTTGAGAATCTTTGCATCTGTGTTCATCAAAGAGATTGGCCTATAGTTTTCTTTTATAAGTGTATCTTTATGAGGTTTTGAGATTAGTATGATATTAACTTCGTAGAAAGAATTTGGAAGTGTTCCTTCCTTTGCTATTTTATGGAATAGTTTAAGGAGTATTGTTGTTATTAGCTCCTTAAATGTCTGGTAGAATTCTGTGCTGAATCCATCTGGTCCAAGACAATTTTTGATGGGAAGATTTGAAATTACTTTATCAATTTCATCATATGTTATAGGACTATTTAAATAATTCAAACCTTCCTGATTCAATTTAGGTAAGTTGTCCTTACTCAGAAATTCATCTATTTCTTTTGGGTATACAAATTTTATGGAGTATAAGTTTTTGAAATATGACCTTATAATTCTCTGAATTTCTTGGGTATCAGTTGTGATAACTGCATTTTCATTTCTAATTTTGTTAATTTTGGTTTTCTTTGTCTTTATTTTGGTAATTTAGCTAAGGGTGTATCAATCATTTTAAAAGAATCAGCTTTTTGTCTGGTTGATTCTTTGTATGGTGGTCCTTATCTCAATTTCAGATATTTCTCTCCTGATTTTACTAATCTCCTCTCCTGTACTGTTTTTGGGATTGGATTGCTCTTGTGTCGCTAAAGTTTTAAGCTGCATTGCTAAGTTATTTGCTTGTGATGTTTCTGGTGTGTTTTTTTTTTTATATAGGTATTAAGAGATGTAAACTTCCATCTTAGGACAGCTTTCACTGTGTCCCAGAGATTTTGATATGTTGTATTTTCATTATCATTTGCTTCTAGGAAATTTTGAATTTCCTTTTTGATTTCTTTCTGAGCCCATTTCTCATTCAGCATCATAGTGATTAGTTTCCAATAGTTAGTATATTTTCTGCTATTTGTTGTGTTATGGATGTCAAGCTTTAGATCATAGTGATCTGACAAGGTACAGGCTATAATTTCAACTTTCCTGTATATGTGGAGATTCGTTTTGTAGCCCAATAAGTGGTCTATTTTGGAGAAAGTTCTGTGGGCTACTGAGAAGAATGTGTTTTACTTGGTGCTTAGATGGAAGGCCTGATAGAAATTTGTTATCCCATTTTAGTAAGGGTTTGATTTAGTTGCAATGTGTCTCTATTGAGTTTTTGGCCTGTTGATCTATCCCATGTTGAGAGTAGGATTTTAATACAACTAATATCATTTTGGGATTGACGTTGTGGTATTTGCTCAATGAATGTAGTGGAGCCCATATTAGGTCTGTATATGTTCAGTATTGTGAAGTCTTCCTGGTGAATTATTCCTGTGACTAAAATGTAGTATCTTTCTGTGTTTCTTCTTTGGTTTGAAGTCCACTTTTTCAGATACCATAGTTGCTACCCCTGCTTGTTTCCTGGTTCCATTAGCTTGTAGAATTTTTCACCAGCCTTTTACTTTTAGAATGTGCCTATCTTTTGTGGTGAGATGTGTTTCCTGAAGGTAGCAGATGGATGGGTTGTGATTTTTTAATCCATGTTTTGTAATCTGTGTTTTTTGATTGATGATTTAATTCCATTAATATTTAAGGTTATAATGGAGAATTTTTTGTGTTTAGTGGCATTCATAAGTGTATTATTTAGCTTATAGGTTGTGTTGGTATTAAACTTCCCTTCTGTCTTCCTGGATTTGCTTTTTTTTGCTTCAAGCTTGCATATCTTTTCTAACATTTATTGAAGGCCTGGTTTGGTAGTCATATAAGTCTTTAAGTTGTCTTTATGGTGGAAAACTTTTGTTTCACCCTCAATCATGACAGATAGATTTGATGGGTTTATCAGCCTGGGTTGACATTTGTGCTCATTCAATAGTTAAAGTACATCTTTCCAAATAATTCTGGCTTTTACTGTTACCATTGAAAAATAATTTGTTATTTTAATAGGTTTACCTTTAAAAATGACTTGTTTTTTTTTTTTTTTCTCTTGAAGCTCTCAGCACATTCTCTTTGTCTTGGATGTGGAGTGTTTTGACTATTATTTGCCGTGGTGAGTTTCTATTTTGGTCATATCTGTTTGGGGTGCAGAATGCCTCTTGTATTTGAATGGGCCAAGAGATCTTTAGATGTGGAAGGTTTTCCTTTATGATAATTTGAAAAATTTCCTCAGGTGTAGTATTTTGGGATTCTTGTTCAGGCGTTCTATGAATTCACATATTAGGCTTCTTCAAGGTGTCCCATAATTCTTGAATATTCCTCTCAAGTATCTTTTTGGCTTTAACAAGCTCTTAGTTCGAACTGGTTTATTCTTCCACTTTGTTTTCAAGATCTGATATTCTATCTTCTGCTTCATTAGTTTTGCTGGTAAGACTCTCTGTTGAGTTCTGGGTTGAAGATAGCTTGTCTTTCAGTTTGCGTTTAAACTCTGTTTGAGATTGTTTTAACTGTTCTATGCCTATTTTTGTTTCTTCATCTGCTTTTCTCATCTCCAGGTGCCTGTTGTGTTCCTGTTCAAAGTGGCTGATGTGGTTATTTAATCTCCTCCTGGATTTCCTCCTTCATTGTTTTGACCATAGTAAAGATCAGACTTTGAAAATCATTATCTTGGGTGTGGCTTTCTTTGTATTTTCTGTGAGTTTGTTCTGGTTGTATTCTATCATTAGGGGATTGAATCTTTTTGTAGGAGATTTGTTGTCTTGTTTTTTGTTTCTCATGGATTTTTGCTGTGACCTGAACATTTTTGTTTTATCCCTTATATCTTCTTTTTGTTTTTGTGTGGTTTTGGATGAACTGAATTAGACAGTATTACTACACTTGAGAAGTTATTACTAGTGTTTGCATTGGAGGTGGGTACGCTTGTCTAGTATTGGTGTTATTTCTTAGATGAGGCTTTTGTACTGTTAGTACATCAATTAAAGTCGGGTTTAGTAGATAGGGATTGAAGATTAGTATGGTAGTGCACTTTCTAAGTTTACTTCCTTGGTGATATGTGAGGGTGAATGATATAGTCCCTGAAGTTGTGTGGGTTTTTGGGTGGCTATATGGAAATGTTAAACTATGGTGACTAATAATTGAGAGAAACCAGATGGTAAAAAGTGTTTACTTATCTTGGAGCTGGATGTGAAGACTCTGTCCCATATGATGGGATGATTTTAAAAGACATCAGATGAATGGTGTTAGTCCCCTAGCCCGCTGCTTGGGTTTTCTCTGGACTCTGTTGAATTCTGAGGAGCAGGGAGTATACTTGGGTCCAGGGTCCAGGACAGAAAGGCAGAGTGGCTAGTGGGGACAGATGACCTAGGGCCTGGGGCATGAGCTAGTGGCCTTACCTGAGGAGCAGGGACTCTGCCTAGGTCCAGGGTCAGGTTAGAAAGTCTCTAATTTTGAAGGAAAGATTTTCTTTTTCTTTTCAAAGCCCTACCATGTGGTCTCTGGTATGGTACCATCTCTTCTAATGCTTTTCCACTTAAAGAGCCAATCATGGACCTCTGGGATCTCCCCCCTCTCCTCTCTCTTTTTTTTTAATTTTTTTATTATTATTTATTCAATTGTGAGTGTGTGTATGTATGTGCGCGCATGTGTGTATGTGTATGTGTAGAACCACGGACGAATCGGGAACCACCATGGACGCCTCCACCTCCTTCTGCCCGGGGATTCACAGGCTCCGCCTTACCAGGACCAGAAGTGCAGGCCGCCCCCGCTTCAACCTGGCGTCTATACGTGGGATCTGGGATCCAAACTCAGGACCTTCTGCCTGCAAGGCAGAGGCTTAACCCCTGAGCCACCTCTCCAGCCCCTCTCCTCTCTCTTAATAAAACTCATTTTGAAGGACAATCTCAAGTTTGCTTCATTCTCCAGTAAACCAACCAAACCTGCCAATGGATTTTGTTGTAGTAATATTTCAATAGAGTTTTACATATTCAATTATACATTTGATATTCAGGGGAAATGCTTACTTTATGAAACTCTCTCTCTCTCTTTCTTTCTCTCTCTCTCTCTCTGAAGATCATTTTAAAGTTATACATTTAATTACTGCACAGGGCATATGAATCAATTACATGGCACTAACTTCACAGCTTTCTTGAGAAAATGTAAGTTCTTGCAGAAAGATTAATATAGTATCAGGAATCCATTTTTCTGTAAGCACCAGTAAGTCAGCTAATATTTGCTTTACAGTAGCAGGAAGGTAGGAGTTCAGTGAGTGGTGGAAGCCCAGACAATCTTTGGCCTAGCAATGCCAGCAGAAGCCCTTTTGCATCTCTCTCTTACCCTCAACACTTGGGCCACGTTGTTGCCTCAGGCTGCTGCACTTTCAGCCCTTCAAATATTGTCCATGCTGTGGGCAGGAATAAAGACAAAAACCTCTTCTTAACATAGTTTGCTTTTTACTTCCAACAGGAATACCCCTTCCAGGGTCTTCCACTCACATTTTCTTGGCCACATTTGAATTAAGTGACCAGTTAGCAGAAAGGTAGCGTGGAAGTTCAGAAGCGAAACACATGGTGAACAGGCAATTGGCAGAGTTAGCTTATGAATACAAACTAAGTTAGTTATAATTAAAAATTTACAGATATGGACTCAGCAAATGTGTGAGTATACTATTTTTTTTTGTAATTAGCCTCCCTTTCTGTAAAGAAAACCATTTTAAGACCCTCTTAGCTTCATCCTTATAATCTCTCACAAAATGATTTTTGTCTTAATTGGAATATAAGGACTCAGCTAATTTGGGAGGTGAAAGCAGATCTATCAAAAGAGATGTTATGGCACCTGAGTCTGTGTGTGCCACAGTTACCAGGCACCAAACTGTCACATTTTCAGTGTGGACCCAGAATCGTCTTGATTCCTGTGAGACTCAGGCCTGTAACAGCTGCTCTAAGGGCTGCTGGTCTGCAGGCACCTCTCCAGCAAGGTTTTCTAACTCTCTCCGCAGCTTCTGCTGACGTTTTCAAGGTCACACACTGGTCTACGGCTAATGGGCAGGAGAGAAAGATGTTCATAGGAAAGACGTTCTCAGGGTCGACCTGGGAGTGTTACAGGAGTCTTTGGAATAAATATCTGGGCTGTAACAATTGCAAGAACCTTAGGTCTGCCCACCTGTTCCCAACCAATGTGACAATTAAAAAGACAAGAAATACCGAATGGAAATTAAAGAAAGATTATTTAATGAGACCCCATGAGCAAAATAACAAATAAAGACATCTGTGATCCCTTTCCCCAAGTCCAAATTCAGGGTAAATATGATATTTAGGTTTAAGTAGTGTTGCAGTCAGCCTGCACAGTTGCTGATAAATCACCATCAAATGGCTTAAGGGAACAAGAGGTTTATTGTCTCTTACGATTATCTGGTTACAGTTTTCAGTCCAGTTTGACAGGAGAGCTCACCCCAACACTAAGGCCGAGAGAACTGGCCACACCATCTTTACATAATGGTTGAGAGAGGGATGATCCTTACTTGCTAGACCAGCATGTCTGGCCAAGTGTACAAAAGGATACCAACTTCCTCAACCAAATCTCAGTATTTTATTCATCTGTTCAGGGCCTAGTCCCACCCACCATAGGCTGGGCTTTCTCCATCAGCTAGACAATCTCCTGCAGGCTTGCTCTGGGCCCAACTCAACCACTAATTCTCCACAAATGTACCCACAGCTCAAACCCTCAACCATCCAGTTGACACTTGTTACTCACTATGACAAGCAGAGAGGTACACATAATGAAGCAGCTCTGGCCAAGATCATAAGGTGTGGTCTCACCAGTCACTAAGCCATCATTATCTCTGGTTCCTTCTATCTGAAAAATGGTCCCTTAGGGCTGTTTGAAATCTTTTCCTGGGATGCAGCTATCCCCTATGGTTGGGGCCAGAGCTTCAGGTCTTTCTTTTGCCCAGCATGAGATTCCTGGGGAATTTTTTAACTCTGGTAGGGTATGTCCCTGTCAGTCTGATAGTGGAAAAAAGGAGTGCAAAAATCTTTACTATCACTCCCATCCTTCTAGATTACATATATGTAAGTGCATGTCTTCAGAATATCACTGTGGTCACAAAAGTACTGGCCCCTGTGTCATGTGTCGTGTGTCAGCACATTGTGCTGGCTCCAGCTCTCTCACGTCAGTAGGTCACATGAAAATGACAGGCTTGTTAATCTCTCCCCATCCTAAAGCTCAGGTAAATTTGCAGAAGAGGGGACGGTAAGATTGTAAGAGCCTAAAGATGGGGAGGACCAATGATATGCAAGATAGTCCACACAAATTAGGGCCAAAGTAATCATAATAGGACTTTGCATGACCTGCGCAATGATCAACATATCATTGACCACCCAAAGGCTAGCATGAATCACAAGCACTAGGATTCTTAGAGGCAAGGGATTAACAGCCACAATAGTGTTCCTATACTAAAGGGGAACACAAAAAAGAGCTCTAGGCAATGCTACTGAGTCCTTACACCTCATCAGAGAGGAGGACCCAGAGGGAAGTTTGACATGCACACTAAAGGATGCTCCAGGAACGGGGAGAGGGGGCACTGGGAGAAAGGGAGGGAGAGGAAAGGAAGGGGAAAAGGGTGAAGGGAGCAAGGGGATCCAGGGAGGGGTGGAGAGAGGGAGGGGAATGGGGTACTTATCAACTTTGTATGAGTGGAAGAAATAAAAAGAAAGAAAGAAAATGACAGGCTTGTTACCAGAGGAAGCCTGGAAACTGCTTGTGAGAGAGAAGATTGAAGGGGTTTGCGGAAGAGTTAGTTGTTTCTGGCACCCAGCTAATTTGGGTGTCTAACACTGACCAGATTCTTCCTACAAATGCTTCTGGCATCTGGCAATTACAATTGTGGGGCCATACATCTACTACATTGTTTTGATGAAGGCATATCACAGCTAAAAAATTCTGCTACAAGTGCAGCAATCACAAAGGTTCTATCCTTAGACCCTGCCCCGAAAGCACAGAATGGATGGATTGTTCAGGGCAAACCCAAGGACCTTTTTTCATATTTTATATTATTTTTCTACTTTTATAGGCATATTGAGTACTCATCCCTGCTTCTCTCCACCCTCTCCCTCCCATTCCCTCCCTTACCTTCATCAATCCTTCCCACTCCCTCCTACCCTTCTGCTTATATGCTTCTATGGACCCCAGGGTTCCTCTGGAGTGTCTTCTCTTGTGGGGGTTCAGGCCTCTGTGGCATTCTAAGTTGCCTCTTTTTGGGCCACTTCACCGATAGGAGCATTTCCTTTCACGTATCCAGCTCTAGTCTCCAAGGTTTCCACTGTGTGCTCTTATCTTTCTTGAGTTCCTAGGCAGTCTACAGGGACATGTTGGCATGTCAGTCATTAAGCAAGTGTGGTAAGGCAAGTCCTATAACCTTAGGGTTTTCCTATAAGTCCTTCTTATCTCCCATCCCCTCATTCCCCACTACGTATTTTTCAAAATATTCCTTCCCTCACCCTACTTGCCATGCTGTCCTAAATCTCTTCTTTAAAAGGGTTCACCCTAACCATTCCTTCCCACCTTTTCACTTATTGGTCTTTTTTGAATTTTCTGGTTTTTACAATAATTCCAATCCAAATACATTGACAAGAATATCAGTGCTAGTATCATCTGCATATAAGAGAGAACATACAGTGCTTAACTTTCTGTGTCTGAAATTACCTCGCTCGATATTGAATTTTCTAGTTCCACCCATTTACCAGCAAATTGCATAATCTCATCCTCTCTGGTGGATGAGTAATATTCCATTGTGTGGATGTACCACATTTTCATTCTCCATTTCTCCATTGATGGGCATGTGGGCTGATTCGATTTTTTCACTATTGTGCCAAGGACCTTCTAACATAGGACCAGTCAGCCATGAAGGAGAATGTTATAAAAACACAGAGGCGCACTGGGTTTCATGGTGTGGATGTGAGCTGTCTCCAACAGGATCATGTGTTTGCATCCTTAGCTGATGTTAACATTTGGGAAGGCCTCGGCACCTTGAGGAGGTGGATCCTTGCTGGAGGAAGGCAAATTGCAAGGGGTGAGCCTCGAGGATGGAAAGCCCCGCTCTGCTTCTGCTATCACTGCTCTTGAAGTTGGTCTCTTGCTTTCTCTGTCTCCATGATGGCTAAGTGACCAGCTTCTGCTATCTACCATGCCTTCCCGCCCCCCCCCCTCTCTCTTTCTCTCTCGTGTGTCTGTGGAAGCCCAAGGGTGACCTCGGGAATCATCCTGGATTGTGTCACCTCCTCTTTGCTTTGGTTTGGAGTTTCCCAGACTCTTCCTTCAGGACCAGAAGTTCAGGTCATCACCATTTCCACCTGATGCCTTTACATGGGATCTGGGATTCGAATTCAGGACTTTCTGCTTGCAAAGCAGAGGCTTAACCCCTGAACAATCTATCCAGCCTTTTCTGCTATCATTGGCTATGTCTTCCCTCTGGAACCATAACCTAAACAAAGTCTCCCTTTTCTCCACTTAAGCTGATTTTATGAGTATTGTTTCACAGCAACAGAAAAAGTACCTCTACCCCAGGGTCAATGGGATTCTAAACCTTCCTACAAGGACGTAGATTTCAGTGCTTGCTTTCTTACTGGTATTAATAAGGTTAATACAAGGGCAGTAGAAGCAATCACCTATCTTGAACTACTTTTATCAACTTAAGTTAGTCAGTTTTTAGTATTAGTTGTAGTACCAGTTTGGATTTCAGGTTCAACAGGATTTGTTCAATAAAATATTTTATTTTTTTTAACATAGCCATGACGGATCTCTGTTCAAGTCTCTGTTCCTATTCCAGTACCTGTCTTCCTTTGTGTAGGCAATTCTTCAGCATGATGGTGTTTTCTTGCATGTATATGCATATTGGAGAAAGTGGATAGTTTGATGGGTACTTATTGCTGATTTATATTAATATTAAAAGTCAGAGATCTTCTGTCTTAATTTTTTTCTGCTTTTGTCACTATGTTCACACGATCTACACATATCAGCTTAGGCTTTCCATGAAACAGACCCTGGTAGAGATTAGCACAAAGACAACTTTTGGGGAGTCCTCTGCACTTCAGAATCAAACTTTGGAACAGAAGAGGAGGACATGGGTGAGGAGATCTCACAGGCGGCTCTGAAGTTGAGATAGCCAGGCAGAGCTGTCACACATCAGGCAATTAGGAACTCAAAGCACATACCAGATGTAGGGTATCCTAGAAATAAGACCTGTGGAGGACCTTGCTTTGACTCAGAGAATTTATTGCTATTATTATTATTTTTGCTTTTCATGTATGTGTGTATAAGGTAAGTATATATGTTTGTGTATGTATATGTGTGTGTGTTGGGTGTATATGTGTGTAAGTGTGTGTATAAGAATGCATTTGAGTGTGTTTACTTGTGGAGGCCCAAAGGCAATATAAGGAATCATCCTGGATTGCTCTACCTCCTCATTACTTTGCTCTGGGATTTCCCAGGCTCTGCCTTATAGGACTGTAATTACAATCTGTTGCCATACTTGCTCTGAAGTTTTATGTGGGATTTGGGATTCTAAACTCATGCCTTTGGGTTGTGAATCAAAGACTTCTTTTTCTACTGCACTTTTTATCTTAAGTATATCATCAATGAATTTATGTGCTTCCCTCCCTCCACCCCCGTCCCATCCACCTTGCTAATTCTACCTCCAACCAGTTTGCCCTCCTTGCCTGTGTCTCCCTCCATGTACTGTCTACTCGGTCCCACTTGGAACACCTGCACTAGCTAGTGCCTGGTCACCCACTAGGGCCTGGATGGACCTTAGCGTATAGAGGCTCTGCTTCTCCCTCTCGTCCAGCACTGGTCCCATACAGTCTCTTAGGAAGCATCCAATCTCATGGGATCGTCCCTGTTTCACGGTAGAATGTTGATAGGACTCGACCAAGGCTTTAACCACTGAGCCATCTCCCAACCCCTTCAGAAACATTTTTAAAGGCTGATTCACTGAGAGGTAGAGGCAGCCCGCATCTGGGGGGTCAGAATGAAGGGTGCCTCAGTCTTGAAGTGGTGATAGCGGGAAGCACAGAAAACACTCTGCGCCATGTAGATTCTTATTCTCACCTCTGCTCCGCATCCTGCCCCGTCTATTGATGACTCATTTCCCCAGGCTCCTTGACACAGCTGAGGATGTCATGGACTATGAGCTTCTCTAGGGTCTGACCATCCAGCAAGCCTGGATCTCTGGAGCTGTTCTTTCTGTCTCCTTCCTACCAGACGTACACAAGGTTTCTCAACCGCACTCTCCAGCTCCTCAGTGTTTGCCATTCTGATGGAATTGGGACATGAACTGATTAACGAGTTTAAGACTTTTTTTTTTTTTGCTGTGGATGAGATGAGGGGTGTTATTGAAATTCCGGAACGTCGGGAGCCAGCTGATGGTTAATACAGATAGTTTTTAAGCAGTACAAATTCTGAGGGGTAATTTCAGGTGGAGATATTGTATATGCTTTTTAATCTCTCAAGTATCCTCTTCTGTGAAGTGTCTATTCATTTTCTTTGTCAGTTTTTCTGTTGGGCTCTGAAAAAAATCTCATGGTCTGTAAACAAATCTCCTTTATAGATTTTGGTAATGATATCTGAAGAATCTCAACAATTCTCTTTGGTGTGGGTTCCTGTTCAGAGTATTTTAATTGTTAATTGACTGTACTTACTCATTCTGTCTTTCTCTCTCCCACACTATTGTTTCTCTAATTTTTTTAAAGAAATGGACACTTTGATTATATAACAATCTACCTAGCTTTAAGCAGAGGATTTCTTCGAAGTGGCTGATTGTCTTTAAAATACCTCTCGGTTCTCTACCTATCTAAATCAACAAAAATTTACAATATCGTCTATCATTTTTTGAGATAGAACCTCCATCTTACAATCAATTAAACTTACAAGGGAAGCAAAGGAAGTAGGAGGTCTGGTTCATCTGTCCCTTCTTCCTTCCCTCTTTTGCATCTCTTTCTGGAGTATTTGTCACAACAGGACACCAGGAAGTCCAAATTTAATGACTTTATAGATGTTTTGATTTTTATCTGAAACAGACCTGATTTGAGAGAGGTATTTTTTCATCACAAGAATAGAAAGCCTGCAGACATATGGTGTGCATATAAATGGTCCTGTTCTCCCCAGTGGATGCACCCTTGGGCTGTCTTCATCTTGGGTCTCTCACTCAAGAGATAAACACTCCCAGGCTAGTCTGTTATGTCTCCCCAGGGAGCATTTATGTTAGGAGAATACATTCAAAGCCATCTGTCTTGGGTTAAGATTTTCCAGTATGTGCAGAATCAATCCTCCAAGGTCTTTTATTGCAGAAGTCCAGATAACCTTCCCAATGCGCTACTGTTTTGGGCTTCCGCTTCCTCTCTCGCCCCCTGGTGAACGTGTTACCCCAGCCAGCACACAGTTGTGAAACTGTCACCTTACATTTTTTTCCTACTACAGGTGTCTGCTCTTCTTCACATCCATACCCACGAATGCCACATTCATCCTTGAGTCCAGACACAGTGTTTACTTCTTTTCTTGCCTGAATGAGTTCAGAAAAGCTGGCAGTAAAACCGGCCCAAGCATGCGAGACGCACGCACACCACCCATCTGTGAAATCTCTCATCCGAGGTCTTGCTAGTGAGAAGTCTGTCCCTGCCCCTCGTCAGACACAGCTTCTGAGTGGGAGGCTCCTGCGAGTGGGAGAAGCAGCTTCGAGTTGTGCTTGGGTCAAAATGTGTTAGAAGAAGCCTTTGATAATCGTGGTGTAGCAGCTGTTGAGAAAAGAGGAGGTGCGTGGAGAGCCTTTTCAAATCCAAGTGCTGTCCCACCAAGTGACAGAGTGATAGATCTTACAAAGTGAAACACTACGTTGCCATTTATGCACAAAGGGAAAATGCACAATGTTGCCTTCTGGGATTTTTAGAGTCTTGTCAGAGGAGGCCTGTGACTGCCCATACCCATGCTGCAGTAAATAGTATCGTTTTTTTCAGAAAACAGCCTGCTTCTTGTGATCACTTCTTAGGGTCCGTACATCACACCTAGTTACATGTGATGAGCATGCGCACCAGTCCTGGACATCAGAAGCCCTCACAGACAACAGTGGCTGCTGGTTATCGGGTATAACTCAAGCAGTGTCGGGAGCCATGCAGTTGGGTTTCTCATGCTCTTGAGATGATCACGGAGCATACCCTTGAGTGATAAAATCCAAAACCATGCCTTCTCCACACACTCAACAAATGTGTGTTGATAAATAGGTCTTACGTCAGTGAGGCCATGACTGGACGGATGGTACCGCAGGGAGAGTTTGGAGTGAAAGTGTTGCAGGAAGAAGTGCAGACAAGAAAGTCAGAGATGCTTCCGTGTTATTACTCATGCTCCACTGTATGTCTATTGCTGGAGATGCTCTGGACGCTCATGGTCATTGTCTGCTCAATGAATCTTGTAGCTATGTCATATGTCTCCAGAGATTCTGCTGTTGTGGATCAGCTGAAGATGGCTTATGTCATTTTTTTGAATGTGAGTTGTTCCTCCACGGTGCCTGCGCTGCATCCTTAGCTGTGAATGCTTGGGAAGGTCCTGGCAGTTTAGCCAGTGGAGTCTTGCTGCAGGAGGGCACATCAGCGATGGACCTTGAGGTTGGTTAGCCCTGTCCTGCTTCTGCTAATAGACTGCTGTAGTCGTTTGCCACTGGGCCTCTCAGTTCCATTGTGACATCTGTGGTGACTTAGTCTCCTCAGTTTCTGTTTCCTGCAGGCCTTTTCCTCCCTAATAGCCTGTATCTCCCCTCTGGGACCATAAGCCAAATAAATCTCCCCTTAAGTTGCTTGAAGTTGAGTGTTGTCTTGTGATAGGGCACAAAGGAAACTCCTCTCGCAAGCCAGGCTCAACTCCCAGTGAGGCTGTGATTTTTTTTTAACCTAGTTGTTCACAAGAGAACTTACAAGGGGGCTTGACTATAAAGGCCAGGGCTTAGTGACTCTCCCCGGAACTGCCCTCAGCAAACAGGAGCTGATTATTCTAAATTTTTCGTTCCTTAGTAAATAATTGTCAGAAAGGACTTTTTTGATATAAGAATATCATAACTGACTCAAAGCATTGGCCGGGAGTCTTGTCTTCAGGACTTATGTCCTTTAGGGAAGAGTGTGTTGGCCAGTGAGTAACAATTGGTTTTTTATTTGTCTGAATTTGTGTCTATAGTTCATTCCTATAATGAACTACATAATATCCCATAATAGTTTCACAGCAGCAGGAAGAATAACCGTGACAAACTCATTTGTAGTCCTGACTATCACTCATACATGTCCCTTTCTCTTGTTTATCACTTCTTTAGCGATTCTTAGGCCTTTATAATTATGGTAATTCATTAGGACAGATGTTCGTGGCTTCTCCAGGCGTGCCTCCTCTGTAGAGCAAATCGCAAGTACAGATATGCACTCATTTGTACGACTGTTGAATATCACCCCTTCGCCCCATGAACCTATGAGTTTAAGGAGGACGGGATTTGGAACTGAGCACAGGGTGTGTACGTGTGTCAGGTCCTGAGCAAGGAGCTGTGGGGCATCTTTCAGACAATGAGTGGATGAGCGCGTGAATGAAGGTTCCCTCACTGCTCGTGTCTTCAGGATCTTTGCAGACTTCAGGCCATGGAAGGCAACAGAGGCCTTGGGGGCCGCTGCTGGTACTGGTTTGGGAGAGATGATATGTTTGTCCCAGTTTTTAAGTGTATTTTTACATAATTTACACTCCTGCCATCTTTTACTCACTTCTGGCTTACATTTTTAGTGCTCGCTTTATTTTTGGAATTGTCGTTGTCTAACCAGGGTTTTTCGGCTCCTATCTGATGTGTGTTTAGGGCTGGTTTTAGCCCAAGGGACAGAAAGGGAAACAGTACTTGTCATCAACCCGGCACCTGCAGGCTTGACGTTTGCAGATTCTTTGACTCTTCAAGGCTGATCCCCAGCAGCTTGGGCAGGTATTTCACTCGGTGGGATGAGCTCAGGATTTAAGATACCACATCTCTAAAGGATCTGGGCTCTGCTTCTTATCAACTGACCTTGGGGAGGATATATGAATATTCTTGACTTTCCTTCTTATGAACTACGGATAAAGGCACTTATTCTCACGGAAATTGGAAAAGATCAGTGAAGTTCTGATAGAAGGTAAATGCTCGGCAAATCTTTGTAGATACCCCATCCTCTCCTTTACTCCTTCAGCAAGCAGTCTGCATTGAAGAGAAGGGGGAGGAGGCCATCCATGGAGAATTGTGTTCCAACTACCAGTAAACAAATGAATGAGTTCACTCACTGAGAGAATAAGGGACAGGATGAGGGTGTGACCCCCATCATCTATCACTACATTATTTTGAAAGTTATTAGTGAGTGCCCAAAGATCTGGACGTTATGGGAAATACTTGACAGAAATCCTTTTATCGCGAGATGACATTTTAAAATATTTCATTTATAATTTATTTGAGAGAGAGAGAGAGAAAGAGATAGAAAGAGAAAGAGAAAGAGAGAGAGAACAAAAGCAAATGCATGTATGCCATGGCAGACGGGTCAGAGGACAACTTTCAGGAGTCACTTCTCTCTTTACACCATGTGAGCTTCTGGGGATTGAACTCATGTCAGTGACTATGCTCTGAGCTCCCTCCCTGGACCTCCATCAGAAGAGTCTTTAATTTCTAAAAGTGAGGAAGTAAAGGTGAAAAGGATTGTCATATAACAGGTGCTGTGCATAGGAAGCCATTTATTAAGGTGCTGTGGAATAGAAGGCCATGGTTAGAGCGTGTGTGTGTGTACATGTGGTGTGTATGTGTGTGTTGTGTGTATGTGGTATGTGTATGTGTGTGGTGTGCATATGGTTATGTGTGTGGTGTATTCGTGTATGTGAGGTGTGTGTGTGTATGTGTGTGTATGTGAGACCAAGATGAAGGGTGGAAGGAACACTTATGAATCCAAAGCTTGTCTTTTTGTTGACTCTGTGATGTAGAAGACCCAACTATGAATCAGCATGACAGATGTGCTGCTAACCATGGGGCAGGAAAAATCTTTATGGTGCAAATCATCTACATGTGAGAGAGAAGACTCAGACCTTGGTGTAGAAGAATTAGAGTGGGTTTTAGCAGAATACTGAGAAATGGAGAGATGGTAACAAAGATTCATTCACAGAGACAAGGAAAAGAACTTTGTTTTTACACACAGCTGAGATGGATGGAGAGATAACAAGGACTTGAAGAGAAGGTGGGTAGAAGGCTGGGAGGATGCCGTAAAGGAGCTTGAGGAGCAAGAAGCCTACTGTGCTATGCATGGCATTGCCACAGAATGGGCAGAGTGACCTTCCATTTGGGCCAAGTTTAATGGAAGTATGGGGTTACTTGGAATCAGTTTGAATCTGGTATTTCAGCTCAGGCAAGGAATGGGCGAAAAGGCAAAGACCAGGAGAGAAGGGTTTTCTGTGATCTCCTGTGACTGGGAAACCCCTAGAGGCTGATGATTTGAATCCTTGATCTTCTAATGGTTATGTTCTGGAAGCATACAGGAAGCTGGGCTGAGGTGAAGGGTCACGGGAATGGTTCCTGAGCGGTACGTAATCCCTCAAACTTCCTGTTCGGATCTCTTGGTCATAAAGTGAGCAGATCCCATCTCTTCGCTATAAGCTCCTGCTTTCATGATGTCCTGCCCAAGCACACTGAACCAAGAGACCACTAAGTAAACCCTCCCAAGCTGTGAGCCAAAATAAATCATTCTATCCTGTGCCTCAGTGGTTCAAAGGTAACCAATACAACTCCCAAGGACATTTTGCTTGCGTTTTCCCTTCTTCCCTCTGATGCTGAGGCCAAGGGCAGGGCTTATCCCCCGTGTTGGCCTAACAGGAAAGAAGGAAGAGTCTGTAGCCACACTATGCAGAGTCCTAGACATGTGCTCTGGCTCTCTAGTGGCTTTGATTAGGTTGGGGGGGAGTCTACTTCCATGGGTTTCAGTGCCCGGGTGGCCCTGGTGCATCTGTGTCTAAGGCAGGCCAGCAAGGAGGGACAGGATAGACTGGCTCAAGTACTTGTCCTCAGGTCTCCTCGACCTCTTTGGTCTTATTTTTACCAGTAACAAACAAGCTAGTTTAAGGGTCAGAACTCTAGCACTTTTCAAGTCATTCTGGTTGTTTCTAGTGGTCTTCAGTGACAATATGAACAGAGGGTCTTACAGACGGCTCATAGGGAACAACTTGTCATGTGACTGCCATAAAATTCAACCTGTCTCTCTCACTCAAGTGTGGATTTAGGATAGAGCCCCCCAAAAAAGTCTTGACTCAGACCAAATGGTTCTCAGCCCTTTGCTTCCATTAAATGCTTGAACAATAAAACTCTCAGAGGTCATCTTTACTGTGAAATTCTAAAATCATATTTATTCACCAATTCACAGAAGTGTCGTAATGACCACCAACATGAATCAGTTTGTAGGCATGTACAAGCCGAGGCTGAAAATAAATATCTGTCTGTGTCGAATAGGCATTTAACAAATTACTCAGAAACCGCAAGAATCGAAATTGTTAGAAATTGAAAGTTTGTGATTCAAACACGGTGAAATCACAGTCATGGGAAGAAGCTCAGCGACTCCCCGTGATGGTTCTTATTTTCCTCCTAAATCTTTATGTACATGTAGATGCTCCGTCACCGCTCACTCTGCCAGTCTGAACTGGTATGGT
This sequence comes from Typhlomys cinereus, assembly GCA_023101885.1. Lineage (NCBI taxonomy): Eukaryota > Metazoa > Chordata > Mammalia > Rodentia > Platacanthomyidae > Typhlomys > Typhlomys cinereus. The sequence goes on from JALPQD010000002.1 coordinate 326,933, forward strand.
AGCTTAGGCAGAGGGAGGGTTTCCCCAAAGAAAGGGCAGGGGAGAGGAAGGGTTTTCTCTGATCCCCTGTGGTGGGCAATGTTGTTGATAGATAAGATGCCATCTTCAGTTGAATTTTCTATAAATCTGTAAGTCTTTCGAAGAAGACATTCCAAGGTTTGCATTGAATCACACTCATACACACATTAGCATAGTTACCAAATAAATACACTTTCTAGACTAAGAATATTCATTCTTGAGGCAGCTCCAGACACTCAGAAGTCCACCATAGGCAGGTACACATGGGCTGATCCTGGGGTAAAACTAACCCCCCCCCCCCAAGAGACACACCAGCTAGATTGGTGGTCATTGCCTAATCCAGAGCAGATGGATGGTGGTTCTGGGTAATGAGGCTGCCCCTCCTCTCTACAGAACGGAGTCCACAGAGACTCCAGCATAGCAAACACTCAGAACCTTCCCACACGTAGGGGATGAGGATTAGGGAACCAATCCAGGCTTCTCAAATGGGTGGAGGTATCTCCAGAGATGGGAGAAGGGAATGACTGAGAGCAGAGATCCCTACACCTTTGAGACTTGCCGAACTTAGGACCTTTACATGTAATTCCAGAATTACTCCCGAAGATGAGAGATTTGAGGGCATTTTCCAAGTTCTTTGGAAATGACAGAGACAGCCCGCTCCATAGAAATGAGATGCTGGGTGTTATTCAGATGTGGTCTATGTGTGTGTGAACCCCTGTGACTGCTGATTACCAGAGAGCCAGACCCTGTGTCTGCAGCTGGCTGACAACTGCACAGAGTTAGGAAGACACAAAAGGTTTCTCTAAGGTAGGAGAGCATAAGGCCGGCTGCTGCTCTATGGCTCTTTCAGTTTGGAGTTCAGTGACACCGCAGAGTCTCCACCACGCAGTGACAAGCTGAATGTTCCACTTCCAAATGTTTGTGAAACTCCTACTATGTGCCAGGCACTGTTTTCAGTATTTGAAAGCCAAAAGCAAACTATAAGAAAAATCTAGTGCTTCTGGGGAATTTAAATTTATTGGGACCGGTGGCATCTTTATTCTGTATCGTCAGTATTATAAAGATATATGTGGCATATATATTAACAGCTGTCCTTTACTTAGTTATGACTGGTATATATTTAATACTCTAATTTCTTAAACTAACACCCCACCAGATCATAGTGACTCTTTCTTATAGACAGCACAATGTCCATGAGAAAAACACAACAAACCCAACTCTAACATCTACAGATTTCCTTGAGATTAACAAACTTCTACATCCAATTTCTTTTCTCTACTCCTTCTGGTTTTCTCTGGTCTCCTGACATACCCGTCCAACCTGGGGGATCCACAGGCTGGAAGCCATCAGGTAGACTGATCGCTCATCACCTTCCAACAACCTGGGAAACAATTGCTCTCACTTGCCTCTGTAGTCACATGACTAGATTTTACCCACAATTCCTTTGAAACTGGACAATAACTTAATACAAAGCAGTCCTCTGGAAGGATAGTTCTTGCTGCTGCTCCTATTCTACTTCCAATGTCCTTTCTGTCTCTCTTACCTTCTCCTTCAATATCTCTCTTTTACTTTTCCAACAATTCATGTGATCATATCTTTCTTTCTTCCAAAGCTGTTACTTTATTTCCACTCTATGACTGTGACGATAACAGTAATACTGTCTGTCATAAGCCCTTCGAAACAGGGTGTGTGGGTGACAGTGGAGGCCACACCCCAGGGTCCCATGATAGCCAGGATAGATGCATGTGGGCCTCCAAAGATGCAAGTGCCCGTTATACTCACATCTGTGACTCATATAGATCCCTGAGACCCTAAGTAACTCCAGGGGGCAGGTTTTCTTTCCCTCTCTTTCCCACAAAGGCTGTTGGAGTCCAAAACTGAGCCCCATGGGTTGGCTTTCTGCTTTTTTAAATAGATACAGCTGACCTCCGGTCTTATTTTTCATGACTACTCTCTATTTGAATGTTCCTTTCCCATCTGGGAAATACTCAGTAAAAAGCGACTAGGTAACAGAGGTACATTTTCACTTCCAGGTAAAAGCAAACAGACATTAAAGCCAACATGTTGTTGTTGCCTGTAATTAATGTATTCTGTATTCTGGTGCTTTGCACGTCTGTTGCCCTCTTTTCATTAGACTACTGGGAATTGAGTTTCGTGGTGATGAATCTCCCTCGCAGTAAATCTGATAAAAGGGATGGAACAGGAGAGTATCACAGAGAGGGGCCATTAACAAATCAGGATTTGCTTTCTCTAGTCAGGGCACTGCTCATGGGCCCACGGAGCAGAGCAAGTGGGATTCAACAAGGCACATCTACTATTGCTCCTTTCTTGGGAGGGTCCTTTTACTGGTCATAACCACGAAGTGTCACTTTGCAAACAAGGCTACACCTGTTGGCTCTCATCCATGAAGCAGCAATATTGTCATCTGTCTGCTGCCCTTCCTGTCCCCTTCCGTCTGCTTTTACAAAGGAACTCGACGTACACACTAACATGAGATATGGAGGACTCTTTCTCCACTGGGGCATCTTCATTGTTCAAATCATATCTGTTCTTTGAGGCCAACTGATCTCTGGGATTCTATTAAATTCAACATTTGGAGAGCCCGTGCTGTGGGTCAGGTATAGTGCCTGGCACCTGGGGTTCTGGACTGTATCAGTCATTCTTCTTGCCCTGGGGAGGTGGTAAGTAGAGATGGGGCTCAGGCTTACCTCATACATCTATGTTTTCTAGGGATTCCACCATAGATACTTAGGAAGGGAGGACTGGGGTTCTCAGTGGGGGGCCCAGTCTCTGGGGTTTGCCACTGTGGTGGTTCACAGGTGCCATCTGATCTCTGCTCCTTATAATGGAAGAACTGTACTGAGAAAGGACCAGAGACACCTACTTAGTTTGGGGATGAAGTTCTCACTGTTTTTTGCAAGCTTAAGGTGTTGGCTGGCATTCATTCACTGTCCCGTGACCCCGTTGTATCTCATCTCTGTCCAGGTAGTGTGGTAGGTAGCACTACCTCCCCATTGCTTTCTGTTTTGTCCCCCAGGAAGCTTTTGTAATCAATGACTGGTATAAGGGGAACACATAAAACTTCCTTAAGTCTTGCGAGAAAAATGTGTCAGCCGGGAATTCTCTTGGAAAGGCCAGGCTGCAAAGAAAAACTGCTTTACCTGGTTTCACCCTCGCTTTCTCTTAGGCAAGTAGCTTGTAAATCCTTTTCTTTTCTATTTTGCTTTTTTGTTGTTGTCTTGTGTTAGAAGCAGATTCTAAATTCTTAGATATGCATATTCTTAATATTGTCCCTGTGTTAGTCTCACAGATGGGTGGGTATTCACTCAAAAGACTTTTTCTGGAGGTGATTTGGAGAGATGAGGGAACCCTTTGGAGGACTCAGGGATCTCAGTGAGTGGTCTGCTGAAAGGAACACATCTTGGAGCAGGACAGGATCTGAGTTTGTAGGAATTCAACAATGGTACTGTTTCTTTTGGGCTATGTGTTGGGATTCCTTTCCAGTCTCTTTCTCCTCTGTGCCCTAGGCCTCTGATCTTGACCTTGAAATTCTGATATGAAAATAGACTCAGACCACAGTTAGGTGCTAATAAAGCACCAAGGACTTAGTTCTTCCTGAACTTCATTCATGCCCTTCCAGGTCTCAGGCATCCGGTAGATCAGAGAAAGGACACCTAAATAGGCCTTTGATTGAGAGGGTCTAGACAGATTTTCACACTATAGTTGAAACTGTGGGTTTGTTTTGGGTTTTCTACTTTTAGTAACATGAGTTACTGCCTTTCCAAGAGAAGCAATCTATTCCCCATCCAATTTAGCGTTTGAATTATGATGGCCTGCCCTAATCCCACTGCAGTAGCTTGGCAGTGCCCTTGAATGACCCTGTTCACTCTGCCAGGCCCTAGTCGCTCCACCAGTACCCAGACTGTGAGCAAGGGAGTCCTTCTCGTGGTCTAGCTCATTGCTGCAGCTTCGTGGCTTCCCAGAAAGCATCACCTTGAGGGAGCTGCTCAGGGGCCAAGAACTTGGCAGGTAACCTCCTAGAAGAGTGGCCTCTCTTCAGTCCTCTGGACTGTGTCTCTCTAGGGTAGGAAGGCACAGGTGGGTAGGAATCATCCCACACCCGAGGAGAGAAGAGGAGGGGAAGGGAGGGGACAGAAGGGGAGAGGACAGGAGGGAAGGGGAAAAGAGGGAAAGGGGAGAGAGAGGAGAGGAGGGGAGGAAAGGAGAGGGGAGGGGAGAAGAAAGAGAGGAAGGGAGGGGAAGGGGGGAGGAATTGGAGTCAGGGTTCTCCGAAATCATTGCTTCAGGGAGTGTGAATGGGAGCCCAGAAGGCCCTAGGGTCTGTCTGCCTTGTTACTCTCTTCTCATCACACTTGTAACTGAGTATTTTGTCTGGTTTATTAGTAGCTCCTCTGAGTGTCAGATAAGCCCCCAGCGTTGGCCTGGCTCAGAATCAGATGGCTCATGAATGCAGGGCTTGCTAAGCCTACCCACCTCCAGGGTTTCTGATCCTGGTGTGGCCAGGCGAGCCTGTTTCCAAGTGATGCTGATGCCTCTAGTTCACAAATTGCACCTTGACAAGAGCTCCACAGTGTTAGGGGAAACAGGACCTCCAGGGTATGTCCTGCGCTTGGGAGGGTGTCCTCCCATCTGACTAGCTAGGTCTTAAGGCCCCTCATACTGCAATTACTGTTCCTCACCTCACAGTCTACTTAGCTGCTTCTTATATTTAATGACTCCCTCTATGTTGAAATCTCAGTCATTGGTGATGTTATTTCTACTCAGGGGAAAGAGTAACTGTCTTTCTTCTATACGTGAGCAGTGCCAGACTCCAATGTGACTGAAGAATACATTGCTCTCTTCTCTAGAAATCTTCTCAGTCTACTCAGCAATGTCCATCAGAATCCCTGGAACCATATTTATGATTTCATAAATCATAACTGCAAAGCAAGTTATCTTCTATTACCATCAAACTTTTGTCTCCAACAGTCTATATTGCTTGTGGAAAGCACCAGAAGACCAGGGGGATCCTCATGGGCAGGGTCCTGTCTCATTAATTCTCCCTTCCCCTGTGTCTGACTCGGGGTCCCACATGTATATGCGAGTGCTGTGTTAGGACTTGTTGGATTCATTGAACGTAGCTGCAAAGTCTCTTACATGTTCCTTGACTTCACACAGGAACTATCTATTTGCTTTCTGATGTTACAATGGTCACTCCTGCTTCTCTTTTTCGTTTCTACATATGTGGCTATGTGTACAAGAGGGCACTTGAGTGCGTGTGACTGCGGAAGCCCAAGGACAGCATTGGGAATCATCCTGGATGATGGCTCTTCTACCTTGCTGCTTTTCTCTGGGGTCTCCCAGGCTCTGTCTTCCAGGATTGGAATTATAGGCTGCTGCTGTGTCTGCCGGATCAGGGAATCCAAACTCAGAACCTTTTGCTTGTGAGGCAAAAACTTTAACTACTGAGCCATCTATCTCCCCAGCCTACTTCTGTTTCCATTCGTCAGTATGGGACAAAGTCAAACTTGGTTTCTATTCCACAACTCCTATAAAATCAACCTTCTTTTCCAACTGGTATCAAAAGAATCCTAGAGCAAGATTTATAGAACAGATACAAAATAAATTTATGAAGTAGAACAAATAAGGACAGGCCAGTATAAGTGCTGGAATGATCTTCAAAACTTTCAGTGCTCATCTCCTGTGCCTACAGCTGGACCACAGAAAGTGGTTGCATAGAATTAAACTGTGCCAAGGGCTTTGGCTCGTCAGCCTATATAAATGTCTGGTGCAGATGGAGAAGGCCGGGCCATCATAGCCTGCCAGAGGACACTGTAAGGGATTCCTCCAGGGGTCAGAAAATTATCTTATGTAACGTCATCCACCTTTCACTGGCAAATTCTTTCACAGAATTAAATTTATTCCCTTATTTTTTTTTTTTTTTTGGCAAAAGCTATTTGGTTGATTTAAATGAGGAGATGATTAAGAAAAAGCACTTTTTCCTCCCTCTTGCTAATATGGGGTCTCACAGCCAAGAAGACTGCTAGTTTTGAAGTGTGCTGGGCAGGGCTTTCTGCTGATTGTGTTGCTATTGATTCAAACAGTCACAAGTCTTTAGGATCATTTAGAGCAGTGGCATGAGCGGGGCTGAAATGAAAATCAGTCTGAGATAATGAACCCTCCTGCCTAGCAATCATTATGGACCGAGCCGAGCTGAGAAGATACGCATGGAGCTCACAGTGGTGTTAGTGCTCTGCGATTAGTCAATTCCCTGGGTCTAAGGCCTTCAACCCTTAGCAGCATTTATGAGTTTGTCAATTCAAAAATAACAAATGGTGTTTTGTTGTTTTTTTGCTTATTTGTTTTTTTATCTCTACCTACTATGAGCATTAACTTGAGACAGAAAGAAAAGAAGAAAAAGAAAGAGATAAAGAAAGAAAAAGGAAAGAAAGAAAGAAAGAAAGAAAAAAAGAAAGAAAGAAAGAAAGAAAGAAAGAAGAAAAAAGGAGTTTTAATGAAGGAACCTAGTGTTTTTTCCTGCTGTTCAATTTGAGGCACTGATCACTAGGTGGGTGATGGAGAGAAGGCTGAAATAGCAGCTTGCTTCCCCCTAGGAAATGGAAGGCTTCGTGTGTGTGTGTGTGTGTGTGTGTGTGTAGGGAAAGGAATCTGCAAATGTTGTCATCATAGATCTCCTGCTTGATAGTTTTCTATGTCTTTTTGATCAAAAAAGGTTTCCATATAGTTAAGAATGAGAAATCAAAGTGACTACGATGTGAAAATCGTATGAATTAAATTGTCTTTTTTCAGTGACTATAAGTAAAGTTTCATTTGAACATATAGACAGCTTGTTATTGGAGTGTTCTTTTTTTTTTTCGGTGCTGGGGACCGAACCCAGGGCCTCGCGCTTGCTAGGCAAGCGCTCTACCACTGAGCTAAATCCCCAACCCCTGGAGTGTTCTGATTTTATGGATTGTCTATTGTAGCTGCTTTCACATTATGAGTAGGAGTGTAGTATGAGTAACAGAGTTCTAACAGCCTCTAAAGACTCAAGTATTTCCTACCTAGAGCTTTCCATAAAAAAGTTCTGATTTTTGACATGCGAGAGAGAGTATACTGTTTCTCTGTGAAGTTTTCCTCCTTGAAAAGAATTCATGTCCCCAGGATGGCCCTTGTTACCTTACTTGCTTCTTCGTTTACTTTAATCCCTGCACGACAGGATGACAGGTAAATTCAAGAAAATGGTTACAGAAAAGCTGTCACTAAAATCACATATTTGGCATCTAGGCTAATGGGCACCTTGATCAGACATACATACGGCTTTTGATTAAACCTATTAGAATGCACTCTTAATATGCTTAAAGATTTCTCCAAACACCTTAATGGCCTTTTCTGACCTCAGCCTCCTTTTTCTCCTCCTCCTTGCCATCTGAGGCACCTGAAAGGTGTCAGCCCATCTATCTTCAATAACAGATCTAGGTTGTCTTGCTTGGCAAGGTAAGTAATGGATTGGCCTGTGCCCAAACCAGTGAGCTGCCCCTCTTGGTTCTGAGTTAGCTTCTCCCTGGCTAGTGACGTCTGCATGAGAGATGACATGGGTCGTCTTGGAGTTTTGGTTCCAAAATGCCAGTCTACAGAGGCTGAAAGATGCCACTCTGAAGAGTATTGTTCACTCGTAGCCAGAATATCTGATGGGAGGGAGATAGCATCACCCATCCTCACCTGGATACCTGCTAAACTTATTACTTCCCCTCCTGGTTTGTCCCAGGGTAACTGAAAAGGGCAAACGCTTGCTGGTCCAGAAGTGTCATTCAGGTGCCTCATCTTTGGAGCTGGCATGCAGAGTGACCTCTTGTAAAGTGCAGGGAAGGGGCTCTGGTTTCTTGCCATCTCTGGTTCTCTATAAACAAATTCAGCCGCTATATACCTCAGATGACATATCCTTGCTGCCCCGGCCAAATGCCACTTTCATCTGCTCTGTCTTCCCACTCCCCACAAAACATAAAGGTCTCCTAATGCTCTTAGCAGTGCAGGCAGCCATGAATAAGTAATGCAGCCACAAGAGGCAGCCAGAGGGCATGAGAACAGCCTCCAACCCAATCGAACTGAGAAGACAGCAGAGAAAAGTGCTCTCGTAAACCCTAGACTTAAATATTTGCAATCAAAATCTCATTCAAAAAGGATTGGTTTTAAACATATAAAGTGTTCCCTTTACTGCCATAATTTTGGGAGAATTCAGTAGCTCCTAAAATGCCCGGCTGAAGAATGTCTTTTTATTTGAATAATGGGATTGTGAAGCTGAACCAATCCTACGGATTTTCCCCTAGTAAATGTGCAGACACAGCCTGACAGAAAGGGGGAATTTGATTGGGGTAATTCACAGGAGATGTGTCTATTTCCTCTCAATGAATATAAAAATCTCAAGTTTGTTCCAGTGTTTTTCCCAAGAAGAGAGAAACTAGGGCACCAACTGAGCTGGAGATTCCTGTGATTTCTGTTGCCCCCTCCTTATTTCTCCTGCTTAATTCCCATAATCGCTTGTGTCTAGTTGCAATGCGTTCCATTCCACCCTTTCCTGCAGCTGCTGGTAGAGTGCCTCACACATAGTAGGTGCTCAGAAACACATGTTAATTTGAACATAAGAGGAGCCAAGGAGCAGGGATGGGTTGGGAGGCCAACCTAAGCACAACCTCTGAATGACGTTGACTTTTTCAGTCTTGAGTCTGTCATCAGGAGAATGTGCCTTGTCACAGATATCTCAGACAATTCACGGGATTCTTGGGAGGCTCAAAGGTACGAAGGGATGGACAGCACAGTCCAGGAGACAGAAAAAGATGTATAAGAGGGTTCTCCCCAGACCCACTACAGGTCCTCACTGGGTGAGGTCAGGCTAGAGGGCTCTAGGTCATTGGTGATGTTGCCCTTCCTGAGTGCTGTTTGACATGGAATACGAGGGAGGGAACCTGACCTTCTGGTTGAAACCGAAAGGGAAGAGCTCTGAACTTGGGCCAGACCAATACAAAAGGAACCAATACTTGGGGAAGAGTGGGATGTCTGGGACAGTGCATACAGACTGAGGACAGAGAGACAAGACATTCAAAACAAACATGTCCTCCGAGCCTTGTGGAAGTCTTATAATGGTCTTAACTCTTGCCTGCTCTTCTCAAGGCCACACACGTTCACACACACACATACACACACACAAATTGTCCACCAGTTACTATAGCAACAATTCTCCTCACGAAGTGCCCATGTCAGAATGGAGATGGAAAAGTCTTCCTTATTAAAATAAGAAGAAAGAACAAGAAATTAGGGTTTTCGATATATTTGCCCTCTATTCAAAGCATGCCTCCTTTTATGAGAGAAGAAAGAAGCAGCTGCTATTACCGCAAATATGCTTCTAATTCCTCGCAGTGAAATTTCCAAACTTTCATCTCAGATTCACAGAACTCCTATTTGTTCTACAGCATCTGAAGAGAACATTATTTCCTCAAGAGAAAACTGCGACACCGGAGATAAGAAACCCCAAGGTTGGGTGGTGTGACTCTGGCAACCTTGAGGCTGCCCTTATCTGGGGGAGTCTAACAATAGTCCCCCAGGGTCAAAGCAGAGTTGTGCTCACCATGAAGCCCTTCTTTGTCATCTCATTAGCCTTCCCTTCTCTTCCTACAGCAGCCATGCCCGGCTGTCACCGGGATAGTGCCTGTGAGAGATGCCTCCTGGTCCCCGTGGTTTTATGAGGTAAGAACCCTGGAGAGGATATTCTCTCTGTTCCCTAGGCAAATAGTAGGCGAGCAGGTCTTATGCTGCGAATGGCAACTACTGATGATCAAGGACCAACTCTTGGTTTTGAACTTGCTATATAAGCTCATGGGGCCTCAGAAAGAAGCAAAGAGAAAGGCTCTCCAAGTTGGGAAGTATAGGATGTGGTGCGTGTGTGTGTGTGTGTGTGTGTGTGTGTGTGTGTGTGTGTGCGCGCGCGTGTGTGTGTGCCTTTCCCTGGAAACACAATTCTGTCTCAACAAGGGCTTTCCTTTCAATGGCTAAGCCTGGAGCTCTCAGGTATATGGGGTTCTACCTCCATCCCTGTCTGTACAAAGCAACCTGGAGAATCAGCGTAGGGTGGAACTGCTGGTGTGGGTGGAGAGAGACCATTTAGTCAGGTGTACACAGTGAACTGGAACCCAAGGGCTTTGCAGACACTCAGCCTAGGGGTGGGGAGTGGCATACAGATGGCCCTTCTCCCCATAGAAAGAGCTAGGTGGTAAGAACTCTGCAGATTGGCTGACAGGGTACTGGGTGAGTCCAGGACTCAAGAAGTGAGAGTTACAGGACAAAGTCCACCCTGTAGTCCCCACGGATGAAGACCTGGGCTTTTGGAACTGCCCCACGGTCAGGACATAGGCCACGTCTGACGTGCAGAGGGCAAGTTCCAGGAATCTTGAGAAGACTTTCCCAGACCTGTCATAGCGATCAAAGGTGAGTGTGATAGACTCAGGCATATATTGGGCGGGGTTTTACAAAAGGGACCAGGCTGGGCAGCAGACCTGCGGGCACTAGTAGGGAAGGGTGGAGTCATCCCACTCCAGCTGTGCTTGCCTGGCACCGCTCTGCCCACGCCTGCCTCTGCCCATCCCTTCCTCCTCTTCCTCTTCGCTGTCATCAGAACCGCTGCTGCTGGAGCTTATGTCTTCCTCTGCTTCCTCCTCTTCCTCGCCTTCAGTCTCATCTTCCCCACGCCCTGGTCCTCCATGCTTCTGGATATCAGAGAGAAAAAAAGAAATCTACATCAGAGGCTCAGCCTGAAAAGAAAACTTGAGGTCCCAGGCTCAGCCCAAAGACGGGCTCCCCAGAAAGGAGAGCTGGTGAAAGGGAAGTCAGAAGGCCAGAGACAAGGGTCCCTGAAAGAGCAAGGCATCGCAAGACGCAAAGTCAAGGTAAAATGTTTGAGCAAATGATGGGCTGTGCATCTGAACCATCATCATCCATCATTTACTGAACCTCTCAGACCAAGGCTGTTTTCTGGAGCCTGTTTAAATGTAGCTTTTTGATCCTTCAGTATCTGCTTCTCAGGGACTTACTGCGTGAAAGCACAATGTCCCTGGACACAGGCAAGCCTTAGGTGTGCTGGCAAAGGATGCAATTCATGTTCTTACTTTCCCTACCTGCTCCGCCCAATAACATGGCTCGTCAACTGAAACTGTAGCCCACTTTCCCAGCCCTGTGCTCCCTCCAACTTTCAGTTAAATTTATATCTGGATGTGTGTGTGTGTGTGTGTGTGTGTGTGTGTGTGTGTGTGTGTGTGTGTGTATTGTGTGTTCCTGTAGAAGGCCAAGGGTAACTTTGGGGGAACCATCCTGGATTGCTTATATTTCCTTTTTGCTTTACTCTGGGATTTCCTGGGCTTTGCCCACCAGAGCCATAAGTGTGGATCCCTACCATTTTAAGTGAGACCTGGGATTTGAACTCAGGACCTTCTGCTTGCTAGGCAGAGTCTTACTCCTTGAGCCATCTCTCCAGCTCTGGATTGGTGTTTTGGGTTGATGAACCAGGCTATCAATGATGTGTCTCTTGCTTGGCTACCCCTCTCTTTAAAATGTCTTCTCTTCTGCCTCTGCCCCCTCCAAACAATAGCGATTCTGTAAGAAGTCCCTTAGTCCAGCCTCCCCCAAAGACTCTTTCTTCCTTGAACACGCCCAGCTCCAAACACTCTTCCTACTGAAGGACGATACAGCCAGGCCCTAGAAAGGCACACGAATGCTTTTACTTAAGGCTCAATTCTTTGAGGACAGAAATGCTGAAGTTCCCATGGTAAGGAACTGGGACTTGCACTGATAGTGCATTTGAGAGAAACCGTGACACTCTAGCAGGATAGCTGTGAAATGGGAACAGGAGAAGAGCCGAAGATGAAACCAGAACCAGGCTGCAATGGTCAGTTCTGTTATTTCTCTAGACTCTTCCTGATCATTCCCAGCTTTCCTGAGCTTTGTGTCTCGGCACCTGTGGAAAGGCCACGATAGCAGGTGTACAAAGCAGGGGCCATGTCCATTCATGGATGACTGATGGTAGCTGTTGGTTAACTGAAAAGAAGTGAAATGCAGAATCCTACAATCTTGATTCTGAATACTGGTTGTGTGAAATGACGAGCATGTTACATTGATTCTCACCTTGGTAAATGTGGAAGCTAGCCCGCCCTTCACAGGTTGTCAGTACACACACGGCATCTTGTACAATGTCTGGCATAATGGGGCTCATTCAATGGCAGATATTGCTGTTGTAATTTTGTTTGAACTGATTCTGAGTCTTTAAGTGAGCTCTGTGGGCCATCGCGCTTACACCGTTAAGCTACCAAGAACTCAACACCAAATCCCTAAATGTTAGTTGGGACCGAACGACAGTGGAGGGAGGAAAAGCTACTTCATGGCTATTTACTTTAAGTGATTTCTGGTTTTGTTTGTGGGGTGAGAGCAAGTCACACATTTTAGCAGAGAATGTATTTGGTGGGGAAAAGATGAGCTGTTCATGTCGAGAGGGCTAGCGCAGCTCAGAGTTGGGAAGAGCCAGAGGAGAGGAACTAGTTAGAACAAGAGGAGTTTGGGTCCAAGGTCTAGTTAAGGGAGGAAGTGAGCTATCTGAGGGTACACACACCCCACCAACAGTCCCCAGGCTGATGAAAATCACCTCCATGGGGTTGACTGTGATAGTCAACGCGGAATCGTCCCAGTCCATCTCGGCCTCTTTTGCAGCCTCTGTCTCCTGGATGAAGTGCTGGTGGGTGATTCGGACTCGGTGCACACCCATGGCCACGACAAACACTAACATGCACACGGAGATGATGATGACCACCGTGGCGATGCTCGGGACCACTAGAAGGAGGAAGGAACCCATGTGACATGATCAACAGAGGTCCAGCTCTTTCTTCTGATGCAGCCGGAACAAAACATCCATGTTCAGGCTAAAAATCTGCCTTTCTGCTTCTCAGCAAGAGGACTCCAGGTCCTTCCCTCACGTTTTTCTGGAATATACTTTTCATCATCTCTGTGGCAGAAGTAATAATCCTTATGTGAGATAACTGTGAGGAGTAAGGTGAACAGTCTGTGTGAGTTCTTACATAGGCAGAGAGTAGCCATTCAGTGAATATAAATTCTCGTCTAGCCATGGCATTTCCCCTTGAATTATAAGGCGCTTCCACTGAAAACCAAATACCATGAAGTTTAGTGGGAAGAGGTATAAGTGTTACCTGGTGGTGATAAAATATGCCAGTACTCAAAGAAAACTATGGGCAGAGGACTTTAAAATGTGTGTGTGTGTGTGTGTGTGTGTGTGTGTGTGTGTGTGTGCATGCATGTGCATACGTGCACACACATGCACTTTCTGGAGGGCTTTGCACAGGATCCCTTGAGTTGATCCAGAAAGGACTAGCATAATTGTTTCCAGCCTTTCATACCAACCTCTGTTGTTATGTATTGTATTATGTATAACTTCTTCCTGAGTTTGACTGACTCCCTTGTTAAAGCTAGGTGGCTCAGAAGAAAGGCTCTCATCTTCCCGTCTTCTCCATTGCAGGATTCTCTAACTCAGTCTGGGTGTCTTTGGCTGCTACTATATGACTGTTCAGCAGAGAGTCTTGAGTCACAGTGGCTACCTGATGTCCTGAGGCTCCTTCTCTGAGGTACCCTACCTGAGCTGCGCTGGATGCTGCTCCGAGACTCGGGGTGATGGACAGACTGGAGGAAGGGAGGCTGCACAATAAGGTGGTTGACATGTTCCTGGTCTGAGACTCTGACCTCGTGGAGGACACTGACCTGGTGAGTATAAAGAGAGGTGGTGAGGGCGCATGAGCAGCTGAGCCAGGCCTTTCCCAGCAATGACAGATCCACGCACCTCCAAGTTGAACTCATTGCTAGTGTAGCGTCCATTGAGTTCTGAGCACTTGATCCGGAACCGCCGGGTCTCGAGGGAAGTCGGGTGCCAGTTGCGATAGCGGAGGTGGCGCAGCACTTGTTCATAGCGGCTCATGGAGCCCACCCCTGAACAAGAGACCACACCTGCCATTAGTAAGCAGAGGAGGGAGAGGAAGAGCAGACGCAGGAGACAGTCTGGGGTCATTGGGTATGTGGGTCCAAGGGCGAGAGGTCAAGAGGTTTGTGGGTAAAGTACAAGCACATGGTCTCTAACTGGACCATTTGGCCTTGGTCTGTCAAACATGTGTGGTCATGTCAAAAATATTACAAGTGAAGGTACCTTCTACATTTTACAGATTCCCCAAGAGTGAGGATACGGGACAGTTTCCCAAGACATTAAAGTCACTGTATACAGAGCCTAGAAACCTGGGTCGTGAAATCAAGCAGTTCACCCGACCCTGGGGATGTGACAGTGCACCCGCAAAATGTCACCACACACAGGATTTCTGGGGAAAGGCTGCTCAGGGAGGCTGGCACTGGGCAGAAGGGGCTGAGGGCAGCCTTACCGTAGATAGAGTAGCCCGCAGTAGAGTTAGTGGCATCCAGGTGTCGCTGGTGAAGCTCACTGTGGTTGAGCTCCAAGCACTCGTGTCTTGGGTCCAAGTCCCCTCCAAGCACCAAAATGTCACAGAAATCTAAGTTGTGCAGCATTTCTTCCAAGACTGACGACCTGGGGGCTGTAGGAAGGCAGGCACAAGGAGCACAGGCATGAGGAACCTTCCCTCGCAATCCCCCTCCTCCGTCACTGCCCCGTGTTAGGACTGGTCATGAGAAGAGGCTGGGTCACCCCATCAGCCATGCCCCCTGCTCATGAGGGTAGCACGAATTCAAGGGGACAGCAGTCACCTATTGTCAGAAGATGGGCATTAAAATAACACGCTGCAAAATATTAGAGAAACCATCTACCATTCACTTTCCTCATTTACAGGAACCATCTGGGAAGGGATAAGTGGCTCTCCACCATGTTTTGTTTTTGTGTGCAAGTTCATGTGCACGCATGTGTGCAGAGGGAGGGAGTATATAAGAGGACACTGGCGTGTGCGTGCCTATGGAGGCCCACGAGTGACAATGGGACTCATCCTGAATTCCTCTGCCTCCTTACTGCTTTGTTCTGGGTGTTCCAGGTTCTATCTTTCAGGGCTGGAATCGTAGGCTGCTGCCTGGCATTTTTACATGGGATGTGGGGATCTGAACTCAGGTCATTTTGCTTGTGAAGCAAAGTCTTTAACCCCTGAGCCATCTCTCCAGCCCTCCACTGTGTCCTTGAAGCTCTCTCCATGAGGCCGCCATCTGCATCTGCCTTCCTGATGCTCTCGAGGGCAGGAGCCCCTCAGTGATACTTAGAGTCCTGCACGGGAGCTGCCACGATGCAGTCATTATTGCACTCTGCATAAAAGGAAATGAAAATAACAGCACATAACCAAGAGGTCATCAATAATTGAGAAAGTGAAGTAATTAATTAGTTGACGTGCTTCCAGGGAGAGCACAATTTCACAAGCTGGTCAGTCTAGTTAGGGTCCTTGCTTGATTTTATGACTCCAAATTTCTCAAAAGAATGCCTGAGCATTGAGTGCTGGACAATTTGGCCCACCTAAATTAAAATCTCATTTTAAGATAAAGGTGGTTGCTATTGTGGAGTGTGTGATATGAACTAGGCATAATGCAAACAAAATCCTAACAGAGAGATATTAATGGGATACTCTTTTGCTTCCCCCATCCCCCGCCATCTCACCAATGGGAAAATGGAAAGTTGGAGGGGTAGAGATAGTTGCCAAAGGTTAGACAGACGGTAAAGGGAGGCACGGATAGAACATGTTCTGTTCTTACAGTCTACACACATGTAACCTCTGGGCCTACGGCCTTCAAATGTTCTAGATATTTATGAAAACATAGATTTTTAAAAGGGATTCTCTAAAGATAGTTACTTATATGATTTTATTTAACTTTTCAGTGGTACCCTGAAATAAATTTTGCTCATGCTATCTATCCATCTATCTATCTATCTATCTATCTATCTATCTATCTATCCATCCATCCATCCATCCATCCATCCATCCATCCATCTATCTATCTATCTATCATCTATCTATCTATCTATCTACCTATCTATCTACCTACCTGTCTGCTTGCCTGTCTATCTACCTACTTATCTACCTACTTATCTACCTATCTGCCTATCTACCTATCTATCTATCTATCTATCTATCTATCTATCTATCTATCTATCTGTCTGTCTGTCTGTCTGTCTGTCTGTCTGTCTGTCTGTCTGTCTACCTACTTATCTACCTACTTATCTACCTATCTATCTATCTGTCTATCTGCCTGCCTATCTATCTATCTATCTATCTGTCTGTCTGTCTGTCTGTCTGTCTGTCTATCTATCTGTCTATCTGTCTATCTATCTGTCTATCTACCTGTCTATCTACCTATCTACCTGTCTCTCTACCTACCTATCTACCTGTCTATCTACCTGTCTATCTACCTGTCTATCTATCTATCTATCTATCTATCTATCTATCTATCTATCTATCTATCTATCTATCTATCTATCTATCTTCTAATCTATCTATCTATCTATCTATCTATCTATCTATCTATCTACCTACCTACCTATCTATCTATCTATCATTCATTCATTCATTCATTTATCGAAGAAAGGGAGGTTTACTTGGTTTGCATTTCTAAAGGGATATACTCCATTACAGTGGGAATTGCACAGCAGAAGACATGGTGGAAGGAAGAAGCAAGAGGCAAGTAAGGTCATCGCAGCCACCAAGAGGGTAGAGAGAAACAGCAAACCAAGAAGAAGCAGGGCCAGGTTTAAATATCAACTGCCAACCCCAGGGTTCCGAGTATCCACCACGAGATCTAAAAGCAGAGTGGTACCCAGTAAAGCTACTGTGGGCAGTCATGGCCATAGAGTTTTAAATGGCCTCTTCATTTGCAGGTCACCCTGCTCCTTCTTTCCAGTATGGCTGGCAGAGTTATGCTAGGCAGGGCCGTGTCCTGGATTCTACCTCTTGACTTCCTCCTTCCAGCGTTACCCTCCATCTGCACTTGTTCCACTGGGTTAGAAGGCTAGAGGTGAATCAGTCATGGCCGAGCCCTCTGTGCTGACCTGCGGGCAGCAATAGTAGTTGGCAGTGTACCCAGCGGGAGATGAAGCCAGTCTCGAGGCCAAGGATTGATGAACAGAGCTTGCTGGAGGCAGAGGTGAAGGAAAAGGTGTTTGTAAATGAGCAATAAAGAGAGTAGGGAGAGGGGCAGAGAAGTGAACTGGCACAGAGGAATGAGAAGGAGTGTGTGTGTGTGTGTGTGTGTGTGTGTGTGTGTGTGTGTGAGAGAGAGAGAGAGAGAGAGTATGTGAGTGCTCTTGCATAAATATGGATAGATGTAAGTGCATGTGTGAGCATGCCAGTGGGGGGCAGAAAATGACCCTGGAGCCAGTTGCTGAGCTCTGGTAGCAAGTGCCATTAGCCTGAATGTTTAGGACACTCATAAAAATGACTTTTCCAACAATGTGTGTAGAAATTTAAAAGGACAAATAATAGCTCTTGGGCACTGGGCTGTGTGCTCTGCATGCACCTGTCACAAACAGAAGGTGAAATGCGGCCCAGATAATTACTTTCCCCACATCACTCGTGTGTCAGGGTCAGATGCAGCAAATCTGGCGGCTTGTTGCTGCCACTGCTGAGGTCAGCCAGACTTCCCTTTTCTGATCTGATTTTAGCCGCAGATAGTGTAAGAGAGGAGAGGGGAATCGCATGACTTAATGTACCTCTGCATATAACTCAGAAACCACCCCGGCCAGCCAAATGGTGAAGCACCAGCTATTTTTAGGAGCTGGGGGTGCCCCCTTGAGCATTCCACTCACTGGGGACCAGCATAGTGTAAGGCAGTGGGTAATTAGGATTATTATAGAAGCAGCTCTTCAGGGATTCAGTCCTACTGCACCAGCACATCATTAGCAGTGGCTTGGGAGAAGAGAGTTGAAAGCGCTCTCTTGGACAAGGCAGCGAAGGATGGCTCTCAAATGAACATTTCCTCTGTGATACAAGAGGAAGGATTCCCTCCCCCCTCCCTTCCCTCCGCTCTCCCCTTCCCTGTTTGCCTTCTTTCCCTTTCTCTACCCCCAGCCCGCATTCTTGCTTTCAAGGCAACTGAGTGTTTCTTCCTAGCAGAGAACTGAAACCATTCTTTTCCTGAACCACCCTCCCTATAATGGAGCCAGTGGAAATAACCACCTGCAAGTTTCCCCAGAGCTTCGAGTCACATTGCTGAGAGAGACCCCGCTTTTGCAGCGTGTGTATTAATGCAAAGCTAGAGTCAGTTCTTTGCATTTCCTTAGTTCTTCTGATGGTCAGAATAATACATGCCTACGCTAGGAAATGGTTGCAGGTGTGGAAAAGGGAGGGAAACAGGCACAAATCGACTCTCCCTGTGCTTCTGAGAACACCACTAGCATGAGCTGTTAGCATCTTTCCCTCGGGCATCTTCCTTCCTACAGGAGTTCATAATACGCGGCACTGTGTAAGTTTGCTGTTACCCTTTGCACTTGCCCTTTAGCACACATGCCTTCCCTCCTGTCTCCTGTCACTCACATGGGTGTGCCATGCTCTGCTAAGCCATCCACCCCTCCCTGCTAGCATCCCGCATCTTCAGCTTCACTTCATTTTTGCCATTATATCACTGTGCCACGGTGAGCTGGTCTGCTGTCCTGAAGTGTCATTTTACTTGGCTGCGCAAGTCAAGACCCATCTTTCCCCACCCCCAATCTGCACCCTACGCACCTGTGTGTGTGGTTCTCTTGTCCCCGGGGGCCTCGGCTTTGGCGAAGGTGCTCACGATCCTGATGTCCGGGAAGAGGGTCACTCCTCTGGCACTCTCAAACTGGGCGGCAGGTCTCCAGAAACGTTCTGTGCCCTGGAGGGTGATCTGGGGCTCGATGGCTTGCAGGACCATCACGTAGGCGTCCACGTCGGGTATGCTGATGCACACGTCTTCCCCAAAGCACCTGGGCAGAGAGCTGCAGTCACGGCCCTGAGCAGGGGGCGGTTTAAAGCAGCCGTCCCACGGTCACCCCCTCTAGTCCTCGTCGAGGCGTGCTGACTCTTAGTCGCTGAGGATGTCAACAGACCTTCATATTTAAAGCCAAATTACCATCCTAAGCACTAACAAATATAGGGGGCTTAAAAAAATAGGCTCCTGGGAGAAATAAGAATTTTCTATGCAAGCAACAAGTAACTGCTAAAGTTTTCATTATCCTTTAACAAAGTAATCAATGGCAGCATTAATTAGATAGCAACTGCTTGCTGTGTGCATTAGGACTTGGTAAACAAATTGTTGTCTAACCGTTTGGTTATAGCCATCTGACTAAATGAGATCCCAGGGCTAAACTCTCCTGCCACAACCGCATCTTTGCTGCAACTCTCCTAGGGGCAGGAAAGAGAAGCCTGCTGCCATTACACTCCTTTCTCCTGGTGCACTGACACCCAGGAGTCAGGGAGGCAAGCAGTGAGGTGACAAGGGCTAAGCCTGGGCATGAACGACAGGACCCACACTCTGTTCTACCACTCCTGGCTGGCTACGCTATTGCTCTGCACCGCACAGCTGCAAACGAGAGACCAATGATAACTCTGCAGCAGTAAAGAACTATGGAAGACTAAAAAAGTTGTTGACCGGAACTTGCATCGGGGGCCTGAGCTCAATAATGATCTCACGTTGGCCACTGTCATCGAGGACGAAGACTTGGGCTGTCATGGCGAGCCAGATGGAGGCTCTGGGGATGCTGCTGGGGCTCTGTGGAGTCAGTTCTCCTCTCAGCCTGCTGCGGTCAGGTCTCTGAAGGAGGAGGAAAGGGTAGCTTCTCCTCTCTTCTTCTGTGGGGTGACTGAGATGCGGAGCTGTGGGAGCTGTGGGGGTTCTCATCCCAGTTTTCTTGCTGCTTCTACCATCCCGCCCCCGTTGGCGCCCCTGTCCTTGCATTTTATAGAGGACTGGTCAGGGTTAAACACTGGCCCGTCTCCTCCCTTGTCTTTGCTCCAACGTAGAGCTGACCTAGAGGTGCCTACAGCAAACCTCGGGCTTCCGGGATCAGAATGTCCCTTCCATAGTTCTACTGAGTCCCCCGTCCGCTGTGGACACTTCTCCTAGGTCCCAGCTGATAGTAGGTCCTTACGATACTCAACAGACCACTGTTGCCGACCTTATTCCTTCTTTCCTAGGTCCCTCTCCTGCTCAGGTACCTAATGATTTCAGTTCCACCTCCAGAGAATCTCCTGGAGTCTTTCCTAGCAGCCGACCAGAGTAGCTGCCTTGACACTGGAAGCGACTTGTGAGACTTGTAAGCGAGCTAGCCAGAGATTTCTCATTCCATCAATTTAACCCTGAACCCCGGGGACAAGAACCACGTCCCCCTCTGTCTCTGGCTTTGCTATAATATTTAGGAATTATGCAAAGTAAGTTTGATTAGTCTAATTCCATTTAATGGACATTTATTAAGCACCTACCATATACTAGGTGGTATGTGCTTAGATCAAATTATTTCGAGCCAAGCTCTTAAGAAAGCACGGAAAGCAGAAGTCACCAGGCCTCTGATTAGATATGGAAAACAAAAGACAAGCATAACAGAAGAAGAACACAGACCCCCTCCAGGTGCCCTTATAGAGACAGCCAAATTGAGGACAGCTGAATAAATCAAAAGTTTGCCCTGTCTGCAAGGGACATTTCTTAGGGCCCATTGCTACATCCTCAGTCCTAGGCTGACCGGCAGCACTCACTGGACTTTGGAGGAGAGCCTGAGGCGCCGGACACCCGCTGTCGGGAACTGCCTGGAGTTGATGTAGGAGACCTTCTGCAGAGCCCGGTTGATGTTCCCAATGTCATCTCCTTCCATTACCAAGATGGACTGTGAGGGGTTGAAGTGATACTGGAAGACAGAAGTGGGCATGGAAGGAGAGAATGGTCAGTAACAGACAGTATCCTCTGGCAACTCTCCAAGTCTACGAAAGGCCACTGGGGCCATCCGAGTCATTTCCGGAACATCAGCAAGTGAAACAGTTGTGCTCACAAACGATTAGTTCATCTGCCCCAGCAACTCATGCTGTTCTCTTCAGAGCTTCAGGGCCTGCCCAAGGAGTCTCCTCAAGGATTAGAAACTCCCGGTATATTGGTCTAAGTCACAGATAGGAATTCTGAAAACCTGTCTATCATATTCTGAGTATGAAATTTTAAGTTGTTTCTAATCTTTTATTGACAGTGTCACAATAGATAATCTCATATATACAATGATAAAAGAGTAAGTATATGTGGCGGGGTCGGTCAAATCTCTACAAAAGAAGGTCAAAGAGTGCGTACACTTTGAACGAATGTCATTCAGTGCCGACAAATTCCCAGTTCTTTGGGTTATCAATACAGACTCCTTACAGTGGTGGACAGACTGCCTCTCCTCTTACCCCTCAGCCACAGAAGCACGCTGTCAATCTTTGGGATTTCTGCCAATCTGATTGGTAACTTAATTATGCCAATTAACTTAATTCATATTTCTCTAGCCACAAGCCCTTCCTAGCCATGATTCTCCTTTCTCAAGACTGATATCTCTGAGATACCAGAATATTCTGGAATGTCCAGTGCAAACTACAAAGTCTAACTTTTGATATCAAAAGTTCCCCTTTCTGGACATCAAACACCTGTTTGGTGTTTGAATGAGAACACACACCTGTATCTGAAATTTTGGGGGACAGAAGTGCTTCTGATGTGGGATTTTTTTTAGTTAGATTATAGAATATCTGCATGTACATAATGAGGTATTTTGAGGATGGGACCCAAGTCTACACATGAAATCCATTTGTGTTTCAAACATACTTATTGTCATAGCCTGAAGCCGACTGGGAGTAGTACTTATAATGTGTTTGAGTTTGATTGTAATCTGTGAC
This sequence comes from Typhlomys cinereus, assembly GCA_023101885.1. Taxonomy (NCBI): domain Eukaryota; kingdom Metazoa; phylum Chordata; class Mammalia; order Rodentia; family Platacanthomyidae; genus Typhlomys; species Typhlomys cinereus. Next base: position 348,850 of record JALPQD010000002.1, read on the forward strand.
ATAAGGTCAGCCGTGGAAGCTTCCACTGAGGTCAGCACATCATTGCTCAGGAATGTTTGAATTTTGGAGTATTTTGGATTTTTGGATTGGGGATGTTCAACTTATATAAAGTTTATAAAGTATTCAATACATGATGGCTTCCATTATAATTCCTAACATTTGAAGTTCATCCGTCTCTGCTGAGTATTTGTTGGTGGGGCTGCCCTGGTTTCTCTACCCTTCCTTCTCAATAGATCGAGCTCCTTCCTGTCCTGCCAAGCCTTGGGCAGGGTCTCTCTGAACTGTGACTGCTGTCCACGAGCACCGCCTCACAGCTGGCAGGCGCCTCTAGCCATGGCCGCCTCACTTGCTTGGGTGTGCAGCCCTGAAGCCACACACATGCCAGAGAATCACAATTAGCTCTCCTGTTTTAGGTGTGACAAGAACATTCCAAATCTGAAGCACTTTTGTCCACTAGCATTTCAGACACAGGATGTTCCTCCTGTGTGTGTTATCTCATTCAAACACCAAACAGGCAGATATTCATATCCTAAGGCTATCCTTCCAGAAACACCACTTATGCTTTGAGGGTTTTTTTTTTTCCCCTTTCTCCTTTCCTTCCAACATCATCAGTTCTGAAATGGAGTCTTGGGGTGCAATTGCTCTGCATCTGTCTGTCTCTTGCAGCCTGTGAGCTCCTCAAAGGCAAAGTCTGCTGACCTTTCCTCAGCTTTGCCACAGGTCATAGGGCACCAGAAGCATGAAACACACGGTGAGCCCAGCAGAGCAGGCTGAGCTACACATTGTGCATGAGGGCCGAGCAGGAACATCAGCAGGTTCTTCCAGAGGGATGGTCTGGCAGTATCCCATAGCAACTAGCAGAAGGCATGGTCCCTTCCCCCCAGAGCTTCCTGGCCAAAGCGTAGGTTAGGGAATGTGCAGGGTCTCCAGTTCACATCCTGGTTCGAGTGCCACCACATCCAAGAGATGGTCATAGGGTACAAAGATGAGCAACTGGCCCATCAGCATAGCCTCTTGGCCTGGACAGGTAGAAACCTTCCACTTCATAAGTTTCTGTGGAACAAAATGACTTGCAGTTTTCTGAAAGTCCATAGGTTTGCAAGAGGTGTGTGTGTGTGTGTGTGTGTGTGTGTGTGTGTGTGTGTGTGTGTATTAAACTCATATACTGCTACTACCTGTGTATTTTTTGCATGTGTATTTGTGTGTATGTGTATGCAGGTATGTGTACATCTGAGTATGTCTGCCTATGGAGACCCAAGGGTGACATGGGGGAACCATCCTAGATTGCGCCTCCTCTTCACTGCTTGGCTCTGGGGATTCCCAGGCTCTGCCTTCCAGGGCCAGAATTGCATACTGCTGCCATTTCCTCCTGGCATTTTTATGTGGGATCTGGGGACCCAAACTCAGATCTTTTTGCTTGTAAGACAAAGGTTCTAACCCCTGAGCCATCTCCCCAGCCTCTAGATACATAATTTTTATGACTATATTATGGGGTCTTAGGGTCCAGGAATTAAAATATCTTTCCCGAGGTCACAAGCTAGTAAATTCTGTTCTCATAATTTGAACCCAGGAGTGTCCTGTTCCAATGTCCTTGCTCTATACTATAAAAATAATGATGACAGTGTTTTGTTGTGACAATCAGAACAAAGTACTCTTCAGAGATGAAATTCCACAGTATCTTGTTTTTTTTTTGTGTGTGTGTCTGTGCAAAAATCTTGCACAGACACAAGACAACAGATATAAACCCCACAACCGTGTAAAGATCAAGACGTGCTGGAGAAGTATCCAAAAGCACATGTGATCAAAGGAAGACACTTGAAGCCGCAAGCCTGTGCCAAACACTGCCAATGAGAGGCACTTCCTTCCATCAGTCAGAGACACAGAAGGAAGCCAGTCACTGGCAAATAAAATAGTAGTCCTTGTTCAGAAGTAGTATGAGGGAGAAGTGCAGGCGGGAAAGGAAGTTAGTTTTAATAATAGTCAAGATTCTCTTGAATCCGAGATGCTGGCGCAGAGGGAATGACATGGATTCATTCTGGACAACTCCCTGAGCCCCAGCCCCCTTGCTTTTGAAACAAGGTCATAACAATTTGTTTTGAGCAGAGATAATGAATGTGAAATAGCCCCCAGTGTGTGCTCCATAAATTTTGTGTCGCATTAACGTCTCACACAAACTTCTAGTTCCTGTTGGCCATTCTCCAGGGACAGAAAAGGATCACAAGTAGTGACCTGGGTTTGAAACAGTGGGGTACTGAAATCTCCCCTGGCTTGTCATGGCAGGACATGAGCATGTCACTCATCTCAGCACCTTCTCTTTCTGGGGGCCGTGACTACTCTTTAGAAATCACTGTGATTTTTAACTTGCAATTCTACAATTGCCAGCATCTTTGGTTGATTCACTCTGCTGACCCTGAAACTCCCAACAGTGGTCCTTATGATGGTTCAGAGTGGAGAGGATGCATTCAGGGGCAAGGAGTTGGAAAAAGAGAGAGACTTGAAGGCTGAATCTTCACAGCGCTTTGTGGACAAAAACCTAAGGAAACAACATACACCAGTCAGACCAGCCTTTCTGGTCAGAAATAGTCTTGTGAGCTCCTTCCAGTGGCGTGTAATTAGCTGCTGAGCATGCACATGCATGTGAGTATCTGATTTATACTGACTATGGCCTGGAAAGTGGATCTTGCCTAAGCATCTGTCTTCAGTTCTTCCATCGTCCCTTTCTGACCCAGTCTCCAGGGTAAGCATGGTTGAGATCATACCCTATTATTTGACCAGTTACTTGGCTCCAGGGGCTGATAAGGAAAAAAAGGTAACATGTAAATATGGATAAACATGTGACATGGCTTGCTTTCCTCTCCCACTCTGGGCACGTGAACATCCAAATAGTGTGGTCTTGTTGGAATTCCAGTGCACACCATGGTGCTCCTCAGACCCTGCTTCCTGATCTCATTCTAGAATTTTCCTGGAATGGCTCTCCTTGCAACTCACCTGCCCTTGCCAGGTGGATTCCTCCCTGTGCTTTCATATTTGGCTCAGGCTCCTCCTCCTCCATGAATCTAGAGCTCTGGAGAAGGAACGCCTAGATTCCAGTTCTGGCTCAGCTCATCACTAACTGGACCATTGCAGGTGAATTTCCTTTCTCCTCAGTTCTCGGTACCTGGTGTGACTCTTTAGTCAAGGGATGTCCCTAGGAGTCACGTCTATAAAACATTCAGAACAAACAATGCCCACTTCTCCCAGGACCCTCAGGAAATGTCAGTGGTCCCAACAGAGGTAGGAGTCATTAAGCATGATGTAAAAATGTCCATCCACTTGGGCCACTGAATATTCCAAAGACAGTAAGGATCTGCTTTTGTATCCCAGTACCCTGTCCAGAACGGAATGTACATCTACCCATGAGATGTTGTTGAAGCAACCATATTTTAAACAATACCACAAGGTCGCCCAAGGTCAGAGTCTTCAAGCAGAAGGACCCTGCTGGGAACTGGGCTGTGCTGCAGAGTGATACCCTCGCCAAGGAACCCAAGAGACGCAGGTTCAGGGTAGCCGGTCCCAGGGGGCTGCACAGCAGACAGAGTGCAAACAGGCTGTAGACGGGGGACTCTCTGCCATTGCTGCACTCCTTTAGGAAATGAACGAGGGCAGAGAGAGGAGGAGGGAGCTGCCTCAGCTGCCCAGAACTTCAGGAGCTGTTCTGGTTTCCAAGAAGTATCCTGACTTCTTAAAGGAACTGAAGGACTGACCCTCCAACATTAGGGTTGCAGCAACTTGGTGGGTCTCTGATGAAGGGGCCCCTGAATTCTATTTCAGAGCTAGGGGCTCAGGAGCGGCAGGAGTTTCTCATATCCAGATGGGGGCAGAACGTCAGTTTTTCTGTCAGAGAGAGCTTGTTGGGACTACAGTTAGTCACACCCTTTCTGGCAACCCCCCCCAACACACACATAGATCCTCCTTTCAGTAGATACATTTCTCAGAACACAGCTGGATTCTCCTGGACCACTTGAATATTTTCATTTTGTGTGGGATATAAAAAATCATGAATCTGTTCACGTTTCTTTTGACTTCCGTAAGATCGCCCGGGGGGAAATTGTTTCACCTCATGCGGTAAGACCCAGTGAGCTCCGCATCTGCTTTCCAATTCTGCTTCACTCTTCCTTTCCTTTCTCATTTGTATGTTAGAGCCCTAATTTTTTTTTGTTTACTTTTTCTGTTTTTGAAATGTATTCTTGCGTACTGCTTTGAATGCCTTCAGGCAAGTAAACAGCAAAGCAAGCCACTAACTAACAGACAAATGAAGTTTAAAACTTCCTGCAGGCAGATGTGGAGCAGGTACTGATGGTTGACACACCGGGACTTGATCTAGGAGCTTCAGGAGCAGACAGCACAAGTCCATCTTGTTGTCATGGTCACTGACTGGCCCCAGTCACAGCACCTTGTCTTCTGCCCCTTTTCTGTGCAGCTTTACAACCGTTTTCTGGCGTGCTCAGATGCTGGGCTGCTTCAGACTCATACATCACTGTCTTATCAGGGTGGTGCCAATGCCTTCCTTACCTTTATTCCTTGCCCGAGGCTTTCCAAGGAATTAATATCCAGCCCTTCTTTGCAAGCCTGCAAGCAAGCAATCACCTTCTGGCTTTCCATCTTGCCAGGCCGGATGGTGAGGCTGGCCAGGCTGCCGTGGAAGAATTGTGCAAAGCGTGGTTTGGCCACTTCTCCTCCTGCAAGAAACAAAGAACACCTTCGTGACCCGCCCTGCAGAGACTGGGGAGGAACCAGCACTTCAAGGCACCGTCTACCCACGGAGTTAGATTCACTAAACCTGGGGGACAGAAGCAAGCAATGTGTGTTTGTATGCAGGGACACTGAGCTCCAGTCCTCTACCCCCCACAATACGACATTCAAAGAGCCCCCAACCCCCATACAACATTCAAAGGGGTCATGTTGCAGCCTCAGCATATAGGAGCTGCTTCCTCTGATCTTCTCCCTGTTCTCCAGGTCTCTCTTGACGTCTTCTTGCAGCTTGGCCTTGGCAGCCCTCCCACTCACCGTCTTTACTAGCTATGGCCTCTCCATTCCTGGGCACACCACGCAGACAGAGCTAGCCTGATCTCGCATGGCCTTTGACTGTGGGTAGGAAGAATTGAACACCAGTGTCCAGGGAAGGTTGTGAAAGCTCTCTGAGACTCTGAGACTCACAGGGCACACTGTCGAGTCCTGCCTGTCAGGCTCTTAAGCCACCTTACTTCAGCAGCTCCCAAGGCTTGGCAGCAGAGCGTGATCCACCGAGGTAAGTCCCGCGAGAGGCTTGCCATCTTCCGCTTCCATAAGGTTTCCAGTGAACAGTTCTGTGGCATTCTCTCTGCCTTGAGGTGAGTCAGACTCTACCTTGTGGATGGTGGATGCTCCCTATACATGCAATTTCCATGATCTTTAGACTTCTGGACTTGGTGTGCGTAGCTCCTTACTATACCAATCCTTGTCGAAGTTCCTCATGCTTTCCTACTGAAATCCCTGAAGTTCTCTCTGCCATATACTCCTGCTCACTTCCGTGTGGTTCTCTCTCTTGGCTAGATGCAGGCTGAGCTGGGTTTGACCACACATATCTTTGCTACTCCACAGCTCCACATGTACTGCAAATTAGGCAAATCACACGGTCTTTCAAGGTTCCTTGGCGTTCCTGCTGTTCACTGAAACCTTCTCAAGGCCCCACAGTGCCCCCTCTCTCTCTCTCTCTCTCTCTCAAATCTTGGAGCACTGTCTATTGATTTTAATGTAGCCCTCATCACTTGACATTTACTACTGAATGGTGTGTGTGTGTGTGTGTGTGTGTGTGTGTGTGTGAGAGAGAGAGAGAGAGAGAGAGAGAGAGAGAGAGAGAGAGTCTCAGTAGCCTAAAATTGTGGATCTCAGCCTTGATATGCATTTTAACCATCTGGGGAATCTTTACAAAGATCAACCAGTGCCTGGTGGTACCTGGTCTGCTCCCCTGGGGGTTTTGATTTAATTGGTATGGGGAGCTTTAAAAGCTTCTCAGGTGAAGCAAATGTGAAGCCAAGGTTAAGAACCACTGAGCTGTGCACTTCTCCAGGTTGGTCCTTTTGCATACTCCTTATGTGATCTCTCTCCTTGACGCCACCCGCAGGCTGGCTCTTCGCACGCTGCTGTAATTTATTAGTTTAAATCTCTCTCTCTCCTGGATAGCAAGGATCACTCATGCATTATTCATCTTAATGAAGACAATACTGAGTATTAGGGGCTGAGGGCAGCACAGCAGACACCGTACGTAAGCTGGCTCATTTATTCTTCTCAGGAGCACTTGGCCTCTTGTGTCCTCCTGGCATCCTATACTCTGCCTGGCACACAGCAGACACTTTATAATTGCTTGGTGAATTGAAGGAGAGGGTGAGCCGAATGCCAGCATCATTGTGGGCAATGAGGCCGTCTTACTGTCTCCCTCTGACTAAGGCAGTCCCGAGGCTTCAGGCATGGATTCAATCACTGCGGTGAGTCTCTATGAAGTGAATTTGCTTATGCTATCAACATTGTTCTGCTCTGGCGAGTGAGTCGGGCATGGGTCTGAGGCCCAGTACCAAAGTCAAGCCAATCAGTATTGGATGGTCAGTCAGCCATAATGATAGGTCCAGGATAATCATGAGGTCAGCACTGTGAATGAGATTGGCTGGCATTTTATGCACGAAGGCTGCCATCTTTCAATTCAGAAAGTTTTCTATCAACTCTTGTTTTTCCCTGGAGGTTGGTAAGTAAGGATGAGTGCTCAGGGTCTGCAGAGGCTTTCTTTAGACCAGGAGCAGCAGGGGCGATTGCAGAGTGGAGAGCAGAGCTGAGACAGTCATGCAGGACTGAACAGGATGCGGATGGGCATCCAGTCGCTTTGCTCCAGCGTGACTGCTGCTATGTGTCTTTATGGGTTAAATCATTTTGTTTCATAGTTTCATCTCAATAATTCTTTATATTGGAAATTAAACTGAGTCTCCTTTTAAGTCCTCAGTGCACAGGGAATTCCAAATACCAATGGTTTTAGGGAATGGCCTGAGATTTCCATGACTTCGGGGAAACCACTTTGAGGACTTTCAATCTAGATCCTTGAAGTACGGCCATGATATTGGATGCCAAGTGTCTCCCTACACCCCCAAAAGGCTCACACATTGAAGAATGTGTCCCTGATGCAAATGGAGTTTAGAGGCAGGGCTTTAGGAATGTGACTGGATCATGAAAATTGTGCTCTAAATTCTGATCCACTGATGGCATAAAAAATCTGAACAAACTATTGGGAGGCAAGGCTCGCTGGAGCAGAGGGTCACTATGGCATGCCCCACAAAGAGGAACTTTGGCCTGTCCCCATTCTGTCACATGCCAAGTGCACAACTCTCCTTTTCCATACACTTCCGCCATGATGCTTGCCTCGTCGTGACCCAGAAGGAACGGAGCTGGCTGACCAGGGGCTGAAGCCATGAGCCAAAATAAACCTTTCCTGCTTAAGTTTTCCTTTCAAATATTTTTTACAAGAACCAACTGCTTAATTAATAATCATATATATATATATATGAGAGAGAATGAGAAACAGAGAGGGAGAGAAAGAGAAGAAGACATGCATGTGAAGTCTGTGAAGTCCTTGGCACATGGGTGTAGGTCACAGCACTACTTTCCTTCTACCATGTGGGATTCGAGGGATCAAACTCAGGTCACCAGGTTTTTAGGCACACGACTTCCTTACTCAGCTCTCTTACTGACTCTCTGACTCACTATCCTGCAAACGGACATTTTTGTGACCTACAGAAGGGATGGTGTAGGGAATGGAGAGATGGCTCAAGAGCTAAAGCAAGTTTGCCTTACAAGCAAAAGGACCTAGGTACAGATCCCAGATCCCAGATCCCAGGTAAAAATGCTAGATGGAATGCACGCTAGGAGGGTTTCGCTATAAAGACACTATGTTATCACACCTGGAGGTTGGAGGAGCACTCACCACTCCCAGAGGCCTCTTTCTGCAACAGAAGGCATTTATTACAGAAAAGCACAACTGGTCAAAGTGCAGAAAATAAGTGACTGTGGACGGCTCAGCCATAGCATGGCATCTCCCACACTCTCCCAAGGCTCAGGGAACAGCACAGAAGAGGAAACTGCGATTGTATAAGAGCCTGAAGTAGGACAGGGCTGTGGCCAGCCATTACTTCCTGAATGTGACAGGGCTGTGGTATCAGTAATTTCACAACAGCCATGTATATTTCCATAAGACATGCATAGAAACTGTCCTATTAATAGCTCACCATGGAAAGGGAAAGGTCTCAAGAAACTCCACCTCCCTGAGAGACTGCTGAGGACTAATGCTGATAGGGAAGAAAAGTAAGATGCTTCCCTCAGTGGTATTCCCACTGATACATGAGTCATGCTCCAGCAAGTGACCAGGCATATGTCTTCAAAAGTAAACCAGATGAAGCCCAGTGGGTCACACAAGTGAAAAGACTTAAAAAAAATCTGACAGGGAAGATGAAAGGTTATAAAGGGAAGAAGATGAGGGATGTAATTGTGGATTAAGGGATGAAAGTATCATAAATTCACTATGCATGTATGTATCACTAAACACACACACACACACACACACACACACACACACACACACACACAAAGCGTGCACACATACATACTGGTTGGAAATGATGGCAGCAACCTGAGTTTCTGGCCCTGGAAGGCAGAGCCTGGGAAACCTCAGAGCAAGGCAATAAGGAGGTAGAACAATCCAGGATGATGACCAGAGTAACCCTTCTGTCTCCACAGGTACATATACTTAAGGGTCCACTTCTATATACACACCCACACAAAAAAGAAAAGGAAGAAAAGAAGAAAAGAAGGAAGGAAGGAAGAAAATAAGGAAGGAAGGAAGGAAGGAAGGAAGGAAGGAAGGAAGGAAAGAAGGAAGGAAAGAAGGAAGGAAGGAAGGAAGAAAGGAAGGAAGGAAGGAAGGAAGGAAGAAAGGACAGAAAGTGTGGTTATCTCACTAAATCTTAATAAAAACCCCCATGAGGCAGGCAATCCTATAACTACAGCTGGATAAACCAGTTTAGCATTATAAAGTGCACATCCCTCTAAACTGAGTACATCCATCTCTCATCTAGTCCTCCTTAGCTTCTAACTCAGCATGATTTTTAAAGGCCAAATTTTGTAATAGGCCTGGTTGCAAAGATATCACATTCTGTATTTTCAACTCAAGAATCTCAGATCTGTGATGTACTCTGTTTATTAGTCACAAGGCACTAGGAAATGGGATTGGTTTGGTTCACATTTTGCAATGGGAGCCCAGCATGAAGCTTCAAGTGTATTTTCACCCAATGGTGGATATGATACAGGCTATTAAAAATATTAGATACCTTGAAAAAAATCTCTTTCTTAATACTGAGGACGTCTACGTGGACCACACATCCCCTCTCTTAATATTTAGAATAAAGATGGTTATGAATCTTTTGAGGAAACAAAAATCTCAAAACTCCTGTGATGGTTTATGAACACGATCTTCCGTTCCTGCAGCACCCATTTTTAAATCATTTCAGGCATTTCTAATCTTGTGTTTGTTCAGCTAGTTATAAGTTATGGGCCAGGCTCTTCAGAGATTATATACAGTATAGAGAAGAGAGTAACATTAAAATGATAAGAAGTACATATTCTAAGACATTCTTGATATTCCAAAGCACCACATGATTAGTCTCCAAACGAATGACACAGATGATCTGCCCCACAGGCCAGAGGGGGCAATGGCTACTGTTAAACTGTTTCACATGTTGCTTATCCTTAAATGGCAGGGGAGTGTCTTAGAGAGCTCGGCCTCTGTTTTCTGTACTTTTCTGTGCCATTTCTCCCATCTCGTGTTCAGCGAGGCACCTTGCCGCGGGAAGGGTCACAGAAGAAGCAGAAGCTGAGCGTCCTCCTAGTGTGGTCTCTAGATACCTGAGTCCTTAGGCGGGGTGTGTGTGTGTGGGGGGTCTACCTGTGGGGAGGAATAGAGAAAGCGAATCTGGCTTCCCCTGAATCTGTCTGAGGTGAGGTAAAGGAGTCGAGGGAATGAGACATCAGAGGTACAGGACGAAAGCGCCTGGAGTTGCTTCCTGGGCTGAGTCCTGGCAGGGGATGCCATATTGACAGGACGCTGGGCAGGTGGACCTGCAGCTCGAGAGAAAAAGTGCAACTATTGCTGTGGCCCTGACCAGCAGGAAGATACCAAGGCAGGACATTCCTGAAGGACCGTTGGGACTGAGGACCGGAGCAGTCGGGAGAGCACCAGTGAACATCTGCATGAAAGGTGCCCCAGCCACATCAGTCTGTCAGTCTGTAACTCCCAGCCATGTCACCACCTAAGAAACAGAGAACGTGCCTGATGTGAGGAGGTGCCGTGGGATGTCAGGGGAAAGAAAGATGGTGTGAAGAAAGTCACTCTGCCTTAATGAACTGAGATTCCTACTGTTACACTGATGACAACTTTCACAAATGAGGTTTAGGAGGTTTGATAGTCAGATATGAGTGCAGCCAAGGTCCACACTTAACCCAGCCTTTGCCCTGCACATCAGAGAATCAGATGTGGCTGGAAAGGTCCAGGGAAGACTTCTTGGAGGTAGACAGGTTGGGGCTGACACAATGCTGGCAGAGAAAGCTCACTTATACTGGCTTCGCATGGACATTGAGTGACTTCATCAGCAGTTCCCAGTTGATTAGTATCAAGTTTGCTGAGAAACGGTTTTCTTGCAAAATGGCAGTACACCCATGTTTGGTTTTGTATCCACAGACTCAACCAACCACAGACTGAAAGTTTGTGGATGTATCAATACTAAGCACACACAGACCTTTTCCTTGCCATCAGTCTCTAAAAAATACACCATAACACCATTTCACAGCATTTATACCATATGAAGCGCTAGAAACAATATGCAGGTAGCTTTAAGTGTATTGGAAGTACATGCAACTTTCATGAAAAATACCATGATGCTTCATCTGAGGGAGTTAAGTATCCCTGAACTTTGGTGTCTGCAGAACATCTAGGAACCAGTCCCCTAGACACTGAAGGACAGCTGTATGTGGCACACATGACCTAGTGTAGAATGTCCTATGAACTCACTATATAACTATTCCAGCTGTGGCATGAGGTGAGAATGAAGAGCTGATATTCATCTCCAAGCACCTCATCTTTCTTTCATCTGAGAGACAGACACTCATTATAAATGCATTTTTAAGTCAGTAATGCATACTTTCCTCTCAGAGGAACATGAGGTAAAGGACCTGCAATGTGACTGCACCAAGTCTCTGCCTTGCGCAGCGTGTTCACGTCTTTCCTGTTGGTTTTCCCCCTGCTGTTTCGCCTAGGAAATATGTGGGAAAGAGTGGAGACTGTGTTTCCTCTCGCCTGACTTGAATACTATTCTGTGCAAAGATGGTGGATGGGGATGCCCCTCAGTGAACACAATTTCACGGATGGCCGGCTATCAACTCTGAGCAATGCAAATGGCCAGACTATCTGAAATCTTGCTTTCTCTTATTTCTTCATTTCGGTGATGGAGACACCCAAGGAATGCAAAGACCAAGTGAAGTGTGTAATAGACCCCCATAAGCCGAAGCTTTAAAACTCTGTGCATACAAACCCCAGGGATGCTCACGAAGAGAAAAATGATCTGTCATTGTGCCTGGCCAGGACACATTCTCACCAAGCTCAACCCCACGGCTGGTCATGCACCATTTCTGTTGCTTTCACAGAAAACATTTGTATGACATTATCGGGAGCAAAACAAGTGACTTAGGGATGACCCGCAAAGTCACATCCCTGGACGTGGGGACCTAAACTTAGAGTCGGAAGGTCCTTCTTAGGTCGTCCAGAATATTGACTTCATTCTCCGGATGTGAAACACAAGAGCCTGCGAAGCCTCAAAGACACAGAACAGATAGACAATAGCAGTGAGGTAGCACAGGAGTTAGATGGAGCCCTGGGCAGAAATTCTCCAGTGACAGTCTTCTCAGATGGCAATGGCAGCAGTTAGCTTCCGATTTTTTTTCCCTCCCAAAGAAAAGGAAACCACAGATAATTATTCTCATGGCGTGATTTGTTAACAAAAGCCCTGGAAACATGTATTCTGGCCAGATGGGGACCAATTAATTCACCTATGTTTGCCCAACTCAACCAGTCCAAAAGAAGAACTGCCATGAGTTGCCTGCATGTTGCCAATAAATTCACAGCCAAATGACTTCAGGGGGAACAAAAGGTTGGATTCTTTCTTGCTTACAGTTCCTTGTGTACCCACATCTCTCGGTCTAGCTTTACAGAAAGCCCACATTGACACCAGGGGCTGAAGGAACTGTCTACATCATACCCATTGTTGAGAAAGGGACAATCCTCACTTGATAGACCAGCATGTCCAGCCAAGTATACCAAAAATGTCAACTTCCTGAGTCACTGCCCTCTATTTAATCGACCTACCTGGGGAATAGTGTCACTCATCATGGTCTGGACCTTCTCCATCAATTAGACAACATCCTGCAGACTTGGTCAGGGCTTAACTCATCAACTAATTTTTCATAACTGTGCCCAGAGCTCAAGTCATCTGCTGTCAAGCTGACACCTATATTTAACCATTAGAGGAGCTAAAGAGTCATGCCTTATTTAAATGTCCCCTGACTGCTGGGGACAAGTTGATTCCAGCTTTGGATCCCTCTCTGGTTAGAGGGAATCTTGCAGTCTTACTTTCTGCTGCTTTACTTTTACTTAAAAATAGTGTTGACTTTGTACTTCCTCGACTCCTTTCAGTTTTTTAATTAGCAGAGAGAATTAACCTATGCCACTAGCGATAGAACCTGCAGTGAGGGTCTAGAGTTCCTCTTTACTCACTGCAAGTCCTGGTAGGTCTGTAGTCATCTTTAGATTTCAGCAGTACTTTGTCTAATCTGTGGGGGAAATGCCAAGTTTGGTCAATGATTTCACACCAGATCCCAGAATCCTCTGGTCTTCCTTGGCTTGGCAGCAAGGCTCTGTGGTGCAAATGTGCACACTTTGAAAGCTTTATGTAATGTGGCCAAGATTTTACCTTCTCTAAGTCCCCATTGGGGGCTCTGCATTATGCCCAAGCCACAGGTTGTTATTAGACTAACCCACCCTAAAGTGTAATGCACAGTGCCTAATATTGCAATAACTCACACGTGGAGGGCTAGACTTTTGCCTAACCTTGAACTTGGCCTCCTTGTGGAAAAGGTAACCTTTGAGAATGGAACTTCATGAGGACGGCCTCAAGGAACACTTTCTGAACAGAAGCCAGTCTATGCTAGTATGTTTCTTCTCCCAGCAGCAGAACCCCTAGGGATGCAGAATAATTGAGCACAGACTTCATTAAGATGAATTTTCATTAAGTTAGACTAATCTTATTAAGTAAATGCATAAAATACTTCAGGTGTCTGCACTAATGCAGAAAAAAAGTGACCTGAAAATGTATAACAAATCTGAAAACCACATGTGGTTTCAATTTCCCTGAATTTGTGGATTACATGTTACAGATTACTACAGCTCTTGGGCTAGTATCTGCCTTTTGAGGCCATTCATTGCTTTGGTTCCTTCCCAAAAGTTACAAAGACTTCTTAGTACTTGTCTCTTCCTAGTCAACAATCTTTAGAGACCTGCCCTTCTCTAGCTCCTCACTGCAGTTAAGTGGTGGTACGTCAGAGCAAGAACAGGACCCAGGGTGGGGGGGCTTCTTTATCCAATTCCAGAGACATCATCAGCAATAGACAGGACTGGACAGTACAGAAAGGCCATGATCCTAAACACAGCAGGAGAATTTCCTGGCAGAGACAGAGGTGAAGAGTAATAAGGGAGAGGTGCATAGATAGAAAACTCTGGGATGAAATATACCAGAGAAAACAAGAAGCAGACAAAGAGCTGGGTGGTGTCTCCCCAAAGGTGTGCTCACAACATTGCTACTTCACACATGCATGGACATTACACCAAAGGAGTTCCTGCCCAGGTGCCCAGCATTCCAGAGGGAAAACAGAGGCACTGTGGCCGTAGTGTGGGGAGAGACGCCCTGGACTGCTGGGTCCTGTGGCATCTCCAAACACCCAGGACTCCTCACGACACAAGTCTGGCACCACCAATTAAAGCCTTGGTGACTCACCTCCTTGCACAAGTAGATTACTCAGACCTAATGCAGAGGCTCAGGAGCATTTTCTAGTCAATGGGAACTTAAATTTTTATTTTTACAGGTTGGAAGAGTAAAAAATAAAATAAAAAATATATATGTCAGGAAAAGGACGAATTAACTTAGTCTTTGAAATGGTCTTTTCCCATGTTGTGATCAGCCGTGGTTGGCATTTGATAGCTGTAGGTTCATAGCTTGGGAGCTTAGTTTCCAGACAAGGAATGCAGAGAGGCGGTGGAACCTATAAGAACTGGGACTAATTGGGTGTTAATTAGATATAGGTTTCAGCGTGACAAGCTGAAGGCGGAGCTCTGGGTACATATGAATTAATGAAGGCAAGGCTTGTGAAAACCTGTGGGAGATTATCTAAATGATGAGGGAAGACTTGGCCCATATTAGGACCATTCCATAGGCAGATGGATAAACGATGGAACTGGTTCAGTACTTTGGCACACTTTGGCAGACTCACAGACTAGCAGATGAGTAAGTTTGCTGCTCTCAGCAATTCCTTGGATATGATGTGGTCAATTCCCTCAGCTCTTGGGTGGGCATGTGCTTTCTCGCAAAGCTGGACAAGGAACTGTAACCAGAATCACAAGCAAGAATAAAACTCTTTGTTCTCTTAAGCTGTTTGGTCTTATATTCATTAGGGACATGAAGATGGGCTGTGACAGCTCTCACAAAGACTGCTTCTGTCCTCTGTGCTGACTGGTGGTTTTGTGGTCTCAGTTGGATTCTTTCTTACCATTGTGATATCATATATATAAGTGACATAGCCAGGGGTCCCTCACCAGAGCTGGCTCCCTGCTATCTGGAATGCGACCCTCTCACACTGTAGCTAAATAAATCAGTTTTGAAAAATACGTTTTCAATCTCAGGCATTTCTCTAGACTAACAAAGCCAAGTTAATGCAAGGAGAAATAAGGAACATGGTATTTGTATAGAGAAGCAGTGTCTAGGTAGACATAGTAATCTTGTCCATATGAAAGTGTCTGATTCTATCCTGAGAGGATGGCTCCATCTCAGATATAGACATGATAGCAAGGTGGTGGCCTGTATCAGCTATGCAAATGAAGGATGCAAAGCTTTTCTTTGTGATTATGTGAGGCTGCATCCTCTAGGCCTCACTGGTAACATTTCTTAAGTGTAAATGAAATCTCACTTTTAATTACTGCAAGAATACAAGTGGAAGGCTGACTTTCAAATTCAGTAACAGAACTGAGTAGGCTAATCGGGGATGCAGAACACAGCCCAACAACAGTATTGCAGCCAGCTCCTGGGAGAACTCACCATGCAGCTGCTATCAAATCATTTTCTATTCCCCTTGTACATCCCTGATTAGGAATATCACAAATGAGAACAAGTTCCCCAGTCAACCTCAGAAGCCCCTGAAAAGCTCCCCACAATTGCAGGCTCAGGGCAATGAGCGGCTCGCACACTGGGCTTTATGCCATGTACAAAAGTAGGCAGCAGAAGGCTTGGAAATACCTGGCAGTGGAGGCTGCATTGTAGGCTATTCATTTCACAGCACTGCCTCCCGTGGAAGATCATTTGATGCGTCTGTTCCAGACAAAATCATGTCTCTCAGAAGAATGCCAGTAATCAGAGAAATCTGAATTCCTTAAGCAGGTCGAGGGGGCATCCTCGAGCTTAGACTCAACTCCTTTCACTAGCCTCCCCATTTTTTCCTGGGCTATGTACATTCTAGTGCTGGGAAGTTCTGAGCATGCTCTATGCCAAGCTTCCTAGTGTCGTCTCTCTTAATCTTCTTTGTGAACTCTTACTCATACAATAAGGATGAATTGGAAAGATTCCAGGGATTTTTTTCATGTTGCAAATTCATCTGCACGTTGTCATTTTTCTTGGGGAAAGTATCTGTTCTTCTTCCCATGCTCAGTTCCATGCTGTTCCTTTCAAACTTTTCCTTTGACTTGACTGTTCTGCAGCTTCTTTCTGACTTGGGTCTGGGAGGGAGGGCTCTGTGGCTAAGTACTAGTTCCAGGGAAAGCAAGAAAAGTTGAGGCACACAGGGAAACACACGATAGTGGAGACCACAGATGCTACAGAAGGAAAAGGTCTTGCTGCTTGCTTGTGAAGTCAGATTTAGATGAAGCAAACAGAAAAGAGTCTGGAGAAATTCCAGAAGCTGCCTTAAAATCACATATTTATGCCCATGAAACATGCCAAGCACACAATATGGCTAACTCCTAATCCTGAGAGCACCCTTGTGAAGTACGTTTTATTCTTCTTTGATAGATTAGGAATTAGAAACTGAAAAAATAAACAGCAAAAGAGCAATGCTGGCTTTATCACAATAGCTGGTTTCTAAACATATCACAGAACCACTGTGATAAAACAGAGTAGAACTGGCATCAAAACAGCCTCACAGACCCATGGAACATGATACAGACTCATAAATAATCCAATGCATCTGTGGCCATTTGATTTTCAACAAAGTTGCCAAAAACATGACTTGGAGAAAAAAAGAGAATCTTCAGTAAATGGTGCTGGGAAATGAGAAGAGACTCAGACTGGACCCTGAATTGCTCACAATGCATACAAAATCCACTCAAAATGCATCAAAGATACATCAATGTAAGACTTTAAACTTTGAAACTTCTAGAAGAAAGCATAACAGACATGCTTCACAGTATCAACACGGCCAATGACTTCCTGAAGGAGAGTCCAAGAGGTCTGGAAATGAAAGCAAGAATTGACAAATTCATCTGTACAGCAAAAAAAAAAAAAAAAAAAACAGTTAACAGTGAAAGAATAATCTACTAAAAGAAAATCTTTGCTATAATCTGAAAGAGGATTAATATCCAGAATTCATAAAGAACTCAGATAGCAAAAAGGTTGGGGAGATGACGTAGTTGTTAAAGCACTTGCTGGAGTTTGGATCAACAGATGATCAGAATCATTGGCACTGGAGCAGTTTCTAACCAACTTGCTCGAGTCTATCATCAATTTAGCATGAAAGTCCACACTTAGACTTTTCTCTATGTACATCACACGACACCATTTATGGCTCCAGAAGAGTTAATGACCTTGGTAACTCAGAGGCAGCCATGAAACTGCCCATATTGGTCTAAACCCAAGTCAAGTGCTTCATTATTATTTACAGTTAACATCTGGATTGACATTTATTTTTTAAGTCCTTTTCTTTTTTCAGTAAGGCCTGGAAACTCTCATGCCACTTGCTTCTCCCCTTTTCTGTATTAGTTTCTGAGCAGAGTAGGGAGAGAGCTCTACTTAGAGTTACCTTGCCAACAGGCGCCAACAGTCAGTTGCATGGCTATGTGAGACGGATGAATGGGCCAGTCGTTGGTCACCAGGTAGGGTTCGTATGTGGCTCCGTCCATGTATAATGTAACCACAGGAAACTCCACGTTGATGACATAGTAATGCCACTCCTTGTCGCAAATCTAATGAAGAAAAAGAGGAGAAAGAAATACTTAAGATTGAATCTGAGATCCAACAACATCAGCCTTTTTAATTCTAATTATGAAATGAGATGACGTTTTTGGGTTAGCCATGATTACTGTAAAGACTCAGGGAACATAATGTTGATGCATGTTGAGATTATCAAAGCTCAGTTGTCAAATGGGAAAATCTGACAATCCGACCATTAAACAGTCATCCTTTGGTATTTACAAGGATTGACTCCAGGACTCCCTGCTGACATCAAAATCTGCAGATGTCCAAGTTCTTTGTATATTACAAAATGACATCATATTTGACATAACATGAATACCTTCCTGCATATTATAAATCATCTCTAGATATACTTAAAACAATGTATGTGCTATGTGAATAGTTATACCATATCGTTTGGAAACTAATTACAAGAAAAAAGCTTGCTTATGTTCAGTACAAGAGCAATGTTTTTCGAAGAGCTTTGGTTGGGTGAATTCACAGATGCAAAACCTGCATCAGAGAGCTATTTGATGACGGGTAGAATATTATGTTTGTATCACTGCCACTTGCCTAGTATAGCAAGTCGGACAGGTAAGAGTGTCTGCTTAAATTGCTTTGAAGGAGATTTCTTAGTTCTTGGGCAGAGAAATAAAGTTCAGTTGGACTTTGTCTTTTTTCTAAATTTGAGGCTAAATTGTGCTATGAAAGGCAAATTGTTAAATAGAATGATTTAACAACAATGATTTCCAACTCCACAAAGGCTGTGGAGTCCTATATGGGAGTATCTAATACTCAGTCCCTGCTAGAAGGTTCCAGATTAAGAAAAATGAAGATTAAGAAAAAGGAGAGAGAAGGAAGGTAGAGGGAAACAGAAGAAAATAGAAGAGGAAAAGAATTCAGAGCTAGATAGAAATTAGAGAATATTCAATGAACACAGAAAAGTGGAAGAAGCAGGAGGCTCAGGAAAAACAGGGAGCCCTGATCCCTTGTCTGTGTGGAGGTTTATCAAAGACGTTGGTGGAGCTTCATGGCCTTTTAACTCTAGGAAAAACAATTCAAGCAGGAAAGAACCACGATGGAACCTTCTATCAGGGACTGAGTATTGGATACTCCCATATGGGACTCCACAGCCTGTTGTGGAGTTGGAAATCAGCCTTACTGGGCTGGTAGAAATGTGAGGGCCTATGGTGCTATGATGATTAATTCTAGCAATCTGACTGGATTGAAAAACAGCTAGGGGATTAGCAAAGCTCATGTCTGGATGTGTCTGTGAGGCATTTCTAGGGAGGACTCCAGATGGCCCCGACCTACTGAGTGGATTAATCTATCACTGTGTTCTAATATAATATTTCCAGGAGGTGAGGATGATATGGAGTGGGGTGCCTAGCGAGGAAAGGACATGCATGTCCTTGGGGGTTATATCTCGCCCCGGCCATCTCCTCTACTATTCTTTCTGTACTTCCTGCTCATCATGAGTTTTTTGTTCTGTTGTGCCCCGTTTGCTATGATAGATCAACACCTCTGAAACCATGGCAAAACATAATCTTTTCTTCTTTAGACACTTTAGTTGCAGTGATGCAAAAGTGACTAATACAGGTAGAGTCCTGATTCTTGATATCAAGGGACCGAACTTATATATCATGATCCACATGGAACAGAAGACCAGCATGTCATGGAAAGGGAGACAGGAAACATGAAAGGCACAAAGACTGGAGACCCATGTTCCTTCCCTCTGCAACACCTGGCTCTCTCCTGTACCTTCCCTCCTCCGATTTCTCTGCACCCAGCAGATTCCTCTGAAAGATCTTGCATCTGCATCCTATCGTCTCCATCACCCCATCATGGGTGACAGGGGAGGCAGATAAGTTATGCATGAAGGTGACCCCGAAGTGAGGGCATTGAAGCCCTTCCCACCTCCCACACTGGATTAAATGTGCTGTTTCTCATGAATAGATGACACCAACAGGGATGCTAAATGATCTTTTTTTCTTTCATTTTGGAATAAGATTTTTTTCCTTAATGTTCTTTTTTAGATTGTCCTGTCTCATGCCTCAGAAAATTACTCCGTTTGAAGCCCATTAGCCTGATAAAGCTTGATGAATATTTTAGGGGACTTTGGAAAGTCATCAGAAAGGGTCCAGACAGTTTGCTCCAACATCTTGCTGCCCTTAGTGAGAGGCCCAGACTCATTTTACACTCCCCTCCTGATTGATCACCCAGAGCCTTTTCGTTTGGGCTTGTGATGGAGAGGGGTGACCGCAGGCCCTATGTAGCCATCCATATGCAGGTTTTATGGTTCTTTGAACCATGCTAGTGATTGTAGAAAGATTCCATGTAAGAATCTAGGGCTGATGGAAGAGCAGGCAGCCAGGGGCACTTTGTGAATGAAGCTTCTAATCCAAGGAAGCCCAGTGCTCCCTGATTTAGAGTTTGCACTCAAGGTAGCATCAGAGGAAGCTTAGAAAGTGCTTCATGTCCTGGGGATATTCTCAGAAGCATCCAAAGCCTTTTTTTCAAGGTCTAGGGTGAAAGCAAGAGGTTCCTCTGAACACATGCTGTCCCCTGAGAACAGTTAGCAAAGCAGCTAAAGTCAACAAGGACCTCCCTCCCCCACCCTTGCCTCTGTTCCTGCATCCTAGAGCTCCCCTGGTGGCAGCCATCTTCTCTCTGAATGTGGCGCCCTGACTCCATATGCTCCGGCCGACCATCCAAGCTTGGTGGTTGCTAAAGATGAACGGAGATTTGTTCTCTGACCTTATATCTCAACACTTTGCCTTCTTGTGAGACAATAGAAAAGAATTCCCAGCCAGAAGCAGACTCATTTCAAACCTCAACAGCAGCAGTAACCCTTCCTGGTATCTCATTTTCCCCCAAGGTGTTGATCCTCCAGCTATTCGGGGCTCCATTGATCACAACCTCCAGACCCTCCTCACCAAGCAGTATCCCTGCATCTTGGGCAAAACAGGGAGGAGGAAGGGGCTCCCCGTCTCATTAGCATGTCCAAAGCTCCCAGCAGCCTCAAAGAATATGCTTGTAAGAACTTTCAACCCTGCTGGAGATGGGAACGGTTCTATTCATAGCGTTCCTGTAAACAATCTGTGAAACAACAGTTGGGAAACCCTATTTGGATCACACGACATAACAACTTGTAAGTTGGTGTGCATCCTGTAATACTGACATTAAAATAATAACTTGGCACATTTATTTAAGTGGAGGCTATTCTATAATATACTTAACTATTCCTTTATCATCCAAGATTAATTATGTAACAGTTCTTATGAATGATACTGTAATCAATTTCTTGTGCATAACTATTTTTGGCATTTCTGATTATATCCTTAAGAAAGACTCCTGGAGAAAAAAAATACTGGATCAAATATTACAGCTATTTTAAAGGCCTTTGCTCACATCTGTTTCTGTAAAAGATTGTTGCTATTTATTCTTTTGTCCACAGAATGTAAACAGGCCAATACACTGTATCCTTGCTTTGCTAAGTACTAAAAAAATGAAACTTTAGAAATTTGCAAAGCAATGTCTCTTCTCTCATTTTAATATGGGTCACAAGAGATGGTGAGATTTATATTTTCCCAAATCAAAAGGGAGGTTACTACCTACTCCAGGAATAACCCAGACTAACAACTTTGTGAATTAACTCACAAAGTTAGGAATGACTGAGAATCACACTGGTAAGCTCCTAATTGGGCATCCAATCTCTAGTTCTACTAAGCCTATGGCTGCAGATATGTTCCACCAATAATCTATGTCAGTAGCTGAAGGAAATGCCTAATTAGGGTTTCATAAATGTAGATCTAGGATCAGGAGAGACCTTCTTTGACCCTTAGTTAGAACTGTAGGCACAAACTGTAACTGAAAAATGAACTAGCCAGAAGGCAGCAAAAAATGAATGTGCCCATGTATAGTTCAAGCAAGACGAGGAAACTAGGCAAAGCGACCTTTCCTGGGGGGAGAGATGAACTTTCATTCCTAACTGCTTATTAATCACCGGTGACCCTAACTGACACCAGGCCTGTCCCATGCCATCCCCTGAGTGGATGCTAAGGTTTGACCTAGACAAAGACACCTGCCTCTCTGAAGATGTTTCCATGTTAGATAGTTAGAGATGCTCTTCAGATGACAAGTGGAAACCAGAGACCAGAGATCTGGAGACATGGGCTGAGGAAGGGTACCCCTATGTCAGAGGAGGTACTCCACAGGAGTAGGCTGGCGCCTCAAGGTGAGTCAGAGACAGGGCAGCCTCTCTTGAGATGAGAAGACCCCTGGAAGGTTCTCTGGGTAGCAGCTGACAGCTTGATCCAAATGTCATATCAAGCCTAGACTGAAGTTCTGAAGTAGTGCTCCCATTCAATTTTTGAATGTAGCTACTCAACAAACATGAGTTTGCTAACTGCTGTGTCAGTTACTATGTCTATTAGGATTGCAAAAGATTCCCAAGCTCATTAAACAGGACAACTAGGTCACCCCCACTGCCTTAAGGCTCAAGAGAGATTGCAGCAATAAGGTGGTGAAAATTTAAGATCCCAAAGTGGGGAGTGGTTTAGTCAGACAGTATCTTCTGGACCTGACAGGGCTGCTGTACCTACGAATTCACTATAAGACCCTCACAAGATTTGGTCGTTCAATATTTCACTGTGGAAGGGGAAAGTTCTTAAGAGACTCCACACCTTCCCCAGAGACTTTTGAAGACTAATACTGGTTGGGGTTCAGGGAAGGGGAGTTCATTCTCAGTACCTACTGATGCATGATACGTACTCTAGGTACTTGCCATCAAAAACAACCCAGATGGAACTCGGTGAGCCACACACTCAAAAAGACATGAAAGTGGGAGGGGGAATGGTAGGCTAGAAGAAGGCTTGTAGTAGGAAAAGGGGAGATGGGATTGGGTAGTAAGAAAGTGAAAATAACATAAATTTACAATATCTGTGCATGACACTCTAAAGAATAAAAATAAGCTAACTCAAAAAATGCATGAGATTATGGCATAGGTTCTTTACCTTAAAGACCTTCTCAGTAGTGTGTATGTCTGTGTATCTATGAAAGCACAAAGGGGGTGGGGAATCAAGCACATGGAATGGGAATTGAAACAAATGCCATAACCCAGGTGCAAAACACTCAAGTCCCAAATGATGGAGAGATTCTTTCCAGCTGTGAGAAAGTAAACCTTAGATTGAATATCGAAGGATTGTTAAGATTTCATTAGGAATAGATGGTAAGGAATAAATTTTAAGCAAATGAAGCAGAACCCTATTATTCCTTTAATCACTTGTTTTTTCTGTTGTTGAAGAGCCTGGATCTGGCTGCATATGGCGTCTCCACCCATCCAGTCTTCCCTGAAGACACTTACCAAATGCATAGCCTGTCCTGTGAAAGACAAGAAAGCCTCACTGGAGCTTCCAGTCCAGCTCAGTCTTGACAAAAGACTTCTAATCAATGCTGCCTGTGATTCATAGTCTTCACAGAATCTGCATAGTGCCAGTCGGTTTAGCCTTGTGGGGGAGGGTGGAATGTCTGATATATTTGGAAAGTGGGAAGGAGCAGAGATGGATTAGGAGACTGCAGGATATGCTTGGGAAAGTGAGGAATGCTGAGATACGGTTGCAAAGACAACTTTGGGAATGAACTGAAGACCTGAGTCGTGTACATTCTGCAGTCAACAGGGGGTCTGGAAGTCTCCTGGGGCACTGGAATGGTAGTGGCACATTAGTCAGTCTTGGAGCATGCTTTCCATTTGGAAGCAGATTTTCATTTTCTTCCCTATGCTATCCAAGCCGGTGCTAAAGAAAAAGGATCATTTCTGCCCCTGTGACCCTTTTGAAAACAAAATGAAAGAAAATCTGTCTCCTGCCTCAAGGAGTTTGCAAGCTTATTGGGAGTTGGAGGTGACCCTCAGGCCGCAGTCAGCCCCTCTTGTTTCACACACAGGCTGGATTCACATACTCCAGGGCTCGTCAACACTGAGAAGCATGTTGGTCTGCCCCTCAACAGCCTCACTCCCAATCCACTGTATCCCAAATCAGACTCAGTAACAGCTCTCCCCTGCCAGCCCAACCTGTTCCGGCTTCCTCTCTTCCTGCCTCATGTGATCTGTCATCCGGGCCACCATGCTTGGCACTGCTTTAGATCCCACCCGTCCTGCTCTTTATCCTCTGCAGTCACGTCACTGCCCAATTCTGGAACTTTGTCTTCTCCACGCTCCCTTCCCTTGCACAACACTACTCTCCTATTCAGCACTTACCAGACCTGGTGGAGAGGAGAAAGAGGTAAAGGGAGGGATAGCTGAATGAGAAAGCACATCCAGTTCAGACTATTGAAAGGCAGAGGCACTCGAGTAGCGGAGGGGTCCATTGGTGGCAACACGGTGACATGAATGTAGATTGAACACAGTGACCAGTTACTCTGGGGCCAACGGCAGCTCCACGAAATGAGGTGGACCGAGAAGTTAAAGGCAGTGGGTGGGGGCAGGAGAGAGTCCATACAGGCCTAGTGTGAGGTAATGGGTCTGGTATAGCATCTTATTTATGAATTTCTGAGGCATCATCCCTCAACTGTGGGAACATCATCTAATCTTTCTAATTCATTGCTGCCTCATCTGTGAAGTGAGAATAATGATATCACTCATGGAGATGTCATGTACCACGCTCCGTACATGTTTCTAATCTTGGTTTTTCCAAATACACTGAGATGCTGGGCGAAATGTCTCGGCATCAGTAATAAGAAGCAAGAATCAGGCAGCTAAAAGAAGACTGTTTAGACCTCAAACAGAAGGAGATAAAGACAGGAATTGAAATCAGTTCTGCTGAGGGCTGTGGCTTATCCCCTCACTTATCAGTAGGAGGGTCAAAGGTTTCCAAATAGTGGAACGGATGCCTAAATCCTTGGTCCTCTGCACAAAGAAGACTCAAGTTTGAGTGTTCATGAAGCTGACACTGTAAGGTAACTGACTGAAGCCCAGACAAATAAGACAAACACAAAACCTTCAGATAGATCCACATGAGCAGGTCAATCTCTATACAGTCAACCTTACACAACAAAGAAGAAACAATCCTTTTTTGCTCAGGAGAAACAAACAGACATGACAAATGATCAAACACACATCAGAAACTGCAGAAAATGGAGCAATAGGAAAGGGAATGGAAGAAGGCAGGGTGGCAAGGGAACTAAACAAAAATTCTAGGAGAGAGAAAGACACATTTTTAAAAAAGAAAATCAGTCAACAAAGAGGTTAAGAAAATCAGTCAACATAGAAGTTAAACACAGATGGGAAAATGGTCCACAGGACTAGTGGATTGGAAGACAAGTGAGATTATATATCATTGGCATGAAAATATATTGATAAACATGAGACAGTGATTCCAGTGATTAATGGGTTGTGCTGGAGGTGAGGATGGTTTATAAAGATCTTGTGAATTCTGTTAAGGACTGTGCTACTTCCTAGTAGTACTGTCCATTCTAGAAAGTTCTACTTGTGTCTGACAGTATCATAAATGAAGTTGGATGACACCTTTTGGTAAAAAAAAGTTTGATAAGCCCCTGTTTCAGTAAAAAGTCTTGGAAGAGGAGGTCATAACTGAAGTTTATTTCATGGAGTGGAAGAGCTATTTAGCCAAGGATTTACCACCATGCAAATATGTTCTCCTTGGGACCCTGGAGTCTATCTGCCCTCCACTCTCTGCTTTGGGACAAAGCATCTATGTAATTGTAGGTGAAGTTTTGGTGAACATTAAGATCGGCCTCCTGTCAAGGCAAACAGGTTACACACTTGCTTGACAATCTATTTACAATCTTCCCATGAGGTTGCCTGCACTTCAGAATCAGTGTGTCTCCTCTGGGAGGTGATAGTATATTTCAGAAATTACCTTCTGAGACCCCTATCAAAAAGCTGGAACTCAGGGAGGAGGAAACATGACAGGTGACCCCTATTTGAAATTTGGTTAAGCACCATTTGGGCAAGTTCCCAAGACGATCTGTTCTTGGAACTGGTGGTTGTAACACATAAATCAAGAATTGCTTCTCCACAGTGAGAGAAAAGCACAAAAGTCCTTTACTAGGGACAGGTGGTATGCTTGGCATTCTGACATCATGCTCTGATTTCTGTCTATGTAATTAAGTGGTTTGTTCTTGATTTACCAGCGTTATCCTCATTCCTGGAGATGCCTAGGGCAAGTGTCTTAGTGTTTCCAGCTTCTATTTGCCTGTATTAAAAATTCCAATTTGTTCCTTTTCTAATTCAAGTATTTATCCGCTTTGAGTTTGTCTACACATTCTTCAGAACCCTGTAAAGGAAAGGTTGGTGTGATTGACACAGGCACCTGAGTGAGGTCAGAGAGAAAATCTGCTGTCAGCGAAGCCTTGGACTGTGCCTATCCCGTGCTCTGCCTCAGTTTCCCGATACAAGAATGATGTAGAGGGAATGAACAGTGAGGAGACAAGGGCTCCATTCACAATCCCTCTGGGAAATGTTCTTCTCTGACCCATTCAGGCTTCTAGTCCCAGCTGGGGCTCTATAAAACACTGCCTTGCAAGATATACCACGGATGAAGGAGCCTAGGACAAACATTCTGTGGAAAGCCTTATTTTACACAGTCAACAGGTTATTTTCGGCAGATTCCTCACACCAGTGGTTCTCTTTTTTTTAAATTTTTAAACATTTTTTATTATTATTTCCACTCATATAAACTTAATAGGTAGACCAGTTCCCTCCCCCCTCCTCCTCCCCCTGAACCCCCTGCTCCCCCTCCCTCCTTCCCCATCTCCCAGTGCCTCCCCCCCAATTCCCAGAGAGTCCTTTATTGTGTATGCCTAACTCTCCTCTTGGTCCTCCTCTCTGATGACGTACAAGGACTCAGTGGCATTTCCCTGAACCCTTTCTCGTGTTCCCCTTAAGCATAGGAACACTACTGTGGCTGTCAATCCCTTGCCTCCAAGGATCTTGGTGCCTTTAGCCGATGCTAGACTTTGTGAGGTCAATAGTGTGTTGGACATTGCGCAGGGCATGCAAAGTCCAATTATGATTGCTTCGGCCCTAACTTGTGTGGAGTATCTTGCAAATCATTACTCCTCCCATCCTTTTGCTCTTACAATCTTACCGCCCCCTCTTCCGCAAATGTCCCTGAGCTTCAGGATGGGGGGAGATTAGGCTGGCTTAGTTCTAGGTGGTTGATATAGAGTCTCTGAAGTTCTACACCAGTGGTTCTCTAAGTGTGGTCTCAACCCAGAAGCAGCAGCATCTGTGGGATCCTTTGTAGACATTTTCCCAGATCCACTCCAACACAGAAACTAGGAGCTCCATGTTGGCACGAGGCAAGCTGTGCCCCTGTGCTAGCAGGTAGTTCTTGAGCCAAGTGTGAGCTCCTTTGTCAGAAGGAGGCAATGGGGGGAGGGGGGCACACAGAGGGCGATTGTGATGGTCATTGGTCACTGTGAAACTAGACTCCATTTAGAATCGCCTAGGAGACACACTTCTGAATCCATCAGTGTGGACCTTTCCAGGGAGGTTTAAATGAGGAGGGAAGACCCGCCCTGCATGTGAACACCAACCCATCCATGATCTGGAGAAAAAGAAGACAGTGAACTGGGCGCCAGCATCCATCTTCCTCTGCTGCCTGACGGCAGACGCACTGTGACCAGCCCTGTCAAGTTCCTGTCACCACAGCTCCGGCGGCTCTTACCACCATGCCTTGCTTGCTGCGACAGATGTGAACCAAAATAAACCCTTCTCTCCTTTAAGTGGCTTTGATCAGGCATTTTTTCATAGCAATGGGCGCTGTTCATTAAGTATTAGGACCTTATTTGTTTTGTCTTTTTCATAGACACCTGTGATTTCATCTGGAATAAAAGCCCCAGAAGATATATGTGATGATATCAAAGTACTGTACTCCACACGTATTTATTAGACAACGCTGGGTCTTGGAACTTCCTGGTGCTGGGATTATGATGGGTAACTAGTCCCTTGCCAACACGCGTACTATGGCCAATCAAAAGCCTGGGCTTCCATGTTCTTCCTGCTTCTTCTCTGGAGGTCCAGGACTCTGACCTCAAGACAAACATCTGTTCTAGTCTCGCCTTGATTTCTTCCTCTTCCCAGGCTTTGCTGCCACAAAGAATCACCAACTTCCCACCAGGGAATGGCTCCTCATAAATTTCTAGAGTCAACTGACATCTGTCACAGCCCCAGGACACAGATTCAGAGCCATGGGGGCTAACCTGCCTATTGGAGTCTTTCAACATGCCAGGAAGCATGAGTCTTATACCTGATATTTAGGGAAGGGTCTCTTTCTCTTCAAGTGCTCTTTCCTGGGCATGATCAGCTACATGAAAACAAAAGCAGCTTGTGCCTCTCTCACGGTTTGAATGTGAGTTGTCCCCTGCCAGCTCATGTGTCAGAATCCTTAGCTATTGTTTGGGAAGGTCATGGCACCTTTCAGAGGGGAAGCCTTGCCGTAGGAAAGCATACCACAGGGGGTGGGCCTTGAGTATAGTTCCATCCTACTTCTGCTAGGATCAGCTCTTGCAGTTTTGCAGTGTGTTCTCTCAGCCTCCATCATGTCCGCAGTGACTTAGCCTCCCCCAGCTTCTCCCTTTAAGTTGCTTGAGTCTGAATATTGTCTCACAGCAGCAGAAAGCATAACGGGTACAGTCTCTGAACAGGAAAGGCTTCAGAGTCCTCTTATGACAGCGTGAAGGACGTGGAGTGTGTGACGTCTTCTCCCAGGGCTTTGCAGATTTCCAGTGTTTGGTCACAGCCCCTCTAACTGCCTTTCTTCGAAACCAAGCCTCTCCCCTAGACTTGGGGCAGTCTCCTTCCTTCCTCACTTGCAGCCAGACACAATCCTGGCTCCTTCCCGCACTGCCCAGGTCAGAACTTCTGGACTCCTGGTGGGTATCCCAGGCCAATCTGTGTCACGGGATGAGAAACTTCCCACCACACTCTGGAAAAAGCTATGAAAGCTAGGAGACCTCTTTTGTCTCGTGGGCTCTGTGGAATGTCCCACAATGCCGGATGTGGAGGTGATCTCTTTCCTACTTTAAACTACCATTCCCATTCTAACACTTTTCTACCTTAAGTCCAAACCATGGCCCCTGTGGCTGTAAAACTGTCTGTTCTAATGAAAGGTCTCTTACCACTGAACCTCATGGGCCTCCATATTCTTTCCTCATACCCAGCTCCATTCCTATGCACCGAGAAGACCGAGCTGCTCATCTTGCAGTATGAGGGAATTAATATTGACGAGCACTGTCTGTCTGAGGAGAGAGTTAAGAGATGCGATGGCATCTCTCATAGTATCACAAGGTGCCGGGCAAGTTGCTTGGGGAGAAAAGTGGCCAACGGTTTTGACCAGCTGTGAGCTACAGCAAGCTATCGTAACAACCACTTTGGTGAGACATGACCATTGGCCCAACAGTGTCAAGAACACTGTAAGGGCAACCAGCCTCTTTCTGATGGTAGGATTGGGCAATAAGGTGTGAAAATAATACCAATTCATCATGCTCATGTACAAAAGTCTAAAAGAACAAAGATACATTTTTTAAAAAAGTGAAAAAAGGATCCAGTAGCACAAGCATTTTATATAAAAGACCAAAAAGTTGGGGCATGAAACAAAAATGGAAAAGTCCATGATACGGTGTTATGTGCACGAGACCCAGCTTGGGGAGGTGGGTTGTGTCTCCTCATCAGTCTCTGGCTCTGACGCTTGTCCTAGAGGATGGTGTTTGCACCGAGGGCCAGAGGCTGTGAGTCAGAGAGTTCAGGAGCCCTTTTTGTTCTGCTGCGTCTGGGACCCAGGGCGACTTTCTGAAATTGGCTGCTGAATTCCTTTCCTCGCCTGTGAAATGAAATTGGCTGCTGAATTCCTTTCCTCGCCTGTGAAATGAACAGAGCACCTACATGGTAGGAAGGTGTGGTGATTATTCAACGGATACTTGCCGATTATAATGAAATAAGGTCAGCATTACGCTAGGCATTGATTTTTATAAAGTTGGTAAAAATAGACTCAGTTCCTTCCCTTGGGAGAGAGACAGCAGCACAATGTTCATGTAAGTCTCCACTGGGGCATAAGAAATCCTTCAGGTGGATGCTTAAGATGCCACAAAGTCAATAACGGGGGCATTGGGAGGGTTGGATCCAAGTGTGGAGACTGGAATATCATGATGAAGGATGGATAAGAGGATAAATGAGCCAGTTGGTGAGCAGATTCCAGGCACAGGAATCAGGCTTACTCAGAGGATGGCAGGGGGCTTCTAATACAAATACCTGGGACGGCAGGTGCCCAGGGAAGCAACAGCTTCTCCCTTCTCTTAATCCTATCATTACCAGCGCAACTGAGGTCCACCTCAACCTCCTTTCCCACTTGCTTCAGCTCTGCTCTGCAGCAATCCTGTGGTGTGGGGGTGTCTTTGCTGACCCAGAAATGAGGTTACAGTGCAGTCTACACGAAAGGGTTTGGACCCTGACCTCTCGTGTTCAAATTCTGACTGAATCCCTTCTCAGCCGTATGAACGTGGGTAAACCACAGTTCCTCTCTCTGTCTCCAGTTCCTTCATCTATAGCATGGAAAAGAATTTTTAAGAAGTAGCTGCCTCATGGGATTTTATGTGGTGGTACAAAGTAGGTATTATTATGGGTGTTCTCAAATTTCTCAACTGATGGCACTAAACAATCTTGGCATGTTGTTTCCATGGGCCTGTCCTTCAGCCCCCATCTAGGAAGAGCCCCATCCTCCTATTTCTCCTTGCCCTAAGACCTGGACCACTTCCACTATAGCCACCCGTTCCAGTGCCCCACCCAAACCCAAACCCATCCCTTACACAATGAAGGTGCATACAGAAATTTCTATCATTTCACAACCATGCCTAAAAAAGGGGGGTCAAATTAATTTTAATACTATAATTTAATGTATGTATTTATCATTCCAACCTAAAATCAATATTAAAATTATGAAAATACTTTATATTGTTTTTCCCATTAAACTTTTGCAATCCAGTTCATGTTTTACTGTAACAGCACATCTCAGTTCTAACTAGCAATTGGAGACCAAGTGCTCAAGTTTGCCCGTTCTGTTGGTCAGAGGAGGACGGGGACCATGTCCACTCTGTTTCTCCAGGTGTGCTGGGTTCCTGCACGTGCTGACAGCACACAAGGACGCAGAGACAGGTGGATGGAGAGGCAGTGGATGTGTTTTGAAGCGTTCCTGGGTCCCTCATGATGTTCTTACTGTTATGAGGTGCACAATTTTTTTAGAAAAAAAAAGGGAATCAAATCCCTTTGTGGATTTTGCCGAGGGTGGGTTTAGGGTCTAGGCATCCACAGTAGCCTCATGAAAATGGCCTAATAAAGAAAGGTGGTAAGGATTCACCTACATAGAACAAAGCCTGTACTGAAGTCCTCAAGCCGGAAATGAAGAAGTGGGAGGGGTAGGGAAGTCTCGTTCCATATGTCAATCAGTTTCTTGGGGACTTGTAATGGTAGCTGCTGTGCATCAAGGTGGATGAAAGGAGAGCACACTTTGGAGAGCAAATGTTTCTTTTCATGTTTAATTTCTCCTTTCGTTCCTCCCTGCACAGATGGACATTGTAAAGAGGTAACAACTATCTTCACCCCTGGGGAGGTAGGCATTTGTGAGCAGCTGTAGAAGAGCAGATGGAGGGGCTGGAGAGGTGGCTCAGGGGTTAAGCCTCTGCCTTGCAGGCGGAAGGTCCTGAGTTCGGATCCTAGACCCCATGTATAGACGCCGGGCGGAAGCGGGGGCGGCCTGCGTTTCCAGTCCTGGTGGGGCAGAGCCTGTGAATCCTGGGGCAGAGTAAACAAGGAGGAGGTGGAGGCGTCCATGGTGGTTCCCGAATTCGCCTGTGGTTCTACACACACTAACACACACACACACACACACACACACACACACACACACACACACGCTCAAGTGAATAAATAAAAAAAAAATTAAAAAAAAAGAGCAGATGGAAGGACCTCAGGGCAACAACCTAGCCAGCCTCTCCTGACCTCAGGACTAGGTTTCCAAAAATTCCTCTCAGTCTGGCAAGAAGGCTCAGGAATCTGCTAAAAGTCTAGCAATCTGAATTCAATCCCTGGAGCCCCCATATAGTGGAAGGAGAGAAGTGACTTCAGAAATGGTGTCCACTTAGTCTCCTATACCATAAGTTGTGTGTGGGGTGTGTGTGTGTGTGTGTGGTGTTCATAAAAAGACACTGTGTGTGCTTATGTAGGTCCAAAGGTGTGTTCAGAATCATCCCGGATTGCTCTACGTTCTTTTTGCCTTGCTCCGGGGTTTCCTAGGCTGCGCTTTCCAGGACTTGAAGCACAGGTGGCCGCCATTTCTGCCTAGTGTTTTCAAGTGGGATCTAGGAACTGAACTCAGTTCCTTTTGCTTTTGAAGCAGAGACTTAACCTCCAAGTCATCTTTCTAGCCACAAACATGTGTTTTTTAAAAATATGCCTGTTGACAAAGAAAATAAATCATAAGGTCTTGAACAAAATCTTACCACACTGAATAAGGAGGAGGCAGCTCACCTATGATGTATTAGAAAAAATTAATTTTTATTGTCTTTGTGAATACTGAGGCTGACTCTCCATAAATATAATCTGTCTCTAGGTGAACAGAGCAAATCCTCACATGTTAAAAAAAAAAAAGAGAGAAAACTTGGAAGCAGTGCAGTGGATATCTTTAGAGAAACATAATTATAATTAGTTGACTTATCTCATATCTCAGTGCTACTGAAAAAAATCACCTGAATAATTCAGATAGTAAATTCTGCCCCCACAAAAAAGTGAACTGATCTCGAATGGAATTATTGAAGTGTTTTCACTTTTCTGAGATATAGTGCATGCTGGAAGAATATATGTCCTGCCTGCCAGAGATCATAGACCCAGCCATCTTTCTGGACCTGTGCCTGTCCTCGCTGGTGTCAGCAAAGAGCAGAGCACATGTGACACTCTAGAAGAGGTGACAGGCACTTCCTGAGCGGAGCCTGCTCTAGTGACACTTGGGGCAGTCAATGGCCATGCTGCAGACATCACTCCAGCATTCCAGACAGAGCCACTCCTACCATGTCTGCACTGCCTGTTCCCCAGGGAATCATTTCCCTAAACAGACCTGCTCACATCCCATGACAGTCCCTCCAGGAAAGACTTGCTAGCAAGTTGCCTCAGTTTGGGATTCCAAATCAGCAAAGAAACTGGGTGACTACTCTGCAGAACCAGTCAGTCCACTAACTTTGAGAGAATCTGTAGAAATCTTTGGGGGGGGGTTACAGTTTAAAATCCATGGGAATGTCCAATACCTTAAGCCCAGGCTTGAATGGACAGGAGGAATATTTACCAAGCAAAATTCTCACACCTGGATTTATATGTCTTATAAAGCTTTGGGCACTAGGTAAAATCTAGACATTGCTCTAACTAAATAAAAGCAGAATAATAATAACTATTATTATTACTATTATACATAATAAGCTTTGAGAATATAGAAACACAGTGAGTACCAATTCTCTGGCTTTGGAGAGGAGAGGGAGTCCACTCGTATCCACGCTGCAGTTTTTATGGACCACTCTTGATAAACTACAGGAAAATCACAGACAATTCCAAGCTTTGATCTGGTTCTAGATGTCAGATTCAAGTATGAAGGCCCCTCTGCATTCCTAGAAGTAATTGTAGCTCATTCCAAACAAGTTACTCACACTGCACAGACCCTTATGACCTTTTAGTGCAAGGCTGGGGGGGGTGTCTCAAGAGTCCAGAGCTTTCTGGGGCTTTCTCACCTTCCCTGCAGCTCCCAAATGCAAGGCTTGGGGCAGAGAAGAACCCCAAGGAGGTGAATTTCATTCATACCTGTTCCTCCCCACGACAAACCTAGTAATAGGGAACTGCCTTCTCTGAATTCTATGGAATGGAAAAAATCTTTGAATTCTAAATAGTGATAACTGTAATATAAGAGATGTTCTCTGTGTTTAGTAAATGCTGCTTTTACAATGCTAAATAGCAATAAGATAATCATCTGTTAAATGGTTTGCAAGCTATTATCCTTCATCTATTCATTGATTGGTTCTAAGTATGTATGGAGCCTTCATGCAGAGGAAGATGATGGAGCCTGCGGCTCCAGTGCTGCCCCGCACGGTCTGGTAGATTCCTTCTCTAGTGGTCTGAAAGAAGCGAGGAAGCTGTTTGGACTTAAGATGATTTCAGTGCTGGCTTTGAGTCCGAGGCTCTCAGTGACTTTATGGAGTTAGCTGGAGAGGTGAGTAGGGGAGCACTGGGGGGAGGCCAAGGATGGCTGGCTCTCAAGGCCTTAACTGGCGAGGGCTGCCTTGCCTGTGACTTTTTCTTGGAGAGCTCTACACACTCAACAACTCTTGAGGTTAGACTACTATTCTCCTTTTTATAGTTAAACTGAAATTTATGGAGGTTAAGGGACCCATCCAAGGTCACTCAATGAGTTTGTGCCTCCACTATTGCTGGGCCCCCATGGAATGTAAACTGTGGGTCACTGACCGGGGGCAGCAGCCTCCAGGAGAAGTACAGGTGGCATCTGTGTTAGAAATCACCTGAGTCCCCACCCTGGGCCTTCTGAATTGAAGTCTGCCTTTCCGTCACATTCCAGGTGATTCAACGGCGACTTAACACTTGAGATGCTCTGTCTAAGCCACTATGTGTACATAGAGAACGATTTGTTGGATGTGAAATTACAGGGTATCTGCAAAAGATTCTAACAGGTCAAAGGGCAGTGGTAAGCCACTGAAGCAGCCCTTTAAATAAAGCCATAAGGGCTTAGTTGGAGGGTGTCGCTCCTCCTGCATCAAACCTTAGCCTAAGCGGAAGAGCTGTTCCTGGATTTGCCAGAGGCCTGACATTGTGCTTTTATCCTTATACAGTGGCCCCAAGAGCCAAGGTGTGAAAGGGCAGCAAACATCCCCGATTGCACTGGATTCCCATGGGCAGGGAAGGAAGCCACGGGACTGCAGGCATTGTATTAGCGCAAGGCAGCAGATACATGGGAGAGGGACAAAGGGGGGGGGGAGAAAGACAGAAAGGCAGGGGGGAGGACAAGAGAGCTGGGCAATAGAAGAGAGATGGACTGATGAAGGTGGGGGGGGCGCCTGGTGTGAGTGCGATGAGGAAAAGCTGACACTTCAATAGTTGATGTCATCCATGAACAGTGTCTAGGTTCCTCTGCGCCCCTCTGATATCCTAATTCAGGACAAGAGCAACTCGCCTGTGCTCAATTCATCTGAACCTGTACATTTAGATGCTATTTACTTATTTATATCCACTTCATTCCTCATCAGACTTATCATCAATTTGCACTAATAGATTCTTAATAACCATCATTAATGACAATGAAACTGGTTTCTATTAATGAAATGAGACAACTGTTTTCAAATCCCCCACAGTATTATCCCCCTTTCTCCTTAAGAGAATGAGTGGGTGAACCGTGCGTGTATTCCTCAACTGATGAAACAAGGACTGTGTAAGAGCAATGAGGAGGCTCTCTGAGGAAGCTTCTGGGCTGGGGAGCCTGTGACTCAGAGCCCAACTCCTGAACCCCAGTGATACAGTTTCCTCGACTGACGCTGCAGACATGCGATCTGCAGGGGAGAAGAAAACAAGCCCAGCGCTGAGCCAAGAGGCCTTCATTTGAGCACGTCCTTGTTTTAGGGTCACAACTACAGACTCAGTGTAACCCATATCATTCAGAAGGTTTTCTCTCTCTCTCTCAGACATTGAAGCATATTACTAACTTTCAAATATGAATTTCTTGTCACTCTGTGTGTGTGTGTGTGTGTGTGTGTGTGTGTGTGTGTGTGCACGTACTATACCTATTACTCTGTTTTCTCCATTACCAGATATTTTTTGAGTCCTCAGTTACCATCAAGACTGCATTGAGCCAACTTCTGAGGCTCAATGGGAAGAAATGTCTGTGTAAATGAATAAGAAAACACTTATGACCAGAATACCCCCAAGCTCATAAGTTGACTGCAAATCTCTAAGCTCATACCTGGAGACCCTGACCCTGACCTCTTGTGAAGTATTTTGGCTTTCAATTGTGTCTGCCCCCTCAGTGAGACCTCTGTTTTGCTCTTATGACAATTAGAGACAGAGACTTTTACTACCAACTTCCCATACCAAGGAAAACTGCCAGTGAGCAGAGCTGCCATGATAAAAAACCTACTGTCTTCAACTGCTCTTCAATGCCCCTTGGGGACCCTTCCCACCCCTACCCTCTCCCAAGCCCCATGCATTCAGCAACCAACAGAGTTACAGTTGCTTAGGTTACAGTTCTCAATTCAGACTAAGAAAAAGATATCTTATGTCATTTGGCTGACCATCTAATTACCAGATCCAGTCAAAATAATTAGACATTAGGAACCTTGAAATTATTTGGAATGTAGCTGTTGCAGTCAGCCTGCATGGTTGCTGATAAATGACCATCACACAACTTAAGGGAACAAGGAATTTACTTTCTTACGATAGTCTGGTTACAGTTCATAGTCCAGCTTGACGGGAGAGCACGCACCAACACCAGGACCGAGGGAACTGGCCACCATAACGGCTGAGAGATGGACAATCCTTACTTGCCAGACCAGCATGTCTGACCAAGTATAGAGAAGGATGCCAACCCTCTCAACCAGCTCTCTCTGATTTATCCAGGGTCTAATCCCACCCACCATGGGCTGGGTCTTCCCCAGCAGCTAGACAATCTCCTTCAGGTTTGCTCTGGGCTTAACTCAACCATCAACTCTCTACAACTGTGCCCAGAGCTCAAACCCTCAAGAGTCAAGTTGACACCTGTGCTTAACTATGACAGTAGCTGATAACTCAGAAAGGTATATCACCTTTTTGGCATTAATAGATTGGGCTCTGAGTCACCCAGGTGAAAAGGAAAACCTGGAGACCAGGGAACTGAGAAAAAGAAAAGCAACAGAGGCAACAGAGCCTGTAAGGGCTGAATACTGAGCTGATGGGAGCCGCATGCTTTGTCAGGGTCAGGTACATACACGTATGCATTTATAAGATTCACTAGTATAATCCATATAAATTAGGTTTCGTCATCCACTTCCATAAGTGAGCCACAGCTGGTAAGAGTCGAACTGTGTGAAGATTAAATGAGGTAAATCAGGCAATGTAGTGATTCGAAATAAATATTTATTATTTTGATATAATCATTGTTAATTATTTAATGTGAATAAATTTATTAGGTGCTTATAATTCCAGAAAAAAATGTCATTAGTGTTGGGGACTCAAAAGACATGTTACTCTTGTGCCACCTTGGGATTTCTGGTGGCAAGTCTAAGTAAAATGGGGAAATTACCCAGAATCCTTGTACTTGGCCTGAGACGGTAAGTTGGAGACTTCCATGTAATGTAGAGAGGCAGTGACCTCAGCCAGTGGTTTTAACAATTTGTTCTCAAGGGGCTGCTTTTAGCACTCTTGGGGCACTCCAAGTGAGTGAGTTCTGCTTTAGAATAAGGAATAAAAATGTAGGAAGATGAGATGGAAGATGGACGATGGGGTGAGCTGAAAATGATGAGTACCCCAGGGTACTGACCCAGGTTCTTACTGAACAGACCAGATTAGGACCAAGAAAATAATCGTATACTTCATTTATACTTGACCCATCCAAAAAGGATGGAGAATAACCTGTGAGGATAAAATCAATACGAGATTGCTAAAGTCAGGAAATGGAAGCCACAGAAAAGAAAATGTGACTAGGAAATGTGACTGGGACATCTCAGGTCTTGGCACCAAGGTTGATGCGAGGTATCATCATAGACAATAGTCCCATGTGATCTACAGCTGTTGGTCGGTCGTGGACTTTGCGAAGGACACTACTTGTGCTGTGCTGTGCTGCTGCTCTGGTGCGTGTCTGCAGAATGGGGGTATTCTTGTCTTTCCACACAAGACACAATAATTAACTATCACAAGTTACTATTTTCTTTGGAAGAACAAACATCTAGGCTCAATCTCAAGTTATAGCCAGCTCAACAACAGCCTTTGGGGTACTCATCATTTTCAGCTCACCCCATCTTTCATCTTCCTACATTTTTTTCCTTATTCTAAAGCAGAACTCACTAACTTTTTCATTGGACCTCACTTTAAGGGAACTTAGAATAAGATACAAAGTTAAGAAAAACCTGGGTGGAGTGTTTCTTATTCAAAATATGTGCTGAAGTATCAAAAGTCATTCAGCGAAGGAGCAAATGATTGGTTCTCAGCTTTACAGCAGTCAATACAAAGAGGAAATTTGATGAGTCATGTATCTTAGGTCTATAAATGAAAAGAGAAGTTTTTTTAATGTACAGAATCAAGACAGAAATATGTCTTTGGAATATCAAAGCAGCATCTCTTATGATGTAAAAAACTATTGTTCTCAATACTTTATTATACCTATTAATGAGTTTTAGGTGTTGGTTCTTCTATGTGGTCTGTATATTTAGTAAGAGTAGGGTAAGAGTAAGATTGTGGGATTAAGAGAAGCCATTTAAATTTTCTGACACCTGGGTGTCCAGCATGTGACATCTCGAGTAATTACTCTTTACAGAATGATGTGTGAAAAGAGGGAATGTAGGCTAGGCAAAGCATCTACAGCAGATACTAATGTAGGGAGCTTAATATTCATTCATTGATTTTCCTCCTCTCCCTTCTAGTGTGTTGTGCCCCAGCTACGTTATAAAAGCTCTGATTTCATAGGACAAAAATCTACCAAGTACTTCTTTGAAACACCTCCCCCACAGAACCCAGCCAAATGCTAGTATAAAGCAAAGTACACAGTAGGTATGGTTCAGGGTTGTTTGAATGGAGAAGCAAACTTGCATTTAGCTTGCATGACTAATGATGCAGCCTTCAGAGCAGCACGACTGTCATTGCAAACAAACCCTGGGCTGCATGTCAATGACTCTCCAACACCCTAAATAATAACATGGATTTAATTAAAAACACTTAAGAACATCCTTCCAAAATCTAGTCTCAATCCTCTGTTCCTTTATCAGATTTTCTATCTATGGACTTGAATGGGATTTTTTTCCTGAAACCCCAGAATGGCAAATCACATTTCCATCCCACGGTGTCAAAGATAAAACCATGCGAGAGGGCTGGAGAGGTGGCTCAGGGGTTAAGCCTCCGCCTTGCAGGCGGAAGCTCCTGAGTTCTGATCCCCAGAATCCACGTATATAACGCCAGGCAGAAGCGGGGCTGCCTGCACTTCTGGTCCTGAAAACCATGCGAGAGAATAGAATAATTAAAGGCCAGAGAGGTAAACCCGAGCTGGGAGAACAATGGAAAAACATGAGCCAAGCGACGCTGATCCCGGGTTTCATTTTATTTCCTTTGGCTGATTAAACCAAAGGTCTCAGTTGTAAATTAGAACCTTGTTCTCCTGAAATATTAATCTATGCCTTAAGTTAAAATAGGAAGTGTACAGCTGATGGTAATAACTTAAACTATTGGAGAATGTCCTTGGCAGAAATGAGTAAGGTTTGCTGAAGTCTGTGGAATATTCCTTATGTGATGGAAGTGCCGCCCACTGTGGGAATGTTGCCTACAGACTTCTTAGCTCTTTATATTATGTTCATCTCTAGTATATCCTTTCCATCTATCCTCCCTCCCTCCCTCTCCCCTTCCTTCTATCCTCTCCCCTCCCCCTCCCTTCCTTCCATCCTCCCTCCTCTCTTCCTCCCTCAATCCTCCCTCCCTCCTCCGTCCCTCCTCCCTCCATCCTCCCTCCCTCTCTCCTTTCCTTCATCCTCCCTCCCTCTCTCCTTTCCTCCATCCATCCATCCATCCATCCATCCATCCATCCATCCATCCATCATCCATCCATCCACATCTCTAGTATATCCATCCATCCATCCACCCACCCTCCAATCATTCACCAACTCACCAAACCTCCCATCAAGCACATAAGCTGCCTATATTAGTTTCCCTTCTGTTGCTGCTACACTCTGACAAAAGCAATTTGAGGGAGAAAGGTTTGTTTTTGTTTATAGGTCCAGAAGGAGAGAATCCATCATGGCCAGGAAAGCATGGCAGCACATTCCTCACGGTACAATCAGGAAACAAGGAGAGAAAACAGAAAGTGGGGCTGGGGAGGGGGTAAAACCTCAAGGTCTACCCTTAATATGAACTTCCTACCTCCTGAAGGTTCCATGACCTTCCAGAAAAAGCTGCTAGCAACGACCCACAGTTCAAACACATGACCCAATGGGGGGCATTTCACATTCCAACTTCAATGCAGACCCATGTGTGGAAAAGACGCTTCTATAAGTACTTTGCTAGTACTGAATGATGAAGGAGGAAGTAAGACAGACAGGATCTTCTTTCCAGGGAGAGATGATGCAGACACCCATAAAGGAATAGAAGCAGAATGTAAGTCATGATGGCCGTGTTCATATTCATTCTACTAAAGCTACTTGACAAAAGTACAAAAAGGTCCAAGTTCCCAGGTGTTGAGGTGAGTGTTTCCAGGAGAGGATAAGACCATTTTTTGATGGGTTTCTGCACAAAATCCAAAACACAGCATGAATCCAGGATGATTGTGTTCAGTGACAGGAATCTATCTGCTCTCCAGGATAGGTACAAAGTCTTATTTGCCTCGTCATAGATATCTATAGGTTTTAATTCATTTAATGGCCAGCATTTTCTGAGCTCTATTCAGTTCTTGAATATTATTTATGTCTTTAGACAAACACATGTCACATGTGAAAGCTTCTGCTACACAGACAACCTGGCTGGACCTGCTTGGTCCACTTCAGATGCTGCCAAATAGCTTTCCAAAGCTCTTCCAGCTTCCACCCCCTGAGCAATAAACGAGGCTTCCAGATTCTCTCAGTGCTTGCCAGATCTTGGTATTGTCTCATTCGCTACCTGCTAGTTATTCTAGTGAAGCTTAGGCTAGCTCACGATGGGCTTAGATTGATATTTCCCTGATGCTAATGAGGCTGCGTACCATTCCCTATGCTTCCTGGACATGGGGATGGGTCTTTCACCAAGTACTTGTCCAAGTCTTCCGGAGGCTCAGGAGCTTTGCCTGCTTCATTCATTGTGTTTTCAGACTCTAGAACAATGCCTGACAGGTAGCAGTTCCTCACCGAAAGTGTTTCTTAAACAATTATGAGCAAATTCACATGCCATCTCTCCTACTATTTTCTTACCATTTTTCTTTGAATTAACTTACTTAAACTGACAAAATAACTTTTATGTCATTTCATAGCGGTGAAATCATGTTGTAATATGCAAGTTACACGTTTTTCCATACTTGTGAAAATAAATGGGTAGCTATTAAAATTCTTAAAGCCCATTCATGTATTTCTAATATCTCTCCCTTAATGTCATTGGTGATGTATTAAGATCTCCCCCATTAAATGAATTGTCTTCCTTGGAACATTTAAGTTCTCATGACATGTTAGCTATGATTAGCCTTTCGGTAAGCAAGCTCAGGGCAAGTGTAACCCAGGGGTTCAGGAAACACATTTAAGCAAGGCAGTGGTGTTGCGTCCCTGGCAATGAGTCTAGAGGTTCACTGAGGTGAGGCAGCAGAGTGGCTATGAGTCTGGAATGGTGCCTGGCTGGCGAGACCCACAGAGACATAGAAAAGACAAATTAACACCTGACTCTACTTATGATGTACAGTGTGTGCTTCAGGATTTTAAGTGACCGATCATGCCTTGCTCTGCAAATGAAAAGCCTTAAGTGTATTCGGGACAAATGATTTGTGGAGGGTTAAGACAGTATAAAAGCATATTAAGCCATCAGACTTCCAGTGTCCTGCCTCTCTCTCCCCGGATAAGCTTCTGGAGGTGAAATGCAGACATGCAGTGGCCTCAAGTAATGAGTGCAATGGGGATGTGAATGCTTGCTTGGCTCCTTTTACCGGCCATTAATACGAGCGCACCCTGGCTCTGTTGGCAACTTCGCTGCAGATCACAGCTGGCCAGGCCAGGCTGTGAGGCTTTTGTGAGGCATAGGGTGTACCCTGGGTCAAGGAGCACATGATGGTATCTGTACGCAGCTGGTATACTACTTGGTGAACAGATTGCCCATTACTGGAAGGTGCAGGGTCACCTCCATAGAGGTCCTCATGGAGCTGGTCCAGAACTGGTCCCAACAGGGACAGCAAGGATAATCCTCTGTGGCTCAGCCTCACATGTTTGAAGTAAGGACGGGAGGATGTCATAAGTGTGGACAGCAAAAGCTGCAGCATCGTATCCCCACGTTTGCTGCTGCTGGTGAGGACGATCACACGGATAAGGAGGCTTCACATTTGACTCTGACTGGTAGGAAGGACTCTTTTCTCCATAGAGAATCTTAATCGTCCTTTCTTACCTGTACTGGGCGGTTTACAGTACTGACTGTGGAGTTTTAATGGTCCTGTTAGAGACAGGCTGTCATGCTTGCAATACACACTGAGGAAAAGAAGCAATGTTTTGGGAGAATGACTTAAATGCACGATGGCCTTAGACTAAGCAACTTCAGAATCCGTGCAAAGGTACTAAGGATAGTACGGAAGGAATCGAAGGGCTCCAGAGATGAGAACACACGCGATGCCCAGACAGGCAGGGACCTCTCTTCTGGACACACAGGCGAGTGTCCTTGCCAGCCCCTTAATGCAGGGGGCTGGAGGTAGAAACCTGCTCCAGGTGCAAAGTGCTATGTAAGCAGTGTCATGCCATAAGTGTTATTTGACAGGCAGGGAAACTGAGGCACCATGTACTCGGGCCATGCACTCTGTAGTATCAGAGCTAGGATTCAAAACCATGAAGTCAGGTTTCAGAATTTATATGCTTAATCGAGCCAGGCATCCTTTCACAAGCAAGCATGTCAGAAGGCATGGTCTCTTCTTTCCAAAAAGGCCTGAATTGTAGAATTCTCCAAAATGGGTCAGAATTGATTCAGTCAAGACTGCTCTGACTCCCTCTCACCCCACCCTGCTCCGCCGGTCGGGACGCGCGCGCGAGGTCCAGCCGGGCCTCACCCCGTGACTTGGTAAGCCCCGGCCGCGCCCGCCCACCAGAACCCCAGGTCAGCCCACAGGGACCCGGCTCTGACTCCCACCATCCAGCCGGAGCCACGCGGGGGCCTAGGGACGAGGAGGACCTCCCCCTGCGCCCGGGCCCCGCCCCAGCTGCCCTCGGGTTAAATAGCTCCACGCCGACGCGCCCATCCTCCCTTTTCACCCCACCCCGCTCCTCTGGTCCGGACACGGGCGCGGTCCAGCCGGGCTTCACCCGCGACCTAGGTAAGCTCTGTCCCTGCCCACTCCGAGAACCCCAGGTCAAATAATTCAGTTTAGTGAAATTGAAAGATCTTAAGAGTTAAAACGACAATGCCAAAGTCAAAGTGCAAATCCATGAGAAGCAACACTCAAGTAAACAAATTTCCCACTGAAGAAATTAATCGCATAATGTTAAACTCCAACCAGAACAAACCCGCGGAAAAAGGCCAAGAAAGCCTGACCCAGGATAACGACTTTCAAAATAAGATCATTACCATGTTCAATATTATGAAAGAGGAAATCAGGGAGGAATTACATAATTGAATCAATCGCTTTGAAGAGGAACACAACAGACATTTGGAGGAGTTGAGAAAAACAGTGCAAGAAACAAAAACTGGCATAGAGGAGTTAAAACAGACTCAGAGTTTAAAACTGAGCTACAAGACAAGTTATCTTCAACCCAGAATTCTACAGAAAGTCTTATCAACAGAACTAAGGAAGCAGAAAACAGAATTTCAGACCTTGAAGATAAAGTGGGAGTACTAACTAGCTCAATGTAAGAGGTTGTTAAAGCCAAAAAGATACTTGAGAGAAATATCCAAGAGATATGGGACACCCTGAAGAAGCCTAACATGCGTATTCATGGAATACCAGAGCAAGAATGTCAAAATACCACCCCTGAGGAAATTTTTCAACCGATCATCAAGGAAAACTTTCCTCATATAAAAAAAGAGACGCCCATCCATATACAAGAGGCATTGCACACCCCAAACAGATATGACCAAAACAGAAGCACCCCACGGCAAATAATAGTTTAAACACTCCACATTCAAGATAAAGAATGGTGCTGAGAGCTTCAAGGGAGAAAAAACAAGTCACTTTTAAAGGTAAACCTATTAAAATAACAAATGACTTCTCAGTCGAAACAGTAAAAGCAAGAAGAGCTTGGAGAGACATACTTCAACTATTGAATGAGCAAAAATGTCAACCCAGGCTGATTTACCCTGCAAAACTATCAGTCATGATCGAGGGAGAAAGAAAAACTTTCCAGCACAAAGACAACTTGAAGGGATACATGTCCACCAAACCAGGCCTTCAAAAAATGCTTAAATGATACTCAAGCATGAAGAAAAAAACAGGCATATCCAGGAGAACAGAAGGCAAATATAACACCATTAAAAGTGAAGCAATATACTTATAAAAACTACTAAACATAATAAATGTCTGGAATTAAAAATAGTTTCTCCATTATAACACTAAATGTTAATGGAATTAATTCACCGATCAAGAGACACAGATTACAAACTTGGATTAAAAATCACAATCCATCAATCTGCTGCCTGCAGGAAACCCATCTCACCACAAAAGATAGGCACGCTCTAAAAATAAAAGGCTGGTCAACAATTCTACAAGCTAATGGAAGCAGAAAACAGGCAGGGGTAGCCATTATGTTATCAGACAAAGTGGACTTCAAACCAAAGAAGACACGGATGGACTTCAAACCAAAGAGACACGGATGGATACTACATTTTAGTCACAGGTACAAATCACCAGGAAGACTTCACAATACTGAA
This sequence comes from Typhlomys cinereus, assembly GCA_023101885.1. Classification (NCBI taxonomy): domain Eukaryota; kingdom Metazoa; phylum Chordata; class Mammalia; order Rodentia; family Platacanthomyidae; genus Typhlomys; species Typhlomys cinereus. Next base: position 393,247 of record JALPQD010000002.1, read on the forward strand.
CATATATGCACCCAATAGGGGCCCCTCCACATTCATTAAGAAAACCCTACAGCATCTAAAGCAAGAAATCAACCCCCAAACGATAATTCTTGGGGACTTCAACACCACCCTCTCAACATGGGATAGATCAACAGGTCAAAAGCTTCACAGAGACACTTTGGAATTTAATCAAACACTGAAAGAAATGGACCTTACAGATCTCTATCGAACTTTTCACCCACGTACCAAAGAATACACGTTTTTCTCAGCAGCACACGGAACTTTCTCCAAAATAGATCACATATTGGGCCACAAAACGAATCTACACATATACAAAAAGGTTGAAATTCTAACCTGTGCCCTATCAGACCACCACGGCCTAAAGCTGGACATCCACAACACATCAAACAAGAGAAAATACACTAACTCCTGGAAACTTAACAATATGATGCTGAATGAGAACTGGATTCAGGAAGAAATTAAAAAGGAAATTCAAGATTTCCTGAAAGTGAATGATAACGAAAATACAACTTACCAAAATCTCTGGGACACAATGAAAGCTGTTCTAAGAGGTAAATTCATAGCTCTTAATGCCTACATCAAAAAAATGGAAACATCAGAAATAAATAACTTAACAATACAGCTTAAAGCTTTAGAAAAACTAGAGCAATCTGATCCCAAAAGTAGTAGAAGAGAGGAGATTAGCAAAATAAGGGGAGAAATATCTGAAATTGAGATTAAGAAAACGATAGAAAAAAATCAACCAGTCAAAAAGCTGGTTCTTTGAAAAAATTAATAAGATTGATACACCCTTAGCTAAATTAACCAAAAGCAAGAGAGAGAAAACCCAAATTAACAAAATTAGAAATGAACATGGAGTAATCACTACTGATACCCAAGAAATCCAGAGAATTATAACATCATATTTCAAAAACTTGTACTCTGTGAAGTTTGACAACACAAAAGAGATGGATGAATTTCTAAGTAAACACAACCTACCTACATTGAATCAGGAAGTTGTGAATTATTTAAATAGTCCTATAACATACAAGGAAATTGAAGAAGTAATCTCGAAATTTCCCACCAAAAATTGTCCTGGGCCAGATGGATTCAGCACAGAATTCTACCAGACATTTAAGGAGTTAATAACACAAATACTCCTTAAACTGTTCCATCAAATAGCAAAGGAAGGAACACTACCAAATTCCTTCTATGAAGCTAATATCGTCTTAATCCCAAAACCTAATAAAGATTCACTTAAAAAAGAAAACTGTAGGCCGATCTCTCTGATGAACAAAGACGCAAAGATTCTCAACAAAGTCTTAGCAAATCAGATTCAAAAACATATCAAAAAGATGATTCACGGGGACCAAGTAGGCTTTATCCCTGGCACACAAGGTTGGTTCAACATACGCAAATCAATAAATGTAATTCATCATGTAAATCAGTCCAAAGTCCAAGACCACATGATACTCTCGATAGATGCAGAAAAAGCCTTTGACAAAATCCAACAGCCTTTTATGATCAAAACGCTAGAGACTGTAGGAATGAAAGGAACCTTTATCAATATAATAAAAGCTGTATACAACAGGCCCACAGAAAGGATTATGCTCAATGGGGAACAATTGGAAGCATTCCCACTTCGATCAGGAACTAGACAAGGCTGTCCACTCTCACCACTTCTATTCAATATTGTACTTGAAGTCTTAGCTGAAGCCATAAGACAAGAAAGGGACATAAGAGGGATTCAAATCGGCAAGGAAGAAGTCAAGCTATCCCTATTTGCAGATGACATGATCTTATACCTGAGGGATCCCAAAAACTCCACCAGGAAGCTCCTGGAACTAATTGAGAAGTTCAGCAGGGTGGTAGGATACAAAATAAATGTGCAAAAATCAGAGGCCTTCCTATATGCCCAGAATGAAAGAAGTGAAAAAGCCTTGAGAGAAACAATCCCATTTACTATAGCTCCTAAAAAAATGAAATACCTTGGTATAAACCTAACCAAGGAGGTAAAAGACCTTTACAATGAAAACTTTAAAACCCTAAAGAAAGAAATAGCAGAAGACACCAGAAGGTGGAAAGACCTCCCATGTTCCTGGATCGGTAGAATCAACATTGTAAAAATGACCATCCTACCAAAGGCATTATACAAATTCAATGCTATACCAATTAAAATCCCAAAGCAATTCTTTAAAGAAGTTGACCAAATAATCTCAAAGTTCATATGGAGGCACAAAAGACCCAGGATAGCAAAAACAATCCTGAGTAACAAAAACACTGCTGGAGGTATTACCATACCAAACCTTAGTCTATACTACAAATCCATAGTTATAAAAACTGCCTGGTACTGGCTCCAAAATAGACACACAGATCAATGGATAAGAGTTGAAGACCCAGATATAAGCCCACAAAAATACAGCCATTTGGTCTTTGACAAAGGGGCCCAAAGAATCCAATGGAAAAAGAACAGCATCTTCAACAAATGGTGCTGGCAAAACTGGATCTCCACATGCAGAAGATTAAAGCTGGACCCGTACTTGTCACCATGTACAAGACTTAATTCCAAATGGATCAAGGACCTTGATATCAGGCCAGAGACTATAAAAACCATAGTTGAAAGGATAGGGAACTCCCTCAAGCTGATTGGGCTAGGCCAACATTTCCTAAACAGACATCCAATGGCACAGTCACTGCTACCAACTCTCAACAGTTGGGATCTTGTGAAATTAAAGAGCTTCTGTTCAGATAAAGAGATTGTCACACGAGCTCAAAGGCAACCCACAGAATGGGAGAAAATCTTCACTAACCAATATCTGACAGAGCTCTACTGTCCAGAGTGCACAAAGAACTTAGAAAACTAAACTCCAAGGAAAACAGTGGCCCAATTAAAAAATGGGCCCTGGAACTTCAAAGAAACTTTACCAGGGATGAAATTAAAATGTCTAAGAAATATCTTAAAAATTGCTCCACTTCTTTAGCCATCAAGGAAATGCAAATCAAAACTTCCCTGAGATATCATCTCACCCCGGTCAGGATGGCAAAAATCCACAATACAAACAACGACAAATGCTGGAGAGGATGTGGAGAGAGGGGAACTCTCCTACATTGTTGGTGGGAATGCAGGCTCATACAGCCACTCTGGCGAGCAGTCTGGAGATTCTTAAAGAAATTAAAGATTGAAATGCCATATGACCCTGCTATCCCACTTTTGGGAATAACCCCCCATGCAGCAGAGGTTCGCCTCGATAGCACAAGCTCGACCATGTTCATAGCAGCACTATTTACAATAGCAAAGTCATGGAATCAACCTAAATGTCCAACAGTTGACGAGTGGATAAGGAAACTGTGATACATCTATACAATGGAGTACTACTCAGCCATCAAAAATGATGAATTACTGGAATTTGCTGGGAAATGGATGTCATTAGAAACAATTATATTAAGTGAAGTATCCCAAACCCAGAAAATTAAGCACCGTATGTACTCCTTAATAGATGGCTCCTAGTACCAAACTCACCCAGCCCACATTGAGATACTCAAAAGTAAATCTATGTACTACAGTAATTGCAAGGATTATGAACAAGAGAAATGGGATAGGAGGGCCACACCAGGAATAAGGAGAGAGGAGACCATGTTACAGCAGAGAAAATAGGCCTCCATCAAGGTCTGCAAGTAAGTAATGAGAAACCTGGTTAAGTTCACAGACCTTCTTTCCTGATTTCACCAGAAGGGGAGGGCATATAGTCTAGCAGATAAAAAGTAATCATTTTGCAAATGGTTGATGGACCCCTCCCTCACTGAGGTTTCCTACTTTTATTACATCTACCCTTGAATGTACTATTATAACAAGACTCCAGTTTAACAGCTTTTTGTCTCTGGCCAGGGGGTGACATACAGTGCCCAGCAGGATGGAGTGAAGGGCATTGCAAGAGCAGCAAAACTGCAAAAGAAAATCAACAAACCACAATCCAAAACTTCAGAGACTCCATATCAATCACATAGAACTAGGCCAGCCTAATCTCTCCCCATCCTAGAGCTCAGGGACATTTGCGGAAGAGGGGGCGGTAAGATTGTAAGAGCAGAAGGATGGGAGGAACAATGATTTGCAAGATTCTCAACAATAGTTGGGGCCAAAGCAATCATAATGGGACTTTGCATGCCCTGCGCAATGTCCAGCGCACTGTTTCCCTCATAAAGTCTAGCATCTGTTAAGGGCACTGAGATCCCTGGAGGCAAGGGATTGACAGTCATAGTAGTGCTCCTATGCTTAAGGGGAACACGAGAAAGGGCTTATGGAAATGCCACTGGGTCCTTATATGTCATCGGAGAGGAGGACCCAGTGGAGAGTCAGGCGTACACAATAAAGGACACTCTGGGAATTGGGGAGGAGGCACTGGGGGATGGGGAGGGAGAGGAGGGGGAGAAGGGGGTTCAGGGGAAGGAGGGGGGAGGGAGGGAACTGGTAAAAAAATTTTAAAATGTATAATTACATTTTTAATAAAAAAAAGACTGCTCTGATTTGAGGCAACATAATATAAAAATGGCAATGCTAAAGCAAATTGAATGATCAATTCATCCAGCATGAATCAGAAGCTTCATGTATGTATCTAATACTCACATGACCTGCTTCATAGATGGATACACGGTGCTTACAAGGATTAGGTAATACTCTTAACTTCCCATTGCAGAGGGTAGGCCTGGAGACATTTAAACTCCGGACTTTCTGCTCAAAACCCACACTCTTACTTCTAAATGTGTTATCTGTCAGCACAAGACCTCACATTTTCTACAAGTGCACCATATGTTCAGCCGACCTTCTTGCACAAGGGCATTGGGATGTAAATCATCATTTATCTAATGAAAAGTGGTTATCTAAGGAAAACCTATGCCAATGTGTACTTGCTCCTTGTTCATATCTGTAACTCACATTTGCTGGTACATTACATTTCATTCAAGCAAAAATAAAAATTTCAACTCCATATCTGATTTGATTAAAAATGAATTATCTTTTATTTGTGAACATGTGTATGTGTTTGTGTGTGAGTGTGTGTGTGTGTGCACATGTGTGGAAGCCTCAAATCAGCACTAAGAATGTACCTCAGTCACTTTCCACCTTGTTTTTTATAGCAGGGTCTCTCACTGAACCTGAAGCTTGCAGATTTGGCTAGACTAGCTGGTCAACAAGCCTCAGTGATTCCCCCTGTCTCTACCTTCTCTATTCCAGGACTATAGGCATGTGCCACTGTGCCTAGCTTTTTATATGCATGCTGGGGATTGAACTCAGGTCTTCATGCTTGCACAAGCAAGAAATTTACCACCTGAGCCATCACTCCTGTCCCCCTCTCTTTCGCACACACAAGAACAGATTTTTAATTTCTGCTTTTCTGCTCTAAATCTCTCTTCTACTGCTGGCTCGGGGTCCTGTAGACTGGCCATCTGTGCCTTTTAGGAACCCAGATTCACCGCTTCCCTGATAAAAGTATAGACTAGGTTCACCAAACCACAGCTGCCCACATATGAGGTGTAGAGCAATGATACTTTTGGCAGGTTAAGCTGAGATGCTGAGGGGAGAGAAATGTCAGGTGTGCAGCAGGAGCCTGGCCTGTGAACAATTCACCACCTCCCACAACCCTCAGGGAGCTTGTATCACTGATCTCAGAGTCAAGACTAGGTCAATTAGACCATGTCCTTAGAGGAGCCAGCATGTGGTAGGTATTTAGAACTTGTCAGGCCCCCTACTAATGTCCAGTCCAAGTCTTCCACAGCCTCCAGTCCAATTGTGGTGACCCTTCTCAGCCAGTCTTTTGTCTTTCCTTCTCTTCTAGTCTCGATCATGTTATTGTGAGTACTTCTTTCTCCCAATCGACTTTAAGCTTTGGGGCCAGAACTGAACTTCATTCATTGACACAGAGCAAATCCTAGCACACAGCAACCCTCAATACATACTGCTTCTTTTGTTCAAGCTGTTTCCCGTTGTCATGTGAAGAAAGATGTAGACTCACACAAAATAAAGTACTTAATAAAGTATCACAGAAAGAAGCATACAGCCACATGCACACTAATAATTAGAATTTTACCCAGCAACTTAGAAGTCCCTGCTTTGTACCCATTCCAAACTCAACTACCTGTACATCTCCAAGGGACCCATTTCCTGATGATGTTACAATCTTTATTTCTCTATACTTTTAGTACTCCCATCTGTACCCCCATAGCTTAGCTTTTACCCTTTGAAAAATTCATTTCCAAAATCCTTCATTCCTTTCCTTTCTTTTTAATTCATCTTCTAAAGGGCCCAGACCATGAAACTGCACTCTCAGGTACAGTTCAAAATATCCTTCTGTCCTTCTTCCTCCAATAGGCAACTGGATCCAAGATCTTCCCATTAAAACCCAGGACCAAATATTTCCTTTAGTGAAAATGGCATTTTAAGATCCATTTGCAAAATAAGACGGAGACCTTGTCATTGCTCTGGGCACCATCATGTGCTCTGTTCTTACCAGGCCAGTGTTGGCTGAGGAGGAGCTGCTGCTGATCAAAAGCACACAAGCCATTCATGTAGCACTCAGAGTCTGTTCCAACTGCAGTACATATCCACCTGTCACCACCTGTTATCTAGCACCTATCTATCAGTCATCTGTCTTTGTCATCATAACCGTCTATCTACCATCTTCATCTGTATTATTTTATCATAATCATCTATCATCTCTATCTATGTATCTGTTCTCTATCTATCTATCTATCTATCTATCTATCTATCTATCTATCTATCTATCATTTTATTTATCTGTTTATGCATTGCACATGTATATTATGACACTAGTCCAAAAATACTTCTATGGGTCAAATGTTTGGTTGTCATCTCATTACTCTCTTTTACATTCATCATGAAATCATCACACACACACTCAGAAGGTATTTATAACTGTCTTTATCTCACCGATGTGAAGATTGAGACTCAGGTGAAACGACTCACTCAAACTCACTCTGATATAATAAGGGTCAGAAATGAGCCCATCTGAGAAACTTCAAAGCCTGTAGACCTTTCACTTAATGAGTATTTGTCCCTGAAAAACAATTTTATTTCAAATTTGATCCTCCTCACAATTTATTCATGAATGAGAAACTGAGCAGATGTGTGAGTTAATAGGACAGTGTGCCGAACCAGCCTAGATCAGCACTTCCCACGGAAGACTGTTTTTGCTGTTGGGTTCTCTGTATGAGGTATTTTGCTAAATATGGAAAAGGGATATTTTTAGTATTTTTGGTGGTTTATAAGATTCGTTTTACTCATATGTCTACAGATGTGTAAAAAAATGGTTGAGAGCAAAAACATCTTCAAACACTGTAAGTCCCAAGTCACATTTCTGTTCCAACAATGGGCTCTTTTTGTGTCTAGAGATTAGACGTGAGTTTATCTTTCCTTTGTGTTCAGATAGTTAGAACCTCATTGTCCCCTGTATTTATGAAAGTAATAAGATCTTGACAAGGTGGCATTTGATTGGAGGATCTGTGGTACTTTCAACAGGAGACGATGGAGGCTGAGGACAAGTTCTTAGTTTCTAGGGCAACTTTTCAGAAGAACATGGATTGTTCAGTATCCAACACGGCGTGCTACTTGGAGTAGATGCTAGACCTTTGACAGAGAAGGGCCCACGCCCTGCTGAAGAGGTGACAGGCACAAGGGACCATGAAGCCAAATACAGAGATGGTTCCAGCACTGTCCCCTGTGTTTATTTTTGTGTCCTGGAGTCAGGATAGTGTTGGTACAAGTGTCACCTCGCATTCACTAATAAATAAGTAAGAAGGCCAAATGGTGACTATAATTAACTTAGGCTATGATGAGGAAATTGACTAGAGAGACTAAGCCAAGGGGTTCACAGAAGCCAGTGGGGTTTGTGTTAGGAAAATGGACCAAATACCTGGAGCAAGAGGTGGGAATTCAAAGTAATTTCCAAATAAATATAGGAAACCTGGTTCAAGTGGGGAATGTCTGAGATCTTTGTGGATACTCCACTGCATGAATACTACTTGCAGTTTTCCTTTTTCACATCTAATACATGGCTGGAGTCATCACACTTCCAGACCACATCACTGATTGGCATTCAAGATCTGCTCAGACTAACCGAATGAACAATCATCTAGTTATAAAGGGGCAAAGGACACTACTCACTCCAGGCAATGAGGTAGCCCTTTTGGAATGCTAGCAGGAGCCCACGTCTGGACAAGAGCAATGTCATTTTCTGTGGTTCTGACAGCACTGTATTCTGCCCTCCTGGGATGCTCTCCAAGTCCCTTACATTTATATCCATAGTATTCTTGCTTACTTTCCCAGACTCAACTAGCTGCTCTCTCTAGCTGCTTTCGAATTTTGCTTTTATGGCAAACAGTGTGTCTGACATCTATCATTCATACCAAAGCAGAGCACATCACTTCTGCATTGTCTGGAAATTCTAGGTCATGACCAGGAACAGTGTCTGCCACTTTTAGTATCTTTTCCCTTTTGTCTATCCACTGTAAGAAACCTACAACCTCCTGAGCTGCGTACCCCTTTCATCTCACAGAGTCAAACTTCAGGCTGGCTTTCCTTAATATGCATTTTGATCTTATGACACCATTTTTCTAATTAACATTATAACACTTCACAGAAAATGTGAGACCCTTGCAGCGCTGTGAATTACTTAACACTCTCACCATGATTATACCTGTTCTCTTCCTCCTTCACATCTACCACACCATAGGCCCCGCAGTTCACTGTCATAATCATTACTTTCATGATATCAGTTAAAAAGGAAAGAAAGTTAGCTCTTTCTATGTGTATTCAACATTTTTTGTAGCTCTTCCTTGCTGTGATCTTTTTCACTTCTGATATCATTTCCTTTCTTTGGAAGGACTTTGTTATTCCTTTTCGTCTTTTGCTACCTAAATAAAGCTTCCAGTATAAAATATTCGTTACTATTTCACATTGCTCTTTCCCATATATAAAGCATCTTTTCTTGCTCTGATTTTCAACAGGTTAAAGATGACATGATTAGATGTTGTTTCCTTTGTATTCATTATTGAACTTGGAGTTTACTGGCCTTATCCAATCTTTAAAATGATGTATTACACCAAGTTTGAAAAATTTTCCCTTATCACTGCCTCACTTAATTCTTTTGTGCTACTTTTAAGCCCACCCATCGACTTTGGATATTTTGTTTTCCATCCAAGATTTTATATTTCTTTAGCGTTTCCATTTCTCTGTTCTGTTCAATTCATTGACTCAGACAATACTCACTTTAAAACTTTAAAGAATATCTAAATATACTGCCTCAAAGTCATTTTCTGTTAATCCTAACATTTGAGTCATTTGTTTCTTAGGTGATTTTACTCAGATCCAATCTCAGATCCAATTCTCTTACTTCCTTGTATATCTGATAATTTTTATTATATACTGCACTGTATACTGGGGAATGAGGCTGTGTATTCCATTGTAATTCTGTGAGATCATTGATTAGCTAAATACTGAGTGATCAACTTGAACTTGTAAATGTCTGACTTTACATTTACTGAGGTTTATTTGTATTTACCTTCCATCTGAGACCAGTGCTTTAATCCTAACATGGTCATTAATTTCCAAGAGCATCTCTTCTGGAAAACTCTCCATGTTTACTTAACCTTTCTTATTTTCAAAATTTCTGAAACTTATCCATTTTAGAATTACAATAGCTAAAATATTTGGTCTGCTTTTCCTGCTTCTGGGTATTTCTTGTCCCTGGGTTCTTAAGCTTTGCTTTATGGACACAGTTCACAGGGCAGTTGACAATTTGAAGGATTTTAGAAGAACTTACGTTCAGATTTTCAGCTCTTTTCCTGCCTCCCTATCATTTCTGGTATTTACCCTTTCAATTTTCAACACCCTTGACATTGCTCAGTGCCTTTAACCCTTCACGCTGAAAGAGTGTGGTAATCTGTGTCTTCTCTTTCCTCTTTTTTCTTTCTTCTATCTCTCCCTTCCTTCCTTCCTTCCTTCCTTCCTTCCTTCCTTCCTTCCTTCCTTCCTTCCTTCCTTCCTTCCTTCCTTCCTTCCTTCCTTCTTTCCTTCCTTCTTTCCTTTTCTTTCTTTCTTTCTTTCTTTCTTTCTTTCTTTCTTTCTTTCTTTCTTTCTTTCTTTCTTTCTTTCTTTCTTTCTTTCTTTCTTTCTTTCCTTCTTTTCTCTCTCTCTCCCTGCCCCCTTTCCTCCCTGCCTCCCTCCCTCCCTTCTTCCTTCCTTCCTTCCTCCTTTTTTCAGTTTCTACTTAAAATATCTTTATAGCTATGACCATATATCATTAAATTCACACATTCTAAGTGTGCAGCTAGATGTTTTTAGTAAATTTACAGATTTTTGCATTCATTACACAGTGCACTCAGAGCATTTCTATACACTCATCAGGAGGAAAGCCAAGAGTTCAGGATAGTTCTTGTAGGGCTCTGACCCTAGGAGACTCCATGGTTATAGTCTAGCTAAGCAGACACAACCACACCACCACACCACCACACCACCACAAAAATAATACAGTGTTGAAGCCAAGAATTCTCTTAACAAGAATCGTCCATTATAGAGAACCATGACTGATATAAGGGTAAACAGAAGCAACTAAACAGGCCATACAAAGCCCCACGCCTATCCTCTCATGCCAAAGTCCTTGGCATACTATGGAAAAAGTGACAGAAAGAATGTGAAAATTAGGGAGAGAATTAGATTAGGGGGAAGAATGCTAACATGTAGCAACCCCTAGTCATAAAATCAACCCCACCATGGAGGTACTACAACCAAGCCCACCCACAAATGACCAATGCAAAATTGAGCCAGAAAACATGGCACAATGAAGGAGGGAGGGATTCAGAGGGCCCTGCCCCTCACAGAGTGATCACTGGTGGTCAAGGCTAGCTAGAGGAAGTGGTTCCTCAAACATCACTGAGACCCCCACTAAAATGCTTCCTATTCTGTATCAGATACCTGAGCACGGGCAGGAACAGGCATTCCTTATTGGACCCAGTAGAATACATCCAAATGACCTAACACTGGATTAGATGGGAAGCTGGTGAGAAATAAATCTCCAGGGGGGAGTAGGACAAGACAGAGAACGAGGGATGGAGGCTAACAATGAAATCATATTGCAATGGTAAATAAATTAAAAAGAAAAAGATCATATCCACCATTGAACAAGACACGTGCTCCCATTTTCTGTTCCAAGCACTAGGAACCACAGACCAGCTTTTTTCTTCTACAGAATTGCACTTACGAGGGTTTCTATAAATGAAATCACATAATATTTAGTCTTTGCGTTTTGTTTCTTTTGCATATTGCAAAGTTTATCCACATCTTTATATGAATCACTTCTTTTTCATTTCTGAATACCACTCAGTGAATGGATGTACAAAAGGTGTTTAAAGGCATCTTGTTTTTTGGTGTGATGGGGAAAGGCTTCTTCTAAAATGTTTCTTAGATGAAACATAACCAAATACTTGTGTATCTGTTTGGGAACCATGGGGTGAAAGATCAGATTAAGTTGTTCAGGCAAGTTTAGAAGATTAAGAGACATTTATTGAACATGTTTGCCTAGAAATAAATCTGAAACTGTGTTAAAGATTAAAGGATGAAATAGACGTAGTGAGGAAGTGACCCATTGGATTGACAGCAGTCAGGAAGAGTACAAAATGCCATAATGAATCTTTTCAGTTTCAACTCAGTGGAGGCAAAGTCAATTTTCTGCTATGGAGGGAGTTAGAAGACCACCAAGGATGTGACCCTGGAGTTCAGGATGGACAGATGAGCAGGTAGGTTGGCCCAACAGAGCGTGGGAACAGCTTGCCTCCGTGAAATCCTGGGCTCTATCCTTGCAAGCTAGGCAACAGGATCACAGACAATGTTGACCAGTCTGCCTGTGCTATTGGGAATTTCATGGCCACAAGCCATTCTTGAGGATTTCTATGTAGATCAACAAATAAAAAAATGTGGTGAGAGATTAGTAAATATCCTGTTCTGTCAAGCTGTGTAAATCTGAGCACCAGAAAACAAGCTTATAAGCACACAGAGCTTTGGAGAATGGTGAACTTGATGCAACACTTTAGTCAAAGTAGTTCAATTCCCAGAGCCCCATTTTCAGTATTTATAAAACAGAGTCAAGGTTTGACTTCAGAAGTAACTGTGTAGCTTAGACCTAAAACATCTAAATCCAAGTTTATGGACTTGGATACAATGTTAGTTTCCTTTTGTTCCTCGCCATCTAATTGTTTGCTGTGCTGCACCCAGGGCCAGAAGGAGTTCATGCAATCACAAGGCTTGTTTGTCTTTTGACTTCCATTTCTACCGAGGCAAAAAAGCTCCATGTTCTAAGCAGGAGAGGGATGCAGTGGCTGCTTCGTAATGAGGCCTGGCTTCCTTCTAAATATGCAGTGATTGTCAAGGTGATGGAGGAGGTTCATTATTTCGAGGCATAATTAAAGGGCACTTCCTTTAGCTAAACTAATGAGCAGTAAGTGCAGCAATATTTGCATGTTTAGACATTAAGGATAGAAACAGATGACTCGGAGGAGATTGGGAGGAAGCAAGGAAGGTAGAACAAATTAATCTCCCTGCTGGGCCTCCGGGGTTATTGCCTTCCCAGACTTCCTCGAAGGAGAGGTCTTCCCTGAGCAGTTGGCTCCACTGTCTTCTCTTGTGTTATGGGATGGATGGCTGCCACATTGCTGTGCCTCAGGAAAAAGTTGATCTTCACTTGAGGGGGAATGCTGAAACATGATTCCCAAAGAGATGAGCTAAGGTTGTGTCTCCTTTTTTTATTTATTCAATTGTGCGTGCGTGTGTATGTGTGTGTGTGTGTGTGTGTGTGTAGAACCACGGGCAAATTCGGGAACCACCATGGACCGCCTCCACCTCCTCCTTGTTTACTCTGCCCCGGGATTCACAGGCTCCGCCCTACCAGGACCAGAAACGCAGGCCTCCCCTGCTTCCGCCCAAGGTCTATACGTGGGGTCTAGGATCCGAACTCAGGACCTTCTGCCTGCAAGGCAGAGGCTTAACCCCTGAGCCACCTCTCCAGCCCGGTTGTGTCTCTTTCTGAGTTGACTTCTGCGCCGTTTTAAACGCTTCATGTGAACGTAGATACTGGCTCATCCTTGCCACCTGGTGCATCCACTAAGGTTGCAAATGCTCTTATGCCGAGGACAATGCCTTCTCTCCTCTTGGAGGAGGGTCTTTTTAAAGTTAGACTCAAGATTCTTTCACATGTTAGATGAGCAAGTACCTTGCTGTGTTTAGTTCTCTATTCCCAGCCCGGGAGCCAGGTCTAAGCTGCATGACTTTCATTAAAAATCAAGAGCCCAACAGAAAGTAAGAACTGAGAAATACTGTTTCCAAGTCACTAGACAGAGACTTCCCAATGACCAGTGACCTCATTTCAAACCTCTTTAAAAAGGGGACTAGTGTTAGAACTGGCCATTTTATACTAGGATTCAACTTTGCCAGATTCTCGTCTTCCCACAGGGCAGAAGTATCAGAGAAAAAATATCCTTCATACGAAAGCAAACATTTGGGGTCTCTGACAGGGGACCATCTCTCTCCTTTCCCGCTGGCAGCTGCTCCTGAAAGAATGGAGAAAGGCGAGAGCCTGATTCAGCCTCGCTGCCTCCAGTGGGATTGCCAATGAGGCTCGGCACGTTCATTCATCATCTGAAAGGTTGCTCATTTACTGAGCATTTTAATTGTGTTGACATTACTTCCCATTTAACAGTAAAACAACATTCTTTTTAATGTTGACTTACTTTCTTCTTTTTCACACTGGTTTTTAAATATGTATTAAGGGCTGTCTACTGAAAAGATGCATTCTTTGCCTCTGGGTGGATGTGCACTCTAAAACACAAGTAGCGATTTCACAGACGTGAAAGGCAATGCTCAGCAGGTGTCTGTGAAGAGAAGGGAGACCAGAGAAGAGGCCCGCTAAGGCAGGAAGACATAGAACTTAGCGGCTTTGATGGGCGAAGGTCAGCGGTTGTACAGCTCAGACAGGCAAGAGCTACAGGAGCCAATGGGGCTTCAGCAGGAAGAGAAGCCTCGTTGCTGTGCATGCTGCAAAGTACAGCTTGAACTATCCTCCATCTTAGCATGAACTGCTCTGAAGACAAATGAAAGGAGACCCTGTGAGTGTGAGAGAAGATGAGTGAGTTCTGTGCAGCCGGTGTTTCAAGCAAATGGCTTAAGAGAAAATGGCCAATCAGGATGTGAAAACCCTGGTGTGTCTAAGAACTACATAGGCAGACACACATGACACTGTTTAGTCATCTATCTAGTCATCAGGTTTTCCTTTCAGTGATGTAAGCACAAGTTTCTCCAGCATTTGGCATCGCTGATTGATGCTTCACTAAACCACCATCTCTGTTTATGTTTGCTTCTTCTTCCTTTTTTTTTTTTTTTAGGTGACCTCTTCCTTTTAGTCCAGGTACCACCTCAGGAATCTGCAGAAGCTTTTTTCTTGCAGGCAGTCACAGCTGGCTAGCTGCCTACCCCTGCTGGTGCTATGAGAACTCTTTAACGGAGCCCAAATTTCACTAGGGAGATGGTTCTGGGAAGCAGACGTGATAATGGGAGTCAGGAAAGAGGGAAAAGTTGGTCCAAAGGAAATTACCACACATGATTGCTGCAGACAGTGTGAACTTTCTTCTCTGAGACTCCTGATAAAATGCAGGGTGCTGCCTACCATTGATTCCCCACTGCAGGGGTGGCTGATTCTGCCCTGCTCTGAGGCAGGGGCGATCCTGGGGCAGCACACTTCTGGCTTTGTAGGTCATGCTCACTGGAGGTTTATCCTGCCATAGATGAGAGTGCGAAACATCCACAGGAAAAGCACTGTCTACGTGATATGCACTGCAGCGAGAGCTGCGTGGTTGAAGAGTTTTTGCACTTCGCAGGATGGACATGTCCCATACAGAGAGGATCAGGGTAAGACAGCTTTTCTCTCTCTAAGGAAAAGTTACCTAAGGGAAGAACTTCCTGGAGGAAAGATGCGTCTTGGCACATGGTTTTCAGAAGTTTCAGTCAGAGGTCAGTTGGGTCCATTGTTTTGGATCTGAGTTAAGGTAGAACATCATGATGGTGGAAATGTGTGGAGGAGGAGGAGGCTGCTCACCTTGTAGTCGCTGGGAACCAGAAAGACAGAGAAGGAGGACCAGGAGAAGATACATGCTTCAAGGCACGCCCCTTGTGACCTTCTTTCCCCAATCAACTCCTCCTACCAGTTCATGCAACTATAAATCTATCAGTGTGCATGTAGTCATAGCCCATGATCCAATCATTCCTAAGAGTTCTTTAGCTGGCAATCAAGTCTTTGACATCTGAGCCTTTGGGAGACAGTTTGAGGTTCAGATCACAACAGAATCCAATGTTCATATCAGCTTGGACAACTTTAAGCTTCCAGGGGAGACTCTGTCAAGGAAAGATTTTCTGCTTTAGACTGAATATTTTTAGATTAAAACACAGTGCACATAATATTTCTTCCTTAAAGGCAAGATCTCCTTTTCTTCTCTTGACTGGTGAGCAGACCCAGCCCCTTAGGCAAGAAGTATAAAGCAGCTTCAGAGAGGAAGGGAAGCCTGAATTTGCCCCCTGTGCAAGCTCATCCTGAGGTGAGAGAGGAAGCAGATCTGGGGAGAAGCCAGGAGTACGTCGTGAGTGGGGTGACTGTCAGGCAGCTTCCTCCACCCTCTTTCCTAGAGCCTCCTAGAAGAATGAAGGCTCTGGAGACTCATAACTGAGACTCCAATAACTGGTGTGCAGGCATGTTTTGAAGTCATGGTCCAGGATCCCTTGAGTAAGATGCAGGAGATGGGACATGACTTGATTTATGATACCAAGTCCTCCCCAAGGCTCTTACAAGGTAGATTAGCTTATCATTGCTGCTGTAACAAATCAACTCTAACTTTGTAGCTTAGAACAACATAGATTTATGATCTCATAGCTTTGGAGGTCAACAGGATGAAATGAGTTCGCTAGACTGAAATCATGGTGTCGGTATGGTCATATCCCTGTGGGGGCTCTGCAGGAGAAACTTGCTCTTTTCTACTTTTTGAAGTTGTCCTGTTCCTTGCTTCATGGCCTCAGACATTCATTGGCTTATAGTATCTCATAGGTGATCCATTATGTTAGACTTCTCTTTCCGCCTCCACATTCGCTTTTACTTTTATACCATTCCCATTCTCATTTGGATTCTAGCCATTATCCTGGTCCCATAAAAATAATCCAGAATAACCTCTCCATCTCCAGATCCTTAAATGCTCACAGATACAAACACCTTTGTGCCATGTAAGGCAGCATATCATACTCGAGGGTTAGAAGGGGGGCAACTTTAGGGGTTTCTATTCTGTCTGCTGTAGGTGGATAACCCAGAAGTATCCAAGTGAGATGGCAGTACACAGAGGTAATAAGAATCGTGTGTGCAGCAGGGACTTTGACATGACAAAAGGTTGCCCCAAGGCACTTACAGGTGACAGAACATGGCCGTGGGTTGTGGAAGTAGGTGTTAGCATGTTGGTACCATCTTTCAAAGAACACAGAAAATGTAGGGTGAACGTGACACTCACCAACTTTCCAGAGAGCAACTTTCCTAGTCACTGCACAGTGCTAACTCCTGGAGACCAAGTGTTCTTCCAGGACTCTCTAAGAAATCATTTCACGAAGACCAGGAAGCCACGGAAGCGTCCTCTCCCCTACATACTAGAAGGTCTCTGAGACAGAAAGAGGATCGTCATCCTAAGGGAACTAGTGTCTTTTCTTGGATCTCACACACATTTTAGCAAAGTAAATTAAGTTCTTTTGTGTGTGTGTGTGTGTGTGTGTGTGTGTGTGTGTGTGTGTGTGTGAGGGCAACGTATGTCCTCTGCAGAGGAATTTCTCAGGCTCCATATTCTGGGGCTGATAGTATAGGCTGCTGCTATTTCTGCCTGGCATTTTTGCATGGGATCTGGGATCCAAATTCAGGTCCTTCTGCTTGGGAGGCAAACGCTTAACCCCTGAACCATCTCTCCAGTGCCCCCTAAGTTCTCTTTGTACATGCAAGCAAAAGTCATCATCTTGGGAACCTTAGGGGTATACAATATTGACTTAGAATAACCCTATTCGGTCTCCGTGAAAAACTCATTTAGGATTCTATCTGAGTGAGAAAATAGAGGTTCTGGTTATATATTTCTTATTTAAAGGCATGTGCTCCTAGAGGAAAGCAGACCTCATGAAGAGAGGATACAGGCAGGAGCAGAAGAAACATGACCTGAGAATCCAAGAGTAAGTCTTTAATGGCAGAATTAGATTGCTGACAATGCCCAATTATTTTGCTCATTAAGATGACTGGTCTGGACTGGACTGACCATTCTCTAATTAACTCCTTGGCACTTGGCTATAATAATGATTGAACTAACCTATTTGACTCTCAGTGTGGCTGAAAGAGCAGATTCAAGAAAACTGACTTTGCTTCATTCAAACATTTTCTTCACCAAGAGTAAAGGGTGCAGTCATTTTTATCTTCTTCCAGGAGCTCTGACATTTTGTAGACTTGACGGGCAAAGGCCTGGGCTCAAGACAAGTGGGTGCAAATATTGGTTCTGGGAAAACTGGATCTGTGACTTATTTTGTCTTTTATGTGGGAAGAAGAAGACTGTTGCCAACATTGGTGGCCTTGGTGAAGGGAGCCCCTATACTCATACCTGCCCCCTCTCTCTGGGATTGTTGGGGAAGCAATGCTCCTCATTCCAGCCAGCCCAGCAGTCTCTGATGGAGATGGCCAGGGTCTGGGAGAACAAGAAGCATTAGGAAGGCACAATGCCTTTCATGCAAAGATCTAAACTTCTCTAACAAACACCTGAGAGTGTGGTTTCTTACATCAAAATAATGCCTTTTATCGAATAGGCTCACACAGAATGTGCTAGTTAAATACTGGTGTCAATTTGACAATTGAGAATTCAGCCTTGAGGCATGTTTATGAAAAGTGAAGCAGTTCTGAAAACAACAAAAAATCATAATTCAGAACATCAGAGACCCTACATTAATCACCCGGAACCAGACCAGCCAAATCTCTCCCCATCCTAAAACTCAGGGAAACTTTTATATATATATATATAAAGAAAAGTTAAGCAGTTCAGGCAAGCCCCTGAGCAAACCTGCAGAGGCTTATCAAACAGACGTGAGAAGCCACAGAACACAGCGGGAGGATCACTCCATGGGCAAGCAGAGAAGATGGAGAGAGAATTGTTTGATTGTGGCAGTGTGGCAAGGTAGAAAGTATGCCCATCTCTCAGTTCTTTCCGTGTTGATGGTATGAGCATCTCCTTCAGCCACTACTGGTAATTCTCCCGCCATAATGGTCTATAACCCGAAACCATGGTCATAAGCAAACCCCCCTTGTTATCCTAGATTTTTGGGGCCATGTGTTCCTTACAGCAGTGAGAGACGTAAGACACAAGATAAAAGTACAGTGCAGAATGTTTGGCTTGCTGGAGTCCATAGAAGCTGCCAGGCAGGAGGGTGGGAGGGAGTAAAATGGATTGATCAGGGGAAGGGAGGGAGATGGGAGGGAGGAGGAATGGAGGGAAGCAGGGATTAGTATTCAACATGCTTATAAAACAAAAATAAATGAATGAATAAATAAATAAATGTTTGGCTTGACCTGATGATGGGCTTTTTTTTTAAGATGGAAAAAGGAATTTTATTCTCTATCACTGATAGCCAGTTGCAGTTTTTTCTTTTTTTTTTTGAGTTCTTTTCTTTTTCTAGTTTTACAAGCATACTGAGTACTTATCCCTGCTTCGCTCCATTGTCTCTCCCACCCATCCCTACATCAATCCCGCCTTCCTGCCTATCTGCTTCTATGGATCCCAGGGTTGCCCCTGGCCCATCTACTCCTGTGGGGGTTCAGGTCTCTGGCACACCATG
This sequence comes from Typhlomys cinereus, assembly GCA_023101885.1. Lineage (NCBI taxonomy): Eukaryota > Metazoa > Chordata > Mammalia > Rodentia > Platacanthomyidae > Typhlomys > Typhlomys cinereus. The sequence continues at coordinate 412,166 of JALPQD010000002.1, forward strand.
TTGCCTCTCCTCAGGTCACCCCACTGATAGGGCATTTCCCTTCACTCATCCAGCTTCAGTCCCCAAGGTTTCCACCGTATATTCTTATCTCGCTTCACTTCCTCGCTAGTTTATGGGGACATGTTGGTATGTCGGACATTCTGCAGGTCTGGTGAGGACAAGTCTCACTGCAGTGAGTTCCTGGATGTAGCAGCCCTGCCTTGAGTGGAATGTCTTGCCCAACCATGAACTTTCCCATTTTTCAGTCTCACTGCCCCCTCTTCTGAGAGGTTCCCAAAGCCTTAGGATGGGGAGATTGGGTTGGTCACCAGCACTCTGCATTTAAAGGAGAAAATATTTAAAAACTGGCACGGCTTACAAAGATCTGATTTCCCACCTGAAGATAATTGAGATCGTGACAATCCTCGATTATTGCATGGTCTGGAAATGAATCTTCAGTACACCCAGCCAGGAATCATGGCTAGGTGTCTCTAGCAATCCTTGCTGCTTCTCCCAGAAGCCCACAGGTACTGGAGTCTGGGACTCCAGCAGGAGACTGCTGCCAGGCACATTAGCTGGGTGTGAACCCTCAGAGTGGTGGGCTTTCCTTGGGTCGAGTCTCACCTTTTTCTCTCTGTCTCTTGCACACAGACAAGACAGTGGCTCATCAGATGAATCCAACTCCTGCTTCTTGTGCTCTGCAGCTTTTCACGGATACATTATTTTCCTCATGACTTGGGGACATCTGTACTCTTGCTAATCTATTGCAGCTGTCACTCAAACAGTATCTTCCTCAGAATGGGCAATGCTATAGAACCCCAGGGGGTTGGCATCCCAATACTAACAGGTCTGAGGGGAAGATCATTGGAATCATAACAATGAATGAACTGTATCCAGATACTACTAAGCCCAGGAGGGGGTGTGGATTAATAAACCATTCCTGTGGAGCTAGCCATTCTCTTTTGCTCTCATATGGGTCTGTACGTGACTAACCACTGGCTTGAGTGATTGTCACTAGTGGATCCTAAATAAATTTTAGAATGAACTCCTCCTCCTGTTAAGATCATTTTGGTGAGATTCACCAGGTTGTCAGTAGCATTTCCTAGGGCTTCCTGGTTACAGACATATGTAGCTCTCTATGCCTGGACAAAGGCATTCTGAGGTGTGGGTGTAGGACTAAGGGACAAATCCACATGCACGAGTAGTTGCTTCACACATAGCCACTTCTAAAGAGCTGCATATTGCACACTGGTGTTTAAACACGCTTGCCTGGTGTTGGGTTCTGGCCCATGGAGACAGGAAGCAGGGGCACAGACCCTGACACTGGCCCACTGACTAGCTTGGCCAGAGTTATGTTAGATTAAACTTTATGTGTGATGTGTGTCATAACAGACCCTTCAGGTTAGCCTGTCCCTAACATACAGTCTTCTGAGTGATGGGTGTGATCTATTCCTTTGGACGCCATGACACAAAATCTACTTGGACTTAATTCCCACATGCTGTTCCAACTTGGGTCCTGTTGTCATTCATCTCGGACAGGTGGTCATGTACCGTGAAGTTCTCAGCTCCATTCAGATATTCCTTCTGGAAGCTTGCAAAGGCTCCGTCCTCAGGCCCACACCACCTGGGCTCATAGGATCCCCTGCTTTCTGCCCCGGCCCCAAGTGCAAGAGACTATCAACTGTCTTTCTGGCCCCTTATCACAGGACAGCTGGGCAGCACAGACTCCTGTTTCAGCTGCTGATCTTGGGAACCCAGCACAGAGTCTAAGTAAGAGAATAATGCCAAGCAGAAATAAAGGAGCCCCATCAGGCAGTAGAATGCATAAGATGTTTCTGGGCTTTTCAAAATAGATCAGGAGTTTAACTACATGTAATACATTAGAACATTTTGAGTTCTTTTTCATGAAAGTCAGTTACAAATCCACAGGTAGTATAAGTCCAGCTGACTCTGAAATAAACTGGTGAGATCAAATGTTGGAGAATCAAACAGTGACAAAATGGCAAAAATTTAGAGTTCTAAAATGCCCAGTGAAATGAATCAAATGACAATGAATCACCAAGGTGTTTTTTCTAAAGGATTTATAAATTTTGTCTTCTCTCGTTCCTCTCTTCCTTCTTCCTCCCTAGTCCTGCTGTACCCCTTCCTTCTTACCATCCTCTTGCTGCTACACAGACATGGTGTTACTGGGCACCGACCATGTGCTCAGAGCATTTCTTGCACTCTAAAGCTGGGACGAGGAAGACAAATTCCGGCCCTCATGGGCTCAGTGCACAGGGAGCCAGTGGACAGGATAACTGGGTGACTGCAAGGCGAAAGCATCTTGTGGATTCTGCAAGCAATATGAGGAGCAGGGGGGAGAGGTAACCCTCCAGAGATACGCTGGGAGGATATATTCTAAACATTAGGCAATTTATATCCAAGACACTTCTGGAAAGATTCTGACAACACAGGTATGCCAGCAAGGAGACAGGTGGCTTTGTGGCTGGTCTATCCGTCCCGCTGAGTGATTAGCACAGGCTAGTCTGTCTGCCTCAATGGGCAGCTAGCACAGGCTAGTCTATCTGTTCCCTGAGTAGCTAGAACAGGCTAGTCTATATGTCCCCTGGGTGGCTAGTACAAGCTAGTGTGTCTGTCCCGCTGGGTGGCTAGTGTAAACATCACTGAGAATTCCTACATCTGTCTGCTATGGCTTCTTTCCTTCTCTTGGCAATTGTCCAGGTGAACTCTGGTAAATGGTCAACAGGGAGTCTTTCAATTTTTAAAACATCCATCTCTTTATGAAGAAATGCCGTGTGTGGACTGAATTGAATCCTTTCCAATTGAACATTTTCAAGCACTACACCCCAAATATTTGGAAATAGGCCCTTCAGCAGATAAATGAAACTAAATGGGATCAAGAAGATGGGGACCTCAATTGGTAGAGTTAGTTCCTTATAAGAGGACCAGACACAAAGCTGTCTTCTCTCTGCCATGTGAGGACACAGAGTGGAAAGTCTTCTGAAATCAGGAAAACAGCTCTCGCCAGAGACCGTATGAACAGTGTCTTGATCTCGCATTTCCCAGCCTTTCTATCTATGTGATAGTAAATGTCTAGCTCTTAAACCACACAGTAGGGGTGTTTTGTTATGACAACTGGAGTAGAGTAAGACAAACACAGAGACAGAGCATAGGGCAAGCGATGGTCTGACAGTTACACAAGCTTTCATCAAGACTACAAATGTTTTTGTATCCAAGAGATAATTTTGATCTATGAATTAAAAGATTTTACATTTTACATTTTACATTAGCATGCTCAGGACAGGATCAGAGTGGCATTATAGAAAGAGCGGGGGTGCTGGTCGTAACAGTGACTCTTGTGTGTTGCTGCGAGAGAGCACCCAAAGTCAATCAACTGAAGGGAGAAAGGGAGATTTATTCAGCTTATGGTTCCAGAGGGGAGAAAGAGTCTTTCATGATGGAGGCGGCATGGCTGGCGGCCGAAGCTGGAGACAGGTTATGTCACATCCATCCAAGAGGCTGAGAGCTACCTAACTGCTTGCTGCAAAGGCAGACTCCTCCTGGAGGTAGGGTGGGACTCATCCACCTCCAGGCCCACCCCTTGTGACCACCTTCCTCCAGCAAGGCTCCACTCTCAAAGGTGCCATGACCTTCCCAAACATATGAGACTGCGGGGGGGACATATTTCGAACCATGACTGGTTATGGTTTGCTGAGAGACCTGGGCAAGTCTCTGGCTCCGGGCCTCCCGTCTTGCAGCGTTAATGGAGGAAGGCCTGTGGCAGAGACGAGAACCGGCTCACACAAGCCTCATGGCAGATGCAGGGCTGGCTATGGAAAAGGAATATCAGCGGGACCAGGGGAGTGTGGAAGGTGTTCAGTAACCTTGGGTCCTCCTTAAATTTTACAGCTTTCGGAACAGATTTCAGAACTGCAACATTCACTATGTATTTATCTGTACAACCAGCATTCCTTCCTTGCCTATTTTTAATTTCAAACCCTCTGACTTCATTTGACTGTCTCCACACTTCTCTATCCCAGCCTAGAAACTGCCGCAGGGTATCTATAATTATCTCCACCAGTATGGCAATGTTCTTATTAAAACACCCCTCACAATATGGAATTTATTTTAATTCACTTCAATTTGTATTATATATTTTAAAACATCCCATAAAAGCCATCTGGCACTTTAGGTCATAGCTGTGAGGTTGCTGAGAAATCATATAAACAATGTCAAGATTTCACCATTCCTGCGAGACCCAGAATTCCTAGCTCCGAGAAACACAGAGTAATGTACAGAATCCCAAGATCTGGCAGCATGGCATTTATTAAGACTTTCCAGAGAGGCGTCACGGGCTTGCTACGTTTCTCCCCCTGAGAGAGGCACCCTTGGTCTTGTCACATTGCTCGTGGTCCTCCACTGGGGACTCCCTAGGGTGAGGAATGCTTGTTTCAAAGAGCACACATGTGTGTTTTTGTGAGGACAAAGGGGAAGAAATTACAAATCAGTATGAATTACTTCTCCTTCCGATCAGCTCCGCTTGGGACTGTGGAGAGATTTAGGAGAGGATGAGGAGCGGTAAGGAAGCAGAAGACACTAGAATAGGAAACGCTATCCCAGAAAAGTTAAGGCCGCAGCAGCAGTGGGTTTAGGAGGTAGGACAGAAGTCTGCAGAATCCAGAAGCACCTAGTGCAGGATGAAAGGTGGGTGGAATAAAAGCAAAACAAGAAGCTGAGCCCTGAGACAGTGGGGAGTCGAAAATGAGCATCGTTTCTGTGCTTAGTTAAGTAGTTAAGTACCGTTCCCCACCCTTGGCTTCTGCCATTTCCTTCTCATTGATTTCTAACTGCTTTTTAAAACTAAACCCCGCCCCCTTTCAAATCTACATAAAGACTAGGCTTCTGTAAACCCTTTCTTGCTGTACAGCTCCCCAAGAGGGTGTGTGCTCCCCATAGTGTCAGTGCTTCTGAGCCTTGGGAAATGGACAATTCCAGATCTGGATTCAAACCAGACATATGATCTGTCATTGAAAAGCATGACGCACCGACCCTTGTGGTCAGCCATAAAACTCTAGCGAGTCAGGTTTCCCACCTCAAAAAGAAGCCGCTCATGACTCTAGGCATCATTGTTCACTTCCAAGTCTCCAGGTTGCTCTGTTCAACCTCCTGTCACCAAAGCAAGCCACACAGCCACCCACAGGAGGAAGCAGAGCATTTGAGGGGAAGCACAAGGAATCAGTGATACAAAGACATATTGTCAAAGATCATCGACTGGGACTGGAGGTCACAAGGAGTGGCCTTCCATAAGCTCAACACAAGAAATGGACCAGGCACATGTGGGCAGGTCCCAGGGCTCTGAGGCATCTATTTAATGTGGCCTCTTTAGCTGGCTTTCAGTAGTCAGTTTCCAGCTCGATCTCAGAGGCCGTGTACCTTTTTGAGCTGATTTCTCCAACCCAGCAGCTGAGCAGACTGAGAGTTATGTATGTTCTGTCATTATCCTGTAACAAACCATTTGTCCCCGCAAAGGTGAGAAAAGAGCGAGTGTGCTCTGACAGCCTTACCTGGTCCAGCTTCCAGTGGAACTCTGCTGGGCGGAAGGTGTCGGCCTGGTCAGAGTCCTTCCTCAAGAGGAAGACGAGGCGGCAGTTGTGCACATACAAGGCATAGTGATGGCGGTTCATTTCTGAGAAGCAGAAAGAGGTTTGGTGAGTGAAAGGACTCTGTCAGTCCCTCCCGGAGGAGTCTTCTGTCCTGCACTTGGCACAGTTCAGAGAACAAAGAGATGGCCTCTCCTATTTTCTCATTGCTTCTTTCTGAAGAATGTTCTAGAATGTACGTGGTAGAAATGGAAGAGTCTCAGAATAAAAGTCCATAGGACAACCTCTGCAAAGAAACCATCTTACTTTTAAAAACGGGCCGATCTAGATTCAAGTACTGTGTCAGAGTCAGGGGTAAGTAAAGTGACTGAGACTGACGAGTTGGACAAACACTGTGAGAAGACTAAGTGAGCTTTTAGGGACTTAAGCACCCCTGGAATTCTGGGGGTTTATTTTAGCAGGCTTGGCACATTGATCACAGAGCATGCCTCTCTTGTTACCCAATCCATGCTAAGAGCAGCTTTAAACTTTTGGGAGGAGACAAATTGATTTTCCAGCATTATACGTAAATCTGTGGCTCTGCAGTCAATGAAATCACTCCTATCCCAAGGCATGGCAAGCAGTCAACAGGACCTTTTTCTCCTGATATAAATACTTCCTTGTCTGTTTAAAAAATCTCATGTAGGGACTCAACCATGATACCTATAACTATAAGATACACTATTGGCAGAAGAGAACAGAACTCGTGTTTCACTATGTCATGTTCTCTATGTCAGAACACAGAGAAATCTACCAGGAAGGATGTGCACTGTGAATGGTGGGGAATGATTAGATTGTCATAGTGTTGTCATAGTTAGGCACAGGTATCTACCTGACAGTTAAGGGTTTGAGCACATTTGTAGAGAATTAGTGCTTGAGTTAAGCCCAGAACAAACCTACAGGAGATTGTCTAGCTGCTAGGGCAAGTCCAGTCTGTGGTGGGAGGGATTAGGCTCTGCAATACAGAGAGCTGGTTGAGAGAGTCGGCATCCTCGTGTACACTTGGCCAGACATGCTGGTCTACCAAGTAAGGATCGTCTCTCTCTCAGCCGTTATGTAGAGATGGTGTGGCCAGTTCCCTTGGCCCTGGTGTTAGTGGGAGCTCCCCTGTCAAGCTGGACTGAGAACTGTAACTAGACAATCATAAGAGAAAATAAACCCCTTGTTCCCTTAAGCTGTTTGATGGTGATTTATCAGCAACCACTCAGGCAAACCACTACAATGTGTAGTGTATGAGTCTGCATTCAGAAGACTCATACTCTATATTTTTGATGATACTGGGACCTGCCTGACCTTTTGGAGCCTTGGTTTCCTCACTGTATTAGGACTATCCTCAAGGCAGCCAAAGATTAGAATGCTGGGATGGAAGCCTTTACGGCCTATATAAGGAGATGTGTGTGTGTGTGTGTGTGTGTGTGTGTGTGTGTGTGTGTGTGTGTTGGGGTGTGTGGAATCAATGTCAATGCCTGTCACAGAGACTAGTTCAGGACATGTGTCCAAGTCAACAGTGAAGGCGGTCTGTTCTGGCCTCAGGACTTCTGGTAGACACAGACAAGGAAGGGCCAGGCTCGGGTCAGTCATGAGAATGCTTTCATGAGCCCTTCTGAGAAAGGTCCTTGGAAAAGAAAAGCAGAGGACACATCTTCTTTCCCTCTGGGAGTTGCAGTGGATAACTTGGGGCTGGGAGCTGCAGCAGGTCTGCTTATCTGGAAGTTGATGCACATGTGGGCACAGATCTGACTAAGGAGCTAGAACCTTCATCACACTTGACGTGTTGCAAGATTTTGCGAAGCCCTCGTGGAGGAAGAACCCCACATTCTCTGCATTATTTTGACTTTTCAGTCTGCTGGCATTATTTCGATCTGAGCTCCCCGTTCCTTGTCATAGACGCCTCTTAATTGGTGCCAGAGGAAACGTGTGTGAAACATCTGCCTGGAGCAGATGCTCAATGACTAGCAGCTATTAAAAGACCATTGCCCTGCCAGGGAGCTGCGGCAACACGGGAGCGGTGTCGGATGCTGTCTCACTTCCAAGAATTGCCGTGTTCTAGAGCCTAATCCAAGACTGGTGGGCGAGAGGATGAGCAGGTGCCACATGTGGATAGCGACCACGCTTAGCCCGTGGATTGGTAAAGCCCCCTAACCTGGTTATGAGAATTCTGATGAACAGTGCTTGCCCTTCGTTTTCTCGATTTTGTAATCAATAATTTGTTGAAATGTGGAGCAAAGAATTTTCTGCCTTTAATACTTCATTTGCAGTGTGGGTAGTTTGGAGTAAGAAGGTGGATCTTGAAAACTGGGTGAGCAGAGACCTCTCTGCCAAGGTTTCTTCTAGTCTAGGAAGTTTCTCCCTTCTTCTGCCTTATCGTTCTGGATTCTTGAATCAACACACAAGACAAGGAACACCTGCAGCCCCCCAAGAGGCAGTGAGGGGCAAGGCTGTCTGTCACCTCTTCTTGTGGCAGCATCTCAGTCCTTCCTGGCTGTTCAGTGTTCAGCTCCCTCTGGGGCTTTGGACACACCCTCTCTATCCACCGGGGTGACACGCGGCCATTGTCACTGGGTTGCTGGATTGGAATGGCCCTTCTGTCTCGGGAAGCCAGCTGCGCATGTGGCCCCTTATCCTTCACAACTGAGCTCAGAATGAGCCAAAGCAATGCGCACCAGGAAGAGAGAGGCCCGGCCACAAGAGCAGAAGCATGCGCAGGAGGGTGATCAACCCAGGGAAGGAGCTGGCGGAATTGCGAGGAGCAAGGGCAAGAGCATCCACTGAACAGAGAATGGGAAGGCAAAAATCAGCTAAGGCCCAAGTGCCTTTGTGTCCTAGATACATTTAAATGGTTAAATGGTTAGGTGGAGACATGGTAACCAAGTTCTGGAAAATGGAAGGTGATTGCAAACGAAACGTACAGTCCACTGTCCTGGCCAATAAAACCCTCCGCACTGGATTCAGGTCTGACTTTCTTGTCTGGGGCTGAGAAGGACACAACCAAACAGTACCAGGATCTTGGCACGTGTTAAGCTCCCACCTCTTTACTCACTAGGGGCCTCCTGACAATAAGTGAGGGAAAACCAGAGTAAAGTGACAGCCGGGGACAGTGTGTTTGCTGGTGGTGGGTGGCTTTCATTTTCTCTCCTGTGTAATCAGCCTTTGCTGACTCCTCAGTTCTGCTATCTGACTGTTATAAACGACTTTATAATGAACCATCATTGTAAAGTAATACAGTATTCACGAAGGACAATTTGACAATTAACATTCATAATTCTCCCAGTATTCATGTTCTTTGAGTTAGTAACTCAACTTCCGGTCAGGAAGTAATCAGAAATGTTCAGAAGTTTCAGGTCAGAAATGCTCACGGCAGCACTGTTTTATTTTGTCTTTGAAAGGAAATACTCTGAAGAGCCAACAAAACAGAACCATTAAAGGAAAGCAAGATAAATCAACATGGCAGAGTTCTGAACTGACATTGTGGTTTATTTTTTTCTTAAAGCAATTTACTCAGCCAGGTTAAGGTGGCGGGTACCTACGTTCTCAGCGCTTGAGGGGTGGCAGCGGGAGGTCATGAGTTCAAGGTCATGCTGGGCTCTATCTCAATAATCCCGCTAAAGGGAATATTTTACCACATAGAAAAATGGCATGGGCACAATTCCAAGTTAAACAATAATGCCTCACATGCTATAACATCAGATTAAAGTGGTAAGAACATTCCACTACTATGCAGAAATAAAAAGGCTTTAATGAACTATATGCAAAATACTCGATAATATCTCCACGAATATTTGAATTTTAGGAGGTTTGTATATTTTGATTCTTGCCTGTGATCTCGTGTTTCTGCTATGATATATGCCACTTTTGCAAAGAGAAAAATTCCATAAAAAGCCCTAACGGGACTTTAATTAACTCCTAATATTATGGTTTCTAAACTAAAGGATTAAGATGCTATTATAGTACTTTTTCCAATGAGAGAAGTTAGAGAGACACCTTTCCATCTTCTCTATGCCAGTTTCAAGCTCGCTGTAGGGTACGAGTTTCAGGAAGAGCAGACCTGCCCGGGTCAGGCCCTGCTGGTCTGAAGGGCTCAGCCTGCTGCTGCCAATGACTGAAGACATCACTGTCCAATGCAGACTTCAGTGTGGCCATCTCGTAGAGTCCCTGCGAGGAGCGGATTTAAAGACCTATGGTGGTCCCTGGCACTTACATATTTTTCCAAATGTACTGGCCTCCTCTAACAAGAGCTGGCAGTGCCTCTAATGCAGTAGTTTGGCTCTATTCAAGAAGAGATTCTAGATCCACCCCTGCTGCTCTTGGTACTTGTTCTGAGCCATCAGTCACTCTACCTTCCCTGTTCCCATACCTCCTCTGTGAGCAGGAACACGATGTCTGTTTGTGCTGTCTACCCATCTGAGAAAGGACCACGTGTGTAGCTGCTAACCCCCAGCTTCCTGTGCTTGCATTTGTCTATATGATCCTAACTTGTGTGCTACCAGGGTGGTTTTGGCTACAGAACCACAATACGAAGCACCACTGGTTGCTGCTACGACAGCACCAATAAGCCCATCCTCAAACTCAGGGTACCTCATGCAGTCGGTGGCACCCTTTCTGCAGAAGGTCGCAGAGAAGTCCTCTGATGGCACTGACTCTTCCTGCACAGACCTGTCTTGTGACTAAGAGAAAGCCAGGCAACTCTATCTCTGTCTCTACATTTAGAAGTAAACCCATGAGCATGGATTGCAAAGATCTGTGGGCAGGCTGGCGTTGTGGCATGAAGTGTGCAAACCCAGAAGCAACAATAGCAATAATAGCAATGCCAGAGTAAGTCATGGAGCATTGATTATGTGTCTGGTTTGCTAGACGATTTCATATTTCATTTCATGTGTATTTCCTCCACTTTGCATGCGGGGAAATCGAGGAGCCAAGAAATCAGTGAGCTCTTAAAGGTTATACTTCAAGAGCGGCCTAGTGGAGAAGCGAACCTTAGCTGTCTGAAACAGAGTGAGTAGCAGCTGTCCCCTGTGTGGCCTTCTGACTGCTGTGCCTGTCACTGTTGTGATCTTAACAGGGGCATTTTAACAAACATACTTGAAATGGGAAGCTGCGAAATCAGAATTCACAACAGAATTGCAAAATTTTGTGAAAAACCTTAAAATTTGCGTGTTGGGAGAAGGTACAGTAACAAGAGCATATGGTTTGGACCTAGTATTTTACATAACTGACATTGCACTCTCCATATATACTGTCCTGAGATGTAACATTTAAGAACTCACCTATTTCTTGGAGCCCCAATTTCCCCATAAAATACTTGGGACAAGTTACTTAAGTTGTCAGTGAAGGTTTCCTTGTTCATAGATAGAAGGGAAAGACATACTGATAAAATTTTTTGTGAAGGTGTGAGATCCTTCTAACTAGCTAGCTAACACTAATCACATATTCAATGTGCTAGCCCTGTTTGAGCTCTTCCAGAATATTTCAGTCAACTTAACCTCTATATAAAAACTTTGCAAGAGAGATAGTACTATAATAGCCATTTTTACAGACCTGGAAACCAAGGCAAAGAAAAGTGCAACAACTTTCCCAAGGTCATAGGTGTAGTAGGCGATGGAGCAACGTTCATTGCCAAGCTGCGAACCCCTTTGCTGGCCTAGCATGCTGACAATGCACAGCACCTGTTAGTTTTTTCCTGGGACTGCGATTTTCAAAGTACTGCCTTAAATTAGCAGGAATTTTCCATTAAAAAACATGGCTTTGAACATAATTACCAGATATAGTAAACATGCTTTTTGTTGTTATTGAAGTAAGGATGAAGAGTCCTATTCCATCCCCACCCCATGTATAACCACTGTACAGTACTTCTGTGGACACGGGAACTGCAAGGAACTCAGTCTGAAGACCCAAGATTCTAACAGTTGGTTCTTTCTGCTCGCATCAAAACATTCCATCCTCCCCTGTTTTTGCTTTACTTGAAGTTCAGGAAATCAACAGCTGGAATATTGGAGAACATGACCCTGCTCATGTGGCGACTTACATAACATGCCTGCTCAACCTGTAGGAACGTAGGGGCTGGATTAAGACTCACCAGTTTTATCTGAGTTGCAGAGAATAGTTTCCTTCTCGGCTCTCACTCCAGGGCTGGGGCCATGCTTCATCCACAGGGTGATGGTGAACTGGTCCGTCAGGTTCTTGGGCACAATCCCGTCGGGAATCTTGGCCCCCTGCCTGCCATCGAACTTGAAGATCATCTCGCTGCTGTCCACCAGCAGTCCAGCAGTCCAGTTGGTGGCCGTGCTAGGAGATGGCAAGAGGTCAATGATGCCAGAAGAGGCTCCTACGGGGGGAAGGACAGAAAGCACAAGGAGTCATTGCGCAAAAGGTCATCCCTCGGGAGGTGGATGCCACCGCCTTCCGTTCTCTGCCTCTGTATCAAGATCAAGTCAGAGTGAGGCCAGGCTTGGTGACTTGGGAAAAGAACCTCTGATCTGATTTTGTCTGCATTAACTTGCAGAGAAAAGGGGTACCCACAGCAAGGCAGGAAGCAATAGACTGTTACACAAAGAGAAGTTGTGGGAGGAGTCTGGGGATAGATGCTTTTATTACCTGAAAGTTCTTCCAACACACCAGGATTTTCTTTGGATGGGTGAATTCATTCATGTACCATCAATCTATCAATCTATTAATCTACCAGCCACTGATCCCAGTAATGAGCATAGACCATATGCCTAGACCCCTGCAAAGTCCTGGCCACACCAAGGTGAACCGGTTAGTCATTGTACTGGAGCATTCTGGAGGCAGCAGGTTGCCCCCAGCGTGACTTGGGACAATCCTAGGTTCCTCTGGGCCTCATTTTACTCACCACATTTTTCTATAATCATTCGTTGACACCAGTGGTAGAAGGGTTGAGAACACGGGCTCTGACATCAATGACACCTGAACTCGACCCCTGACTTGGTAGTTTCGTGACTGGAAACAAGTCACTTTACATTTATCACCACACGGTCAGTACTTACTTAATTCACGACAATTTCATCATTATTGAGATTTCTGCTGCCACTATCCAAAGCACTTAGACTGCTCTTTGGGAGATCTACAGATCAGCTTCATGCTGGATGCATGAAGAAAGGAAGCAAGTGGCTTAGGAGAGAACACAGGACTCCTCTCAGGATACCCACCACTCCCCAGAGAGGCCACCACTCCCCAGAGAGGCCACCACTCCCCAGAGAGGCTCTGCATATTTTTGCACCATACAGGTAAGGCTTGACTTCTTAGGGAAGAAGAAAGGCCAAGAGTTTCCCTCTCTGTTCAAGCAATAATACTTGGAAAACCTAATGTAGTTGGAGCAGTATAATTAACAGTTCATTGTAAACACTGATAAGTCCAAAGGATGGTGGCGTGTGAATTATCTGATGTTTGTCCAGTTGATTGGTTTTCTGATTTCTATATAGCAGAACCTCATGTAACCTAGAGTTTGGGTTTCAAGGTTATTTAACCACACACACACACACACACACACACACACACACACACACACACACACACACACACACACAGTTGAAATGACTCTTGAAATTCCCTCATGAAGATGTCATATGGGAAACCAATATGCTTTCTTAATGTTTTGTCCCATCGGCCTTCCTGCCAGCATTGGAAGAGATCATCAGACCCAAACCCATTGGCTTGGAATGGAAGAATATGCTATGTGAAAAACAGAATTCCTTCAAGCCCAGATGCTCTGCTTAGTGCTGCAAGAGTTTCATTCTCAGGGGGCCTCTAGAACTGCCATGCTTGAGAAAGTGCAAAATGCAGATCTCTCCATTCATGTGTCTCTGGGGAAGGATGGGAAGAGCTGATGGCATTATTTACATTGGTATTTCCTAGGGACTTTTGCCTGTTGCTACATCCAACACTGAATGAGTTCTTAGTTTCTATTTATAAGTAACTGTCTGTCCTGCTAACCAGTCCCTCCCCCCCCCAAATGCTTTGGCAGTTCACCCAGGTGCACATTCCAGCCATTTATCCATATCCCAAAGCTCTTATCATACCTACTTATTCTCACCTCATGAGGTAGTGCCTTGATTGATAATACTCATTGGGAAATCTAGCTCACACTAATTTTCTGTCTTCTTGGGCAACATCCTCCACAGGTGCTGGTAAGAAGACATCCATCAAGTGGCAGCAGAGAGATGAGTGGGAGGTTTGAAGGTGGGTGATCCATGGTACTTTGAAAAGTTCATTTTTTTAATCACCCACAGAATAGCATCAAAACAGTTTCTTTGATTGATAAGTGCATAGGATCTGACACTAGGCTTTGTCCAGTATAAAGGGCAGTTGGGGACTGAGAAAAGACACTGTTGATTCCTGAGGCTTAGGATGGCCACAGGGATATGAGTTGACCATTCAGGGGTTTTGATTTCTACTTCAAGGCAAGGAAGACTATGCTATCTCGTGAAGCCTGCAAAAGAGTGCACAGTGACATCTGCAAAGTTTGCCAGCAATGGGACAGCCAGGGTGCTACCAAAGGAGCCTGACCTGAGGTTTGGCAGGCATGGAAACTCCATCAGATGAGGGTCTCTCGCACACCAAAGGGCTTTGATGTGTCTGGAGAATTCACACTACAGTACCATGCTATCTTTATTATTATGGATTTGTAATATTAGAATAGATCCAGATATAATGTCATATACCTACAGCCAACTGATTTTTGACATAGGTGCCCAGAAAAAAACTTTGAAAAAGGAAAGCATCTTCAATAAATTGTGTTGGCAAAATTGAATATCCGCATGCAGAAGAATGAAATTGAACCTTTATCTGTCACGCTGCTTGAAAATTGATTCCAAGTGGACTAAAGACCTCAGTGGTAGACCAGACACTGTAAAAATTCTAGAAGAAATAGTATGGAACACACTCAAACTAATTGGTCTAGGTTAACATTTTCTAAATAGAATCCCAAATGCACAAGTAATGGCACCAGCACTCAACAAGTGAGATTCCATGATATTAAAAAGCTTCTGTTCAGTGAAAGATATGCAACCTAGAGAATGAAAGAAAATCTTCACTAACCATACATATGATAGAGGATTATTATCCAGAATACACAAAGAACTCAAAAATTAAATACCAAGGAAGTAAACAACCCAATTAAAAAATGGACTTTAGAATTTAAAAGAAACTTTTCTCAGGATGAAGTTTAAATGTCTAATAAATATCGTTTAAAAATGTTCCACTTCCGGGACTGGAGAGGTGACTCAGGGGTTAAGCCTCTGCCTTGCAGGCGGAAGGTCCTGAGTTCGGATCCTAGACCCCATGTACAGATGCCGGGCGGAAGCGGGGGTGGCCTGCATTTCTGGTCCTTGTAGGGCGGAGCCTGTGAATCCCAGGGCAGAGTAAACAAGGAAGAGGTAGAAGCGGTTCATGGTGGTTCCCGAATTCGCCTGTGGTTCTACACACACACACATACATGCACACACACACACACATACATGCACACACGCACACACTACCATACATGCACAATCGAATAAATAATAATAATAAAAAGTTCCATTTCCCTAGCCATTAGGGAAATGCAAATTAAAACTATCCTGAGATATTATCTCACTGCAGTCAGAATGGCTAAATCCAAAACACAAACAACAAATGCTGGTGAGAATGCAGGGAGAAGGGTACCCTCATGCATTGCTGGTGGGAACGCAAATTTGTACAAGCTCTTTGGAGATTAGTATGGAGGTTTCTAAAAAAAATTAAAAATTGAAATACCATATGTTCCAGCTGTACCACTTCTGCGAATATTCCCCCAAGAAAGCTACAACTTACTATAGAGATATGTGTACCTTTATGTTCATTGCAACTCTATTCACAATATCAAGGAAATGGAATCAGCCTAGATGTCAAACAGTAAATAAGTGGATAATGAAATATGGTACATATACATAATGGAATACTACTCAGCTGTCAAGAAAAATGAATTAATGAAATTTTCCAGTAAATGGACGAAGCTGGAAGAAATTATACTAAGCAAAGAAATACAGACGCCACATGTTTTCCTTTGTAAGTTAATGGTAGTATTAAACTTCAAAGTAATATTCTATAATATCTACAAACTGCAAAGGAACACAAATTTGGGGTTAGGGGTGAAGAAGACCCCAAAGGAATGGAGACAAAAGCATACAGGCAAATAGATGAATAAGACCATTATGGAAGAAAAGTCCGAAAGGGGAGGGAAGTAGGTAATAAATTTTAATAAGGTGTAAGGAAGGGGAAAAAAAAAAAAAGCAAGTGGCTCAGGGAAAAAACTCTGGAAGAAGTATCCAAGGAACAACAGTGGTACATAAGATCCATAGGCAAACAATTACTTTCTTAATGGGTTTTATAACTTCTTATTGTCAGGGAACTCGTGCCTGATACTGTAAACCTACCCAAACAACGATAGATTTGGAAGAAAACAGACAGGAATAGATGCCTTAGTGCTAAGTATAAAAGCTTGATTTTTTTTTTTACTTATTTAACTCTCAGATTAGAAAAGGTTAGAGGGTCAGAGGTCAACCAAGATGGACCTTATCACAATGAAAGACTAGTAAAGCAGTGTTGCAGTTAGCCTGCATGGTTGCTGATAAAATCCTGACAAAACTGCTTAAGGGAACAAGTTTATTTTCTTAGGATAGTCTGGTTACACAGTTGTTAGTCCAGTTGGCAGGAGAGCACGCACCATCACCAAAGGGCTGATAGGCAACACCATCTCTACATAACAGCTGAGAGAGGGACGATCCTTACTCTGCGGATCAGCATACACAAGTATACACAAGAATACCAACTTCCTCAACCACTTTCCTCCCTCTTATTCACCTGCCTGGGGACTAATTCCGCCCACCAAGGACTGGGGCTTCCTCATCAACTAGACGTCAACTAGTCTCCTCCTGCAGGTTTGCTCAGGGCTTAATTCAATACTAATTCTCTACAAATGTGCCCAGAGATCAAACCCTCAACTGTCAAGCTGACACCTGTATCTAACAGGCAGAAAGCCACAACTGACCAGAGGTCAGAATATCAACAACCCTGGGATGATTAGCCCCCATCAGCCCATTGGAATCTTTCCCTACCTGAAGTTGGGTGAACCTTGCGGAAGAGGGGCAGTATGATTGAAAGAGCCTGAAAGGAGAGTGGAATACTTCTATCCAATGTGCTCCAGCTACAACAGGGCTACTGGAGCTCATTGCAATGAGAACTTCCACTATCAGATCTACACAATGGCTGACATATCTATGGTCACCCAAGGATTGGCAAGGATCTCAGAGAAACAACTGCATTCAGAGAGTCTGTGACAGGTGCTGGACAAGGGAAGAGAAACCTCCCCACTTAGGACTTTGCCCACTGACCAGCCACATATACTACAACAGAAGTCTGACTCCCTTACCTACATAGGCACCCCCTAGGATTCACATACTCAGAGGAACAAGAGGAAGAGAGGGACAGGGAAGGGATTCAAGAGGGGAGAGGAGGGATGGGAAAGGAGGAGGCAGGTGGGGAGAACATGAGAGAATAGGGATGGGTGGGGAGGGGTTGGGGCAATGACAAATTTATTTTGTTTGTATATGAATCATTCTAGATAAAAAAAGAAAGAAAAATTCACAGTTAATACACAGTTAATATGTCAGGCTACTGGAGGAATTCAGCAAGAAAAAAAAAAACTACTTCAAAACAGATTTGGAGAGAAGGATGAAGATGCACTGGTGTGGGTTATGGAGGCAGACAGAAAAGAAGGTTAGAGAGGCAAAGTGGTAGCAGAATAACTCAGAGCTGGTCAGGGACATTCTACAGATGTAGCTGGAATTTATAGAGCTTTATTACTGTTTTCTTAGAACTTTTGATTGGATAATGAGTAGATGTGAAGCCTGAATTAATTAGGTACATCACAGGCTTTTTCCCTGTCACAATTCCAGTTTACAGGAAAGGGCCTTCAGACTACAGGAACCGGAGGTTGCAAACAGGGAGTGCACTTAAACATCGGGACTTCCAGCTTCAAAGCCTAGAGTCCCCACTGCACCTCCTGCACTGCACGTGGAGCTTTGGTAACGTCCTGTGTCTTTGCCAAACATGGAACCTGAGGCCCAGGGAAAGGAAATGAGTGGGCCAGGATGCACCCCAGCTAGCTAGAGGCAGTGCAGCTCTGACACTCAGAGGATGATCTGTTTGCTACCTAGCCGTGACCGGGGCTGGCCAGGTGAGCTTCTAAGCCCAGCGAGCCCAGTTTCCTGTGATTCCCCTTCCCCATTCAGGCCACTGCTCCGAGAGAGGTGAATTAAGGACAGCGTGTGCCCTGATAAAGCCACCCGTTGATGCGCAACTCTTGGGTCTTTCCCCGCAGAGGGGAGTGGCAGGCTACTCAGGCCTGTCTTGCAGATGTTGCCAGCAGGAAATCATGAAGCTGTATTTAGCCAGATGGCGCAGATTTCCAAGGACTTGACAGGTTGCATTTCATTTCTTGGAGTGCTTAAACAAAGCAAGAAAGATTTACTTCTACCCAAAGTTCTTTCATCTCTTCGCCCCTGAGGGATCCCACAGAAAAGCAGGGATAGCGTGGCATCCCCTGAGCATCTCAGCTGTGCTTGAATTGCCCCTTTGGAATCTTCCACGACATTCCCTGAAGCCACTAGATAGTGAGACCTCAGGTTCTTCTGATGCATAGCAGCTGCAGCATAGGTACTGAGGGCTTCAAACCAGCGATGAGGTCTGATTCCAGGTCCCTGGGTCTTAGGTACATGCAAACTGTTGCTTTACCATAAACCCTACACAAGAAGAGTTCTATCAAATGGTTCAGTGGTAGTGTCATGGTTAGGCACAGGTGTCAACTTGACTGTTGAGGATTTGAGCTCTGGGCACATTTGTAGAGAATTAGTGGTTGAGTTAGGCCCAGAGCAGACCTGTAGGAGATTGTCTAGCTGATGGGGAAGGCCCAGCCCATGATGGGTGGGATTAGGCTCTGGAATAAATCATGGAGAGCTGGTTGAGAGAGTCGGCATCCTTCTGTATACTTGGTCAGACATGCTGGTCTGGCAAGTAAGGATTGTTCATCTCTCAGTTGTTATGTGATAATGGTGTAGCCAGTTCCCTTGGCCCCAGTGTTGGTGCGTGCTTTCCCGGCAAGCTGGATTGACAACAGTAACCAGTATATCGTAAGGAAATAAACCCCCTTGTTCCCTTAAGCCATTTGATGGTCATTTATCAGCAACCTTGCAAGCGAACAGCAACAGGTAGCAAATAGAGACAGGAGAGAATGAGGAAGATTCCTGAACATAGGACAATGTAAGAGATCAAATGGGGCCTGGATATAGTGGTCAGCTACTGTTTGACTTTGGTTTCTAAGTGTTCACTCTGTTGTGGGAGTTCTTGGTGCGAGGAGGCAGTGTCTGCTAGCATTCCAAAGCAGGACTGTGGGAGGGGTGATGGACGTAACGTTCTCAGATTCACTTCAGGATATAGGAAGGGGTAAAAGTAAGTGGGAGGGTCTTCAGGGAGGAACTAATATCATTGAGGATCAGAGCTCCTTCTGTACATTGTTCTCAGCATGGAAAAGACACTCGGAAAGTGCAGGTGTATATATCAATACCACAGCATCTGAATAAATGCTTACATGATCCCCAAGTCATGCCAGGCACTGTCATGAGAACACAAGTTAGACGGAAATGGCTCTGTCTTTAGCGATCCATTCAGTCTTTTACTTTTACTGTAGCGTCTAGTCAGAACCAGAGAGGCTGTCTTCAAGCACCTACGGACCACTAGTTCTGGCTGGTGGAAGGAGGAATTGTCCACAACATACTCTCTGATTCACGATACCAACTCAACCAAGTGTCTTGCTCTGACCAGAGAAATGGGAATGCAAGTGGCATGTGTCACAACAGAGAAGAAGTGCTATGTGCTGGTCTATAGCTCATTATGTGTCCTTTCCATTTCTTCTAAGATGAAGAACAGTGTTCTAGATGGAGGCTGTTCCATTGACCTGGATCTCAGTTGAAAGTCAACATCCAATGCAAGAATTATATGTAGTAGCAATGATAAACCTTTGGTGTGTGTGTGTGTGTGTGTGTGTGTGTGTGTGTGTGTAGGTGAAGTGGGTGTTGGGGGGTAGCAGAGAGCACTGTGTGTGCCTATGGAGATACAAGGGTGACTTTGGAATAAACCTGGATTTTCTACCTCTTTATTGCTTCATTCTAGGATTTTCCAGGCTCCATCTTCCAGTGCCAGAAGTGCGGGCCTCCACTATTTTCATCTGGCATTTTTACATATAGTCCAGTACCTAAATTCAAATACTTTTAAGGTTTGTGACGCAGAGGCTTAACTCCTGAGTCACCATTCAAGTCCCAAACTTTTGTTATTTTAAACAAATGAGACTATGAGATCAGTTGTTACTGCAGTATAACTTATCACATCCTGACTAACGATTCATAGAAGTGATTGGCATGGGCAGCTACAATTTCCATTTCTCCCTTTTTACACCTGAAATCCAGGCGCAACGAACTCGATGTTATTTCAGAAGCTCAAATCTTGTTGAACATGCATTCGAACTATCGCTTTAACATGATAACCCAAACAAGAAGTGTCCCCAAGGCATTGGAACAGAAACTTGGATTTCTAGGTGAAGGGAACTGAGTTTTGATTAAGTTGTGGCCAACCAGACTCCTGGAGCAGGGCCATAGATAACTAGCCAGTTGCTGACCAAGGTCCAATCTAGTCGAAAACTTTGTCCCAACACAGGAAGGCAAGTTCTGTGGGACTCCTGGGAAGCGAACATATCCAGAGACAAACTCACTGTTCATATTCATGCTTGAATCACTGTGTGCTGGGAATGATCAGGTTAGTAATTAAATCAGATCCCAGACGGATTGACCTTCAACTCTCTGATACTGATATACATCAATGGCTTAGGGACTGATACCACCGCCTTTGGGGGCACCGGCTCCTATCATGGCCTCCTAGGTTTGTGTTATCCTCAGGGCACCAAAGCCCTTGTTAAGTGAGGAGGGTAAACTTTTGTTAAGCTTTAAGAAGTTGCAGAAAAAAACAAACTCTCACAGTCTCCTTCCCCCCCAAAAAATATTTGTAACTTTTTGAACATGCCTGTCTTTCCAGAATACTGAATTGTTAAATGTTTTTAATTACTATTTACTCACAATAACAGACCAAACTAATTTATGTTGGAGCAGAAAGATAGAGAGAGAGAGAGAGAGAGAGAGAGAGAGAGAACACCTGCATGCCATGCTATACAGGTAGAGGTTAGAAGACAACCTAAGGAAGTCTCCTTCCACCATGTGGGATTCTGGGGATCAAACTCAGGTTTCCAGGTTTGAAAATAGGTGTCTCACCAGCTGAGCTATCTCACCAGACCTGATAAATGATTTTATCTTATGGTTCTAGTAAATTCTAGAGGTCTTGGCAGTTCTATAACATTCTGAGTTAGTGCAACATGTACAGGACAAAAATCCCTTGCTGAAGTAATCAATACATGTGTGAATAAATGGATGAATGAGTGACTCACTTATTAAAATGCCCTCGCCCATCATTGCATAAATATGGAGAACAACTCTGAAGTTACTCTGGCATAGGAAGTACTTGATTTTAATAGCATGCTCTCACACCGTGGCTTTTCTCTCAACAGCACCTGTCCTGGGAGTTCTTGACTTACAAACAGAATAGCTGCCCCTGGCATTGTGGGCATATGGCGCTGTCCAGCTGCTAGGAGCCCTGTGCTTCCCCCAAGGAACAGGCCTGACCTCTATGTTACAAAGGGCACATATACCTCAAAGTACTTCTCTGTTTCCTTTAATATGAAGTGACACAAGGTCATTGACAAGGGACTTTGCTTGGTTGTTGTTAATGTCAAGTTTGATTTGCCTGAGAGGATCTAGTGAGGACTTCTCGCATCCCATAGTCAACATAGTGATGTGACACTTCAACTTTGGAAAGCCTGCTCCTGAGACACTGGGCCCTTTGCCTGAATCCATGAACTTGAGAGGGGGGAGGGGCAATCAGCCAGTTTTCCAAGAAGCCTGGCTATATGCCAGGGAAGTGGGACCAACTTAGGCTATGTCTGACCCATCCATTGGGAAGGACCGCCACTGCTTTGGTCCAAGACAGAGCAGAAGCATCTCCATTGAGAAATCTCAGGGAGCATCGTGCCTGACATCCCGCACTCCTCTAGACCCATTTCAAGTGCTGTCTCATGTGCTCAGCTACTTCCTGACGGCAGGCGTGACAGCAGTTACACAAACAGGATTCTCTCACCACCCTCGGTGGATCGGATACTGAGGAGGAAGCAGGCGATACAACGGCCACACTTCCACACGAGCATCTCAGCAAGCAAGCCTGGCTGGGCCATTGTCCAGTAGCAGCAGCACAGAGGACGCTGTGAATTCCAGTCTCCACACCAGCAACACAGATGTGACCCTGGTGTGCATAGGGCAGGTGACTTGCGGCTGAAGAGAAGAGCTTGGGAGAGATCATTGGAATGTGGAAAACATGAGCGATGACTTAGGGGTGAGAAGAAAGCAGGCAGAGGGGCCAAGAGGATGGCAGGACACCAGCATGAGGTGGGCCACAACGATGATCTGCAGGGGGAAGGCAGACCCTCAGCAGGCATCCTCGAATGTGCTGTACCACCAGTGAGTGCCGTTCTTGTCCTGGCTCCTAGTTCCCTAGTCTGTGTTAGCAACACCCTCATCCAGTTACACGCAGTCAAGCTGGTGCCTTAGATTCCGTCTCCCTCCCTCCCAACAGCTAATCAATCATTGAATCTTGCTGATTTTGCCTCTTAACTCTGTCTTAAATTCATCCTTACTGCCACTCCCCCGGTTCAGAACTCATTATCTGTTGCTTAGACGATGGTGATAACAACCTAATTGGTCTCCCTGCTCCCCTCCAAAGTCAATAAAGATTTGTAGGATGAAAACAACGCATGAATGCTGAGGCTTAGCGAGTCAAGGCAGCTCTCTAGTCGGGAGGCACAAGAAGAAGCCGTTCCTACAACCGGAACGTGAAAGCTTGTCTGAAGGACCCACGACGCGGTACAGACCAACGTCTGTGGTAGGTATGACCCAATCCACCTTTTCTGGAGTCTGGAATTTCTGGGCTCAGGTGTTTCCTTTTGCTTCACCCCGTTTCACTATGTCCATCCTTGGCCCCGGCCATCAGGAATAGGCTCCTGACATGAAGGATTCACCTGGCCACTCCCGTGGGAGCATCAGGCAGTGTCAGCCAGGAGGTGGCTAAAGAGGTGATGTCTTTCATTCAAAGTTCCCGGCTCCCGGTACCAGGTGAAACTGCACCTGGGGGAAACTAACTCCCAGCTGAGTTGGCTGCCCATCAGCAAGGCAAACTGGCAGCCCAGACGGAGTGAGCTGTCAGCAGCGCTCGCAGTTTCACTGAGTCTGTTCCCTGGGAACGCCCTTCTCACTCTGTATCTGCCCAGCAGCACTGACAGTCAAGCTACAGGCGTGTGCCCTTGGACCCACCTCATCTTCTACAAGCCGATTCATCATGGCTTTCTAACCCAGAGGAGTTCAGAAAGTGACTGCAACCTGTGGTGGGGCGCGGTCGAGTTGACTTGTAACCGACGTACATGGGGAGCAAAATGGAATATTCCAAGTAAGATGTCGGCTTAGAAGCTCCTGGGAATCAAGAGAGAACTTGGACCATTTTCTGAATATCATAGTCCCTACCAGTACATTTTTTCCTGCACTTGTTGGGAATTCCATCCCCTCCGGCCTACTGCACTGTGCTACAGATGCGTGCACTTCCCACAGACCATCCCTGACAGCCTGGTGGCACAATGATGCGTTTATTTTTGTTCTGAATTTTCACTTGGCTTTTGGACAAGAGCAAACAAGTGTATATATGTGTTCCCTGAAGATAGTATTAGGGGGACCTTCACAGGGCAGCAGGCTTAAATGTGCACTTGGGAGAGCCCCTTTCCTCTTGAAATGGTGGTGGCTGCTTTCCTAAGTTACTACGGCAGCTGGAGAGCTACATGTGAGTTTTCGGAGCAGACCGCTGCATTCCTAGGCAGGGACCATGAAGAAATCCGCTGACACATCCACAGTGGGTTACACAGCACTAGGGACCAGCCGCACCTCACAGGATGAGCTACATTTTAAGTTCAGGGGCCTGCTGAGCCTCGCTGACTGCTGAGCTGGGAATGCTACTGTTCAGACAGACCTGCCTCCAATCCTGACTCTGACTGACACTTTCATCTTTGTGAAGTGAAACAAGTCAGGTTCACACTGAGTCCCAGAGTTTCTGAATGAATCCTTCTCTCTACCATGAAGACAGTGAGACAAAATGAAGTATGTTATGAGTCTCACAAGGTAACAGCAAGCCTCAATAACATCAGGCATTCTCACACCCACTCTGCAACACCCTTCTGTCAGCTGGGTTTCCTAACGCCTGGCCTATCTCCTTTCTTGGAGTGTGTGGAGTGGAGTGGTGCACATGTGTGAGTGAGTGTGGTGAGTGGGTGTGGTGTTTGTATACATGTGGATATACACATATGCACATATATAGGTGTGCACATACATGTGCAAATATATGAGTACAGACCTGAAATTGATATCAGAAATCATCCTCCATCATTCTTTCACCTTATTATTTTGAGGCTGGGTCTCTAATTCACCCAGAGTGCAGCAGTAGGGTTAGTCTGGTTAATCAGCTTGCTCTGAATTTTCCCAGGATGTGCCTTCCAAGGTGTAGCAGTTACTCTAAACTGTTGCTGTGAGAGAGCATTCAAAGTCAAGCAACTCAAGGGAGAAAGGGAGATTTATTCCACTTAAATTTCCAGAGGGGAGATACAAGCTTTCAAAGGCAAAGATGGCATGGCTGCCTGGTCAAAGCTGGAGATATCTTGGAGGCTGAGAACTGCCAGACTGCTTCCTGCAAAGGCAGACTTTTCCTAGCGGGAGGGTGGGATGAACCCACCTCAAGGCCCACCCCTTGTGACTGCCTTCCTCCAGCAAGGCTCCACCTCTCAAGGTGCCATGACACATTTCAAACCAACTACGACGTAAGACTACAATTTCAGGTGGGCTGCCACACCTGGCTGGCATTTTTATGTGGGGTCCAGGAATCTGAACTCTGGTCCTTGCATAAGACCCTTAGTCTCTGAGCCATCTCCTCAGGTTCACATGTAAAATCATTATTTCCTGTTTCCACCCTGATCTCTTTTGCTATGGATGGCCAAGCCCAGCTCCACATATGTGGCCTGAGGAGCTTGAGAGTTGTGCCATTTTCATGAAAAAAATTTTTTAAGGATCCATATTTCATTTGCACTGGGCCTTGAAATTACGTAGCTGCCTGGCAGAGGTGAGTTGAACCCTTTCCCAAGTGCCTGACTCCATTCTTCACAGCAACAAGGAGGGGGCTCTCCATAAACCACCATGGCAGAAGGCTCTTGTGTGTCACTTGGCTCTGTTCCAGGCACTTTCAAACACATCGTGCCATTTCATCCCTTCCTCGCCAGTGAAGAATGCAGGTTTTGTCACGCCGCCTGCTCAAGGCCATACGACTGGCAAACAGGGACTGAATCAGCTGTACCCGAGGCTAAAAGCTTGGTCCTCTGACCCTTGTACCGTAAGCAACCATTCATCCGGGAGGGCTGATTGATTCTTTCAGTCGACCAAGATAAGCTCCATTTGTATATATCATTTGAAAGCTATTAATTGAAAAAAAATTCCAAAAGAAGAAAAAAAAAACCTACCACATAATTTCTGTAGGGATTTTTCAGAGTAGGTCTCCCGGTCGCAGCCCTTGCCGATGTAATTGGTCTGCAGTTCTGCAGTAACCTGGAGGGAGGATACAGCTCCGTCACACGTCTCCAGGTGAATGCCAGGGAACAAGGGCATACTTCCAGAACCAGGCTGATATTCGATTCTTTTGGTCCAGTCTACATAAACAAGGAAAAGATTAAATCAGCTACAGTCAATCCTACCAGCATGCCTACTTTGAAAATGAGAACGTGTTCCAATAAATCACTTGTTTCAACAAATATATTAGGGACTAGTTTGAAGAAATGGAAATTTTACATTTATTGGATTGGAGATTCCTCCAACCCCAAGAAACACTAGGTGAAAACGTAAGACTGTACCCAGCAGAACTGAGGCACGTAAGGTTACACAAAACACATGCCTGTATAGGTCTCTGTCATCTACTAACTTCTCAATGCACCCAGCATGTATTCTGGGGGAAAAAAAGAGTCACACAGCATTCAAAAGCATTATCAGTGGTGCATAATAAGAATAGAGAAGCATTAGCACAATTTTACACAAGCGTGGCAGAAAGTGTAGCACTTGACTTTGAAGAGAATTGGTGCTTGCTAGTAGAAGTGGATGTAGGAAGGGCTACAGCTGGCATCTCTCTGTGGATTCACAGAGTCTGAGAGGCTAGAAAGCAAGTATGTATGGATCCATATCCACCAGCAAACATCAGATCCATTCAAGGAAAGTGCTATCTGCATTTTAATATTTATATTAATATTTATGTAATATTCATGTCTTCTCCTTCTCCCTTCCATAAGTGCCACTGGTGCATCACCCCATGTTGCCTCACATGGCAATATTTGGGAACACAACATATCATATTTCAAAGTGAAAGAGAACACAATCCTTCAAGGATAACATGAGGCTACAAAGGAGGGTACAAAGATCTTCAAACCATTGAAATTTTGATTCTCTCTGACTTAGAGCTGATGATCCTGTCATTGCTTTTCGGTGGCAAAACACTTGTGGGGCAATAAAGCATTGGAGACAAGCAAAATCACAATCAAAATGGCACCGCAGAAGAACAGAGCAATCAAAGAAAATAAACACGAAGATTGAACACAGGCGGGAATTGATTGATGCATAATAGTCTTTATTGAAAGTCAGAGCCCATTCAAGGGGATGTGTGTGGAGAGTGATAACGGGCGCTTGCCAATGACAGCCATCAGCCCACCACACTGCAGAGACAACCTTCCTCACCACCCAAGGCCAGAAGACCGAGCGGAGTCAGCAAGGAATGTGAGAGGCAGGTCCAATGAGTTGACAAAGCTCAAATATTTGTCACCCAGGTCATTGCTAGATGCTATCCCTTTGCCACAAAGAAATGAAAATCTATGAAATAATTTCTTTTTCGAAACCTTAGGAAATCCATGTTTATCAGTCTGTAGCCACCAGGGGACATCGCATAAGTCTCTGGAGGGACACTGGTGGCCATCGAAGAGTCTCAGACCCCTGGGCTAATCTTAGGGATCGAACAGCCAGGAGGCTTCAGTCACTGAGATTTCCATGTGGCACATCCCACTTGAAGCACCAAGAAGGCAGCAGCTGACATGTCAGGAGCCCAGAACACAGGAAGGTGATGAATGAGCTTGTGCAGCAGGTAGAAGCTGATGGTAGAAGGTGATGGCAAGGAGAAGCCTTTAAATCAGGAGTTTGCATCTGGACTGAGACTCGAATGGCAAGGATGGAGAACCCCGAAAGCCTCCAAGAAGTGTGCTTGAAGCACAGGCAGCAAGGGTCCTTGTGTAGGGAGAAAGTCGGGATGTTCTTGGACAGGTCATGTAGGCCTGCAACCTGCAGATGCTTGGTCAGCCCAACAGGGACATGAGGATCAAATGTGATAATACATAGAAGATACAGAGTAGGGCCCGAATGCTAGTATTCCTGGCCGAGGAAGTGGACAATACCTGCCTATGCCAGAACCATGCTAATCTATGCTGTTCTAGATAACTGTGGAGCCCTGGGTGTTACTCGGAACCCCCATATTTATTCACTAGGAACCCCCATATTAATCAGGGACTCTTTCAGAGCCTGCTATGAGCAGAGCCTGCATGTCATGGCTACAGGGCTCCCGCCTGGGGAACTGACAAGAGAAGAATGCTTGGAAGAGAACATCCCAACACATGAAGAGAATAGTCGCTGATCAAGCCCATCACCTCCTCCAGCTGAGATCATGGAGCCCTTGCAGCCCATGGTCTCAACCACTGGAACAAGGGAAAGGAAGGCTTCTTGCCTAGGCATCACCTGAGAATCACGGTGCTATAAGAAGTAGATCACATCCAGATAGAGGTGAAGTGCCCCAGGTGCGAATTATTTCATGTCACTATGCATCTGATCATGCTGACTCTTCTATAAGGGATTCCCTTGCCATCATCTTTCTTCTCGCCTCCTCCTGCATGCATGCTTTCAAGATTTCTCCAGTACCCTCCGTATTATGCAGCTTTAGACTCTTGTACCAGTGAGATACAAGAGTCGTCTGGACAATTGACGATTGATCTTTTGGACACACATATGCAGAATTATTTACAATTATTCAAAGTAAGCCCTGAGCAAAACCGTGGGGGATTATGTAATGGACACGAGAAGACCTGACCCATAGTAGGTAGGACCACTTCCTGGGCAGGTGCAGAAAGCTGGCTCATGTTTCATGGAGAAAGCCTCTCTTAGTTCTTCTAGATATGCCATGGCTCTGGAATTTTCCTATCACGATATCAACTATAACTAGAAACCATAAGCTAAGGATAAACGCCTTTTCCCCCTGAGTTGTCTGGGCCCCTAAATTGTACTCATTCAATGATAGGAAGATGAAACTGACACGACCCCAAGCTTCTTGATGATGGAATCCCCAACACATTGCAGGAGCCTGACCGAGAAGAGATGCTTGTAACTAGTGGTAGAAAGCAGTATGAATTCCTTAAAATACCGTAAGGTCCTTAACAGCCAGGATGAAGATGTTTGGTTTCTAATGTAGGAAATATTTGCCAGGCAGATATGGGAGTGCCAAGACACTTTGCCTTCACTTGCCTGGCGGGCCGCTGTGAACGCCAACAGAATCCAGGGCCTTTCTAAGGCTGTTACAGTTACTCTTCTATTGTCGTGAGAAAATACTCCAACCCAAACGGCTTGAGGAAGAAAGGGCTTATTGTTGGCTTTGGCATTTCAGAGGGGATAGCACCGTGTGACAGGGAATGTATGGCAGCAGGCAGGGCAGCGGAAGCAGGAAGTCGACCGGCCCTTCCTTTCAGCCATACCTGAAAGCAAGGCTGGCTCTTCCAACCTCAGGGCCTGCTCTCACTCCATCAAGGCTCAATTTCTTAAAGATGCCATAACTTTCCCAGGCAGCACCACCAGCTGGGAACCAAGTATTCAGACATTGGAGCCTTCATTCAAACCATGATAGCGGCTTTTCTGGCGCTGCCCCTGTCTTTCTCCATGTTCCATCTTGCAAAACCATCCATCCCTGCAGGAGCACAAAACATGTTTGTGTCTCCATTACTTGGCGGGACAATGGAGGACTCTGCTTCCCAGGAACAAGAAACAGCAGGTAGGAAAAGACTTGCTTTCCTCTCTCTCCCTCCTAGGTAGGGCCCTCCTGTAGAGGTACAAATGGTTGGGTGGGAGCCCTGGGGGTGAGTCCAGCTATCCTAACTGGGGGGGACTCTACTGTTGGTGTCTGAGTCCTTAGCACACACAGGTTCAATAAATGCACAAGACACTCTGTAAATTCATATAATTTATTCTGCAGATCCTGCTGCTGCCCTATCTTTCTTATCTAAATATTTGGATTTTTTTCTGATGTGAAATTCCACCTAAAATCTCCTGGAAAGAGTGCAAACAACCAGCAACTCCGTCAGTCACCATGGAAAGCTGGTGGTGACGTAATCCCAGCTCCGCTTCCACGCTCAGGCTACCGCCTCGCTGAGAGGGTCAGGTCTTCTCTGGACTACACAGAGAAATCAGCTACAAAAGAGTTTAAAGAACGGCAAAGTGCCAGTTGCTTTGTTGATCTCACAATGCTTGTTTTTGAAGGTTACGAGGAGCAAGCAAAATTGCCACTGTATACAGTAAAAGAAATCGATGAAGTTTTTCCAGCATATCAACTTTGAGAGAGTAGGAAGCTTACACAAACATCTCCCACTTTTCTGAGAGGCGTCTGGTTAGGCCTCAAGGGAGCAAAAGCAGCCCATCGCATTCCGCCTTTGCCATATGAAATGGTTATCTTTCCGCATTGCCTCAAAGGTGAGACAGCAGGCTGTTTGAAAAAGTGCAGTCTTTGAATCCAGCACACCTGCGTGTTAATCCCAGCCCTACTGCTCGCTGTGTAATTTTGAGCCAATCTCTTATCCTCCCAGAGTCACAGTTGTTTCTAGAAATTGGAACAGCTATCTATCATTTGGGGAGAAGGATTGAAATAGGGTCATTTCAACACCAAGCATCAGTGACATGTTCAATAGATCCAGTTCTGTCAAATGGTCACTTACTAAATGACACTTCAGAAGACGATTATTAATCGCCTACAAAATATCGAGCACTTTCACATCTACTCTTTCACTTAATCCTCCCCAGGACCCTGTGGGGGGTGCTATTATCTTAATTGCACACATGATGAAGCCGTGGTTGAGAATTGAGACTTGTCCAGGGCCACACGCTCTTTTGCAAGAACTCCTCCCTGAGACTGAGGATTTGTCAGAATTTTATTTTTACAGATCCATTTTTCCACATTCAATTTGCTTTGATTTTTTTTTTTTTAAATAGAGATAACATGGCTGTTGAGAAAGGATCTGGGAGCTCTATCTGCTTTACCATTGCCTGACCTTGACAGACTTGGCAGGGATTTGGCGAAGACTAGAGAGATTGGAACTTGAACCTTGTCATCCTCTAGATGTAGTTGTATGACTTGGCAGAGTCATCGTCATCTTATAAAGCCTCTGTCACCTCCTGGTCTGAGATTTCCACTGATCCTGGGCTGCTCATAAGCGTTGCAGGAGAGAGAAGCCCCAGCCGTAGTACCATCCCACGAAGCCTCAGTGAGAGAAGCTCACTCCTAGGTCTCATAAGCTTCTCAAGTTTCTCTAAGCTGTCCTGCTTGGAAAGAATGTCTTGTACAGGGACTAGATACTGATTTATGACTTATGATTCAATTTCTTTCTTTGTTTCTTTCATTTCTTTCTCTTTCTCTCCTTCCTTCCTTCCTTCTTTCCCTCCTTCTTTCCTTTCCTTTCTCCTCTCTCTCTCTCTCTCTCTCTCTCTCTCTTTCCCCTCTCTCTCTTGCCATTGGCATATATGTAGAGGTAAAATACGACTTTAAAAAGCCAGCTGACTCTTCCTCATGTGGAATCAAGCCCAGGTCATCGGGTTTCTGCGCAATTAGAACTACCTGCTGAGCCATCTCACATCCTTGTTTTATTTTTTTCACCTCCCCTTAAGTGAAGAGAAAGGAAGACTGCCTGCTGTTTCAATAATCAGGCCCAAATTACCCTGCCAGTATGCTAACACTGGAATGCCATTGTGATTTAAACGCCTTTTCTGTGGATTAAGGGTTTAGAAACATGATGGTTTGATTATAACTCCAGCTAAATGTGATGATCATGTTTTCTTATGGGGAGAATATTGGAACTTTTATATGAGATGCCTAGAGTTGAACAGCTTTAGGGGCTACCAGAAAGCTTTGGGGGCTCTCGTTATCCAAGACATGCAGGTCCACTGTTCCAACTTGGCCCTCAGAAAATCAAAGGGGGAGATGCGGGCTCGGTGGTCACACACTTTTCCTCCCTGGTCCTGCATGACCAGGATCTCTTGTTCTCCCTGAGCTTTCGGTGGTTGAAGAAACATTGGACTCCCTGGGAAACTTCTAGACTCCCACGAGGAAGGCTTGATATTGGGATTGTGAGGAGCTGGAGCATGAGGAAGGGGTTCCCCTGAACAGAGGTGCCTCAGCTGTCCAGGTAACAAGGTCCTGTAGACCCCAACCCCTGACATATTCTAGCGCTTCCTAAAGGCATGGCAGCTCCCCCTTCTGGGAGCTGCTGGCATGGTTCCTGACTCAGCAGCAGCCATGCAGTGCATCTGGACTCCACAGCTGGTGAGGAAGGAGATGAGGTGCAGAGATAAGTGGAAGTCCAGAGAGTGAGTGCTGGGCAAGGGGATGGGGGTTCATCTCAGAGTCAGAGCAGAAGTGTAGATATGCATTTAGTGATGGCATGAAATATCCGGACTGGGCTTTGGGACGGTCACTTGAGAGCTGGATTTGGCACGATGCTCATTTTCAGATGGAGGACCACCCCCTGAGTGTCGCTTCTGATGGTGTCGGGAGTAACAGAATGATTTCTAATAGCTAGCTTAGAGGAGTCCCCCACCACACAGTTTCACCTGCGAAAAGAGAGATGTGACAAGTTCTTCTCAAGCAGATAAGTTTCTCTTCTTCTAGAAAAAGAAACAGCTTAGTCACCAACAGCAGACCCCCAACATAAACGGACCAATGGGACACAAAAAGATTAAAAATGCCCATTCAAAGAAACTAAAATGAACGAACAGAAAAACACACTTTTCAAGCCTGCCTAGCCCTGTAAGCACTCTGCCCAGTCCCTTTTGGTGGCATCCTCCTTGCCCCTCTCTGACCAAGCACCCCAGTGTTTCCTCTCTTTTTCTCTTGTTCTCAATAACTCCCGCTTTAACCTCTCCAGGTGTTCTGGTTTCAGTCACAACAATCTCCAGA
The DNA here is from genome assembly GCA_023101885.1 of Typhlomys cinereus. NCBI lineage: Eukaryota > Metazoa > Chordata > Mammalia > Rodentia > Platacanthomyidae > Typhlomys > Typhlomys cinereus. The sequence goes on from JALPQD010000002.1 coordinate 444,286, forward strand.
GAGAAATGTTCAGGAGGGGACAGTAACCTCATCATGATTCAGCTCTTTCAGGGTCCGCTCTGTGTCTGGACAGAGTCAGGCTTGAGCTTGGCTCCGCTGCCACTACTGGGACAGAAAGTCCCTGGCAAATCCCTGAACTTCTCAGAGCTTCGTTTCTCTCAAGGTAGATTGGGGGTCGCTCAAACCGACTTTGCAGATTGCTCTGGGAAGCTGAGAAACCCTGAGAATGGACAGCCAGTGTCACTGCGGCCACCATGCCTGAGTCTCTCCTAGCATTATTCCAGAGGCCAGGAATTTACTGAGCATCCTACTGTGTGCCGGACAGAGCACAAGGCATGGGAGGCAGAGAAGTTTGAGCTTGTAGGAACTCAGTGAGGAAAGTGTCACCAGGGACCATAAACAGACTGCAGAGGACAGAAGGATAATCGGTGATGACCCGGGCACTCAGTGGAGGCTTTCTGGAGCAGGTGATTGCATATCTGCTTTGATGTGGACTTTATGATTATTAAGAATAATAAGGAGCCATGGCCGCTGGACGCACAACGGCCATTGTGCTGATGTACTCATTGTTTCCATGGTTTCTATTTCATCATGGAAGGGGAGGAGCTCATGAGGTCCCACTCCTCTCTGACACTCTATTGGCAGTTAATGCTGGCTGGGGGAAAGGAAGTCACTTTGTGCTGTGGTCTCTGAGGGTGTCTATGCTCAGCATGTGTTTGTGCACATGCTAATGCAGGCAATGCTTATTAAACTCAATGGGACACACACACACACACACACACACACACACACACACACTGTGGAGGGGCTAGAAAAGAGAGAGAGACATAGAAGTAGGAAGGAGGGAAACTTGTAGGACAGAAAAAGGATTCAATGGGAGGAGGAGGGTCGAGGTGCAATAACACTGGGCAAAAAGGAGTAAGATTAATTCTGTACATGTATCAACCTGAAAGAATATAAATAAATAAACAATGAAAGGAAATGCTGAGGTTTAAGAAAGGCAATGCTTTCTGAATTTTTCTTTTTCTAACATGGGTCCTGGGGATTCGCGCTCATGTCCCTCCCTTGCGTGGCCAGTACTTTACCCACCGAATCATCTCCCCGGCCTCTGAATTCATTTTCTTTTCATGTCTCGTCAGCTGCTGTCCCGTGTCTCACTCAGCTGGAGAGAAACAAGAGTCACTGAAACTGGGGACAGGGCAGGGCCTTTAATCTGCTCTCTAAGACCAGCTCCTGCATAGAAGCATCTGTACTTGATTGACAGATTTACTATTAGGGCCTTAGAGCTCTTAATGATTTCAGAATAAGAGACTTCTGATTTCCATTTTGTACCAGAACCTGAAAACCATGCAGCTGGTCCGTTTTGCCCGCAGAGTCAGATTAGGCACATTCCTTAATCTTTAGGGGCCTTGATTTCTTCATCTGTAGAATGGGAATATCAGTTAAGAGCCTCAAAAGGAGTCACAGAGCATAACCAGGACTCTGGACTCAACTCTGCCTTCAAAGATCATGCACTCTTACCAGGGCAAGTCATTTTCTTCTCTCTAAGAGTCTATCCATTCAAACACCTAGTTCAGAGTCAATGATCGGTTTATCTGAGATAATAAATGCCAACCACTTAGCCCTGCGCCTGAGGTGCAATAAGCACACATACTCTGAGCATTAAATTATTTGCGTTTCTCTTTTCCAATTAAAAACAATTACGCACAGGCACCATTTAGAAAGAAACACAACACAAACTCTCTGAATTCAATTACAAATGCAAGGACTCCTCTCTCTTCCTTTATGACTGACCCTTTTCCACTCACTATATTTTATTTTTGCAACAGCATCTCACTGCCTTTTAATTCCTACTAAAAGAGATAATTAACTACAAAAGCAAAGAGGTGGGGGGGGATGAGGATCTCTGCATCCAGATCCTTGGTTAAGCCTCGGACTGTCTTCTTGTTGTTCCCTCTGCCCACTCTTCAAGTGCCTGCTCATCCTTGGCTGGTCCTTCTGTTCCTTCGGGTCTCACCTCCCAAGGGACTCTGCAGAGAAAGACTGTTCAGGTTTCCCTTGATGGAGAACCTGTCCCACCTCCACCCAGCCCTTACTCCCCTGAGAAAGAATTATCTATCTGTTTATGTCCCAGTCCCATCCCATTCTGAAATAATATTTGTGTCACACACATAGTAAATGATCACAATAAATAGGTGAGTAGTCCTATGTAGGAAAACCAGAAAACACACACACACACACACACACACACACACACACACACACACCAAGTCAATTCTGACTGTCCATAGGAAAAGTATTGTTGTCCCCAAGGGAAGACACCCCTTGCCTATCTCTTATCCATCTAGTGCTCAGGCAACTGCTGGATGACAAGCTGTCAGGCATCAAAATAGAAAAGCGACCAGACGTGTGTGTGTGTGTGTGTGTGTGTGTGTGTGTGTGTGTGTGTGTGTGTGTACCCTCCTTAATTTGAATAGTTATCAGTAAACATGTGCCCTGAAATTGTTCTTATAAATGGCTCCAATCTCTGAAACCCTCATGTATTTTCGACTCTTTTAGTTTCCTTAGATACTTTCAAAAAATGTCAAGTGAAATAACTCATTCACCCTCAGGTTTTTTTCTGATGATGCTTCCTGTAACTTCCTGGTAAAAGTGGAAATATCATTTTGTTCCAGATCAACTTTGGGTTTCTTGATTCCTTTGCAGCCTATGCGTATCGGTTACACCATTCCAGGCTCATTTCAAAAGCCCTGGGGAGCTGCAGACAACTTCCTGTCCAACATCTCTTAGGAATCAGGTCACTGCCAGGCCCGCAAACTGGTACCAACAGGTCAGAACTTGCTAAGATGGCTTGCTGGGCAAGAAAGGAGGGTGGGGGCGAGGCATGCTGCAGAAGAGGGTGCTCACTAACTCTACACCCCGGGCTCAGACCTGTTCAGATCGGTTGTGAGCGCAGGTCAGAGACAGACGGTGATGTGGTCGTTCGGCAGCATGTTTCACAGAGCAATGTGTTGAATGAAATAACAACAAAAGATTGGCTTCATATCTTTGCTATTCATTTCATTTTTCTCAATAAACTTGCTTTTCCTATAGTTTCACAAAGTATTGGTCCATGACAGATTGTGAAAACCCTTCACTGCTGATAATTGAGAAGCTTTGCTTTAAATTGGATCCTATCAAAACCATTTCCTAAAATCTACTTCCAAAGCCTTCCACTCTGGGAGGCAATGTTTCACAGACTGCAGCAGGACATGCTGCACATCCAGAGGGCCAGGAGGACCTGCTGCTTCTGGGTAATAGATGGTTGCCAAGGTCAAGATGTCCCCACTCCAGTCCTATGCCCATGACCATGTCTCACCTGGAGCAATTGCTATGATGACTTCCTGTCTTCTCTTTGTCTCTCCAACCTCTGCGAATCATCATTACCCAACCACAATGCTTCCAATTCTTCTTGCAGGGAGTCCTCTGTGACCAAGCCAAACAAGAGTTTGTTCTCTTGTACGGAGTTCCACTGTGTTTCTCACATTTCTGTCTGTAGACAGGTGTGTGATCCATCACTTGGAAAAGTTTTAACAATGCTTGCTGTCCCCACCTCATGAGATTTCAATGGAAAAAAAATATGGGGGCCTAAAATTTGTCATTTACATTGGTCCCCAAGGTATCCTAGATGTAGTGCGTGATAAGTCCTTGTAAACTGCTGACAGTTGGAGCACTGTTCACTGCACAACATAACTGAGCAGAGACTGATGACTAGATGGGCTAGGTAAAGAGGTCGCCTGAGTTTTGAAGTCATGCTGGATGAAAGTTCTAAAGTCAACCCTAAGAATGGAGCTGATTTTAATCAGCTCAGAGCCAACAGCAAGATCGAAATCAAAACAAAATGTTCTGACCGTGGGAAGAGCGTGCTGCTGGACTGCTGGAATGGGTCCACAGCGGCGAGGGTGGAATGCCGAGGGTCAGTGACATTTGGGCGGGGCTAAAAGGTCAGGATTCTGGAGTTAATCCTCATAGAGATGGAGCTGAGTCAAACGAGCCAAAAGCCTCGTCAGTCTGTTAATGAAGCAGCCTGGCACGCTCACATCAGTTGCCATGAAGATGATGATAGCTGTGCTTATTAATATGCAGAAAACCACGGCTGCTTTTATTCCATGAAGTAGGCTCAGTTGTTCCTAGCTCTTCTTCTGATGGTTCCCCAGGGGCTGAGGACAAGGCCCCCACTGGGGATCATAGGAGAGAGGAGACTGGGTTTCGGGCCTGTTTTCCTACGTGGCTGTCCTATGGGCCCTCCCTTGAGCTTTCTTCCCACCTTATAATGCTCTCGCCTTGTGTATTGATTTTCAGTGAATCATATAAATACAGGACAATGCTTGGAGCTGGGCTGGGCTGTTGAAAACGTCTCACTCTTTTATGGTATCTCTGTGATTGCCTACTGACCTGCAGCCTTGACCTCCAAAGACAATTGTGTGCTACAGAAGAGACTTGTCTCTCTCGTTGGTTTTTGTTTGTCCAATGCCTAGAGCAAATCTGGGAATATGATAGGCTCTCACTAAATATTTCAGGAATGACTGTCATGAAAGTTGTCTGTGTCCAGAGTCTAGGGTTCTTGTTCTGGTCAAAACGTCTTTCATTTTGTGATCCCTGTGGATTCACTTGTTTATTCCAGACCTTCTAAATTGAAGATACTGACTAGATATGAGATTCACTCTCTGCGTTGCATATCCAGGACCTCAGATCCGTGCACAATTCTTTGGCGAGTTCTACTCTGCAAGCAGTCTGGCTCAGAGACCCAAGATTATGCATTCTGATCCCAATGGTCTCTGGCTTTCCATTTTCTGACAGCTCAGCTGGCAATATGACGCTTGTGAGGTGGGCCTCTGGATATACCTATAAGGAATTATCTATTTAAGGCAGGTCACTATGCAAACCTGTGGGAGATAGACTTGATTACATAATTGACATGGGAAAACACAGCCCATAGTGAGTGAGACGAATCCGTAGGCAGGCAGATACGATGGAGAAGGATAGTTAGCATTTCTGGCAAAGCCACAAACTGATGGGAATTGCCTTCTCTGCTCTTGACTTTGGACATGGTGTGACCAGTCCTCTTGGTTTCTGACACTGGTATGTCTTCTTCTACCATGATGGGCTGTATATGCAACCTGGAATCGTGAGCATAAATAAAATCTGCTTCCCCTCCACCAAGTGTTTCATGGGTCATGTATTTATTAGAGCAACAGATAAGCTAAAACACAGGTTCTCAATGGCAACGCCATTCTGTTCTAGAGTTCTGTCATGATGGTGAATGATCTGGATCTTAAATAATAATCTGCCTTTGCTTATTTTGGTTGGTTCCTTTGCAGCCACTGGCAGCCCTCTCCTTTTCAACGCTGCTTCTGAGTCCCGTGGTGCACATTAGCAGTCAATGCCAAAGTAAATCACAAGGGTCCTCAGGTCCTCCTCAGCCCTTCACCTATGTCCTTCATGGGCAAGGCAGCATTAATGCTGGACAGGTTCAGAAACCCGCAGTTCAGAGCAGCCCCGCTGAAAGATGCTTCTCCCAAGAAGGAGCTCATTAACTGCCAAACAGGATGCTTTCTCATGGACTTACAGAAACGCTTCTCTCTCATGTCCAATAAATGCGAGAGCATTTTCCAGGCAATTTTCTTATCTTGGTAGCAATGCATTATTGGTATAAGATAGTGCAGCTTCTCTTTAAGAATGTTTACTTTCATGGCCCTGAATTGCATTCACGATTGAGGAGTAGAGGTTTTCATGTGTGTATTTTCAGTCTCCTTTTTAAAAAAAATGTGGCTTATGTATTTTTTCATACTTTATGCAAATCTCTTCAATCTATCAGTTACAATTTCAAAATCGTTTACTTATTTTACATAAAATGACCTTGACTGTAAGTGGTCCAAGAGAGCAGGACTGAACATTGCACTGAACAATAATCTCAGGTTACAACCAAATCTTCATGTCCAAACCCTAACTCCGCTGAATGTACTGGGACTCTGGTTGTGCATATAGAGCACTGGAAGGAGCAGCTCCTCCCACTGCTGGGGCAGCACTAAGCCACCACAAAGGATCAGAAAGGTGCTTGGCAGTATGTGTCAGACTTCAAAATGCTTCTGAAACTTTGGCCCAGGATACAGTAAATATTCAAATATTTCTGTACAGCATTTTGTATATATCGAAAAGAAACGTGGAACAATGATCAGTGAGTTAGTGACGATAGTACCTGATAGCATCCAGCTGTGAGTAACTGAAGGACACACTGGACACACCTATAGGAGATGTGGCCATCTGCGTGGAGATGATGTGGGAGGGACACAGGCAATGAGGTGAGACAGAACCAAAGACTTGTATGACCAAGTAGAGAAGTACATGTCTCGTGATATTGCCGAGACTATTGTTAGATTATCAGTCTACCTCAGTTTCAAATGAGTATAAACTCTCTGTGATAGTTAGATATTTGGGTGTCAATTTGATAACTGAGGGCTTATGCTCTGGATACATTAGTGAAGACTTAGTACTTGAATTCTACTCTCAGGAGATTGTCTGTTAGATGGGGAAGGCCAAGCTTTTGGGAGGTAGGATTATTTCCTGGGAAGGTGGATAAGCAGGGGGAAGCTGGCTCAATGACGTCTGCATACTTCAGCATGCTTGAACAGACATGTTGCCTGACAGGCGAGGATTGCCCCTCTCTCAACAATTCCTACGGCTGTGGATTGGCTCCTGGTGTTGGTATGGACTCTTCTGCCAAGCTGAACCAACAACTCTAATAGGACAATCGTAGCCACAATAAAATTTCTTGTTTCCCATGCTATTTGGTTGTGAATTTATTGGCAACATGCAGGCAAAATTGTGACACTCTCTATCAGTAAAAATAGTTATATAAGAAGTCATAATAACCTCCTAACCCTGAAGGTTTCTTTTTTTCTTTAGGGGGGAACATGTGTAGGTATATGTGTGTGAGTACGTGTCAAAGCAATCCAAAGGTGACATTAGGAATCATTCTGGGTTGTTCTACCACCTTATTGCTTTGCTCCGGGGTTTCCCAGACTCTGACTTCCAGAACTAAGAAGCGCAGGTCACCATCATTTTCATGGAATTTGGCATCTGAACTCAGTTCCTTTTGCTAGTGGGTAAAATGCATAACCCCTGAGCCTTCACCTTAGTCCCATCCTGAAGTTTTCTACAGAGAGCTTTTAATTCTCACTTGAGAAACATCTGTCTCCTGTGTCTTGCTTTATCATGAAACCCTGACACTGTGCCTCTCATCACTGCATCTCATATGAACATGGCATTGCTGGTGCCAGCTTCAATCTAAGAGGCTGACCAAAAGCCACAGAGGGGGACATCAGGCTGTGATCACACTACCAAGGATTGTGCCCCTAGAGTTTGGTAAGGTTGGCTCACTGTCAGGCTCTAGTGCACTTCTAGTTTCCTTTTTAATACATTGGTAACTATTGTGAAAAAGTATTTGCATGTTTAATTACTTTGCTAATCTTCTGGCCTGCAAGCTGGATGAAAGGCCATTTTTTTCCAGAAGTTTATAGCAGGCAGGTTGCTCTTAACCAAGGCTCCCTATAGGAAGCAGGGCTTCTGCTCCACACAAGCCTGGTTCTACCTATGCTACTTGGCTGTTGTGACCTAGGGATGCAGAGACTCAGGCCAGACATTGGAATTGAGGCTACAGCAGGGAATCAAAACTGTCCTGGTTTCCGTCCTCAAGCACAGACCTCATTACTAAAGCAAGCGTTTCACTTGTCTTAAGCTGTGACTGAAAGTGAGTGACATTTTCCTCTATTCAAGTCTGCCAACCAAGTAATCACAAGCAAGTTCTCAGAACAAACTAGATTTTAGAGGCTCCAGACAGACCAATGTTCTGAGAGTAGCTGGGATACTTTGAATATAGTTTTCTCCCAAAGATTCATGTGGCAGAAACTTGGCCCCATTGGAACAGTGTTGAGTAATGGGGGAACCTTGAGAGAAATTAAGCCCAGGGATGGGGAGATAAAGCTCAGTGGATAAAGCTTTCATTTTACCAGCAAAGGTACCTGAGCTCAGATTCCCCAGAAAATGTTTAGGGGTTTGTCAGCCTGCCCAGCCTGCCTTGTAATTCTAGCTCCAGAAGGCAGAGACTAGAAACCCCCAGAGCAAGCTGGCTGGCCAGCTTAGCCTTAACAGTGTGCTCTTGAGACCCAGGCTCACAACAGTAAGATGGAAGAGTGATGGAAGATGATTTCCTATATCAGCTTTGGACCACAGGCACATACACTTATGCGTACTCATGTGCATACACTTGCACACGTGTACACCTACCCACATATAAAACATACACAAGCACACCATCTCATACACACACACATGTGAAAGAAAGCAAAGAAAAAGAAAAAGAGGAGAGCCCAACGGGGGATTAGTAGATCATAAGGTGCCACCTTCAGAAGGGACAAATGACTTTTAGAGAGAACAGGGCATGTCTTGAGAGAGTAAATTGAGGTTTAGAGAGGTACATTAATTACTATGCTCAGTTAGGGGATTGTGATAAGGCAGGCTATTTCCTCTGTCTCTCTCACACATGGGCTCTTTCTAAATTCTCTCATTTCCTTTTCCAACATTCCATCATATTGTGACGTAGCCTAAAAACTTCACCAGAAGCCAAGCCAGTGCTGGCAACCTGCTCTTGGACTTTCCCTCCTCCAATATGAAAGCCACTGTAAACCTCTCTTATTTGTAATTTATCTAGCCTCAGGTATTTGATGATAGCAACACAAAATAGACTAAGGCGGCAGAGAAGAAAGACATTCTGAGCATTCTCCTGAGTTTTTGAGCCAATAAAACTTTGGTTCTTATGCTCACTTTTGCATAGAGTCTCTCTGGAAAGTTCTGAAAGTTCTTTATCAATATTGACATCCACATCAGTAACCTCGTAACATCTTTCGTGAGAACCAGCAAGAAACAAACAACTCCATAGCCCAGACTCCTGTCTCCTGTGCTGTAAAGCAAGCGTTTCTGGTGCCAGTGGACATAAGCAGATCTCCAGGAGGTGCGGAGTTGGGCTCCAAGTTTCCCTGGGGGTATTCTTCATTGACCTTCTCATTCCTGCCCTCTCCTCACCCATTGAAGGCACCTCGTTGACAGCACTGGTTTTCTGTCCTCACATTGGTGTTTCTTCATTGCGGAAGCCTTTGCAATGCTGATCATTTCCTCTGGACAACAGAGCATGAGTCAGACACCCTTGTTCTTGACTATGATGGCTGGACTTGCTGGCCACTGTCCTTTGTGTTAAAGCAATCTGTCCACCTACTTGCTTTCGTCTCTCCAGAATATTTCGTGGTGCCATAGTCTCTCCAAAGGCCTGACATGGAGTAGGAGCTGAGGGAGGTGTATGGAGCTCTGAGAGCTTACTAGCCAGGCCTCTGTGCTGTAGGGTGGGGTCAGTGCCCTGCCTCTTGAACCGGCACTCAGTGGGTCAAACCAGTCTTTGGTTCAACTCCACCGCTCTCATACAGACATGGCCAGCTTTCAATTTTCCATTTCATCCCTCTATTGAGAGCCAGGTGAAATGAATGTGGGGAGCAGTGGGGTACTCTGCCTGCTTTAGAAAGGAAGACAGTGTGCCCAGGAACACAAGGAGGAACCATGCCTGCACTAGATTCCCTGGACAAAACTTCTGTGCCCAACCTCATCCATGCATGGGCCTGGCTCTGCCCAGGTCATCGAACGGTGGCTTCCACCCACAGACCGTTTCAGTGTCTGCAGTCTGTGCAATGCCACCCTGTGGGACTCCAGCAGGGTAAAGCCGCAGAGTCAGAAAGGCCCATTTCAAGCACTACCAGTATCCTGACACAGAAACACTGGACAAGGCATTCGGCCTCTCCAAATCCCAGCTGTGGCACTCGCCAAGTGGAGACTAATAACAGTAGCTATCCTGAGGGTCCAGGTGTCTCATCATGAGAACCCGAGTCTGGCTGCTGGGCTGGCGACCTGGCAGCGAGGCTGCTGGGAATCTACTTGGTGGTAAAGCGGAGCAAGCAGGAAGCCTCCATTTGCAGATCCTTTATTGCGTCTGTCACACCTGTCATGGATGCACATGGCATTCATTTGAGGAGAGCATTAACAGAAGGCTTGTTCCACCCTGAGACACAGGGGTCCCACGCAGCAAACAAGCGGCACTGAGAGGCTTGCCGACTCCCCAAATGGCCTTAGGGATTTAATCTTATTCTCCTTATTCATTTCCTCATAATATTAACTCAGTCGTTCCCATTTAGCGGACATTAGTCCGCCTCAAGACTGCCTCTAGTGCAGTCGTGGTTCCTCCTTTTGCTCCTGGGCAGGCCCGTTTCCCTTGGTAGTTTCCAAAGGGCCCCTAAGAAGGCTGACAGCCGGATGTCCCTGTTAGCTTGAATATGGTAGGCCACAGTGGTGAGCGTGTGTGAAAAGATTGGTATCTCTGCTCCCCCTCTCCACCCACAAACACTTGGTACCTCAATCCCTGCAAGTATGGCCTTCTTCGAGACTACCTGGAGGGCTGGCTCAGGGGTTAAGACTCTGCCTCACAAGCAGAAGGTCCTGAGTTTGGATCCCAGGTCCCACATAAAAATGCCAAGCAGTTATGGCAGCAGTCTGCAATTCTGGCCCCGGTGGGCAGAGCCTGGGAAATCCCAGAGCAAAGCAAAAAGGAGGTAGAAGCAATCCAGGATGATTCCCAGAGTCACCTTTGGTCCTCCACAGAGACACAGAGTGACCTGTGACACACACACACACACAAACACACACACACACACACACACACCTCAAAATAAGTAAATAAATAAAAATTTTTAAAAGACTGCCTTGAGTTACGGTGCTACAGGAGGGTGCTTACTGTAGTCTTGCTACAGAGTTCTGCACCAGTGCTCATGAAAGATGTCCATGAGCTCTTTTGCTTTGGAGATAGGGATTCAGTATTTATAGACCACGGAGCCGGCCAGGATGTACTTAGCTGTGTGGCAAGTCTTAACCTCAATGTCCTCATCTATAAAATAGGAAAGTAGTAGCTTTCAGGATGCTAAGAGCAAGACCTTCAGAACACACCTGGCACAATGTGCATGCCCCCACATTGGTAACTATTTCATCCTGGTCAAGTACTGGGTGGATTAAGTACAATTCACCTTCACCTGGGACTGCGCTGATTGGACCCAGAAAACCTCCAAGGCCCATTTCCTCCAGACACAGGGGAGCCTGGTGGAAGCAGGATGATCCAGTGTGTCTTTAAGCACATTAGAACGCCAGCGAGTAGGTAAATCAGCCCGGTGTGCGGAGCCATTTGTTGCACCTTAATGATGGGCTATGTCAAGGATGTCAAAACAGGTCATTATTCAGAGCCTGGTGCCCCATGAGGCCGGCCGCCAGCAGCAGGTCTGCTCGCCTGGCCGATCTGAGCAAACCTGGAGCTCAGGGTCCCCCTCGCCGCCGCCAGCCAGTGGAGCTCAGGGCCTCCAGGACGGCTGTGTTAGCTATTTGAGAGGAAATGACCCATTGTGATGTTCAGAATCACAGCCAAGGGGACTGTAATGAAAGGGCTGCTGCTTGCTGAACCTACAGTGTGGTTCTGTGCAATCTTCCCTTTCAGACCGGGGAAGCGCACTCCTCGGTTTACACTGAGGGAAGCGAAGGCCAGAAGTGACATCTCATCTGGGACTGATACCCAAGGTCCCCCAGGACTGTGTTCAAGCCACCCCACTGACTCTCCCTGGTCCCCATCCTCAGGGCTGAAATGCTCAGCCTTGGCCTCTGCTAAGGATTCAAATGTTTGCATGTGTCTGTTCATTTGCAAGGCAGCACTTACTCCTCCAGTTTTAATCAGAGCTTTGTTTGCTTAGTGATTTAAATTGAGCAAAGTACTTCTGCACCAGAATTTCTTTCGGTCCTAACAGTCCCACAAAATAGTTTGCCCAAGGATTATGATTCTTAATTCACTGTTGGGGAGACCAAAAGCTGGGCCAAGAGGAATGGCTGAAGGAAAACCTGGAGCCAGATGGGAAAGAAGCTAAGCCACAGGAGCTCATTCCTTCTCACTCCGGCTCCAGTGGCTTGTGTTTGACCCCAGAACCCCCCCACTTTTCAAGATCTCAGGGCCTTAGACAACAATATCTTCATTAATCACTAATATCTGTGCAATGCCAACACTCCTAATTTGTTGTATAAGCAGGTTGGTACTCTCGGTCTTCTAAATGAAGCAAATTAACATTTTCTAAATTCTCAAAAAATCCTTTTCAGATGTAGGAATTTACCAAGATTGTAAACAAAAGAATAAAAATAGGAGGTCTTCAAAAGAATATTTTGATTGGTGATCCTGGGCCATTCCTCTTGGCCCAGCTTTGGTCTCCCCAACAGTGAATTAAGAATCATAATCCTTGGGCAAACTATTTTGTGGGACTGTTAGGACTGAAGAAATTCTGGTGCAGAAGTACTTTGCTCAATTTAACTATGAAAGGATAACTATGGTTATCCTCAACACTACTATTCTTTACTTTAGCTATCAGATTTGATATTAAACCCTCCAATAAGGTATAGTACAGTGTTTTATGTCCTTGATGAATTCTACATCTTTAATTCTAAAAGGTTCTTTGAAATTCTGTAAGATATAGTACAATGTTTTATGTCTTGATGAATTCTACATCTTTAACTCTAAAAGGTTCTTTGAAATCGTTTCACTACCTTATATAAGAGAAGGACTAAAACTGGAGGAGAGTGGAGTATTGAGAACATGGGAGGTGGGTGAGGAGAAGGGACACAGCAGTATAGACAGAGAGGGAAGGACTAGGAGCCAGGGGAATCCTAAAGGTAGAAAGCACAGATCTAGAGTAGCTGATACTTAAAGAAATGTATGGTCCTTAAAGAAAGTCAGGTCCTGCTGTAAGGCAGAATGGGAGTAAATTTCAGGTTGTGAAGGTGACATCTTGTTGCCATGTGAGGAGCCATGCTTGGGCCTAGCATCTCTGGGCTTGAAGCTTAGCACCCAGGTCTCAGCCTTGCTTTGTGTCCTCCAGCTCATGAGATGACCAGAGATAACTTAAAGTCAGGCAGACAGTATCTGAGAGGAGGACAAGTCTGTAAAGTTGGGTTTATGATTGAATTGCTAGAGCAGCTTGGTAACAGGGGAGAGCCAGGGACCCTGAAAGGTGGAAGACGCATGGGTCAAACACAAGTCATTGAAGACAGAGAAGGAAAAGGCTCCCAATCTGTTTCCCTGGGGGGCACAGAAAGGAAGAAGATCTACTGTTGTGGGGACCAACTGAATGCTTGGTGGGCATAGTTCCATTGAATTCCAGCTATTTTCCTAGGGCGAGTGTTGTCATCTCTCTGCAGACTGACTGAAAGCTTTGCTGTTCCGCTTAAGGACACGGAAGTAAGGCATCTCCGCTAATCAGTTTCTGAGATGGCCTTCATCAAGTTGGTAATATTCCCACTGGAAATTTCCAACCTCCTCCTTACTTCTGACACTTTACCACATTCTAGAATTAACAAATGGGAATCTGAATTCCGCCCTTGCCATTAGCAGCTGTGTGAGCATGTCGCTTCGTCTCCGCTTAGCCTATTTTCCTATCTGTGAAAGGTGACACTCCCTGGCTGTTTCTACTCCTGTTCCTCTGTGCGAATACGTGCCCTGATGTCCCAGCCTGTCTAGATTGCTGGCCAATCCAGTGATCTGCTCCTTCCTAAGGTGACCATGAAGAATAATAGCTTCATGCAGGAATCAGAAGGTAAATATTTAGACCTGGAGGAGCACGTGGCCTCTGGCGTCCGCTTCGCTGTGGCAGGGTGGCCATAGCAAACTGCCGCTGTCGTTCGATCGGGTTGGCGCCCAGACTTGAATCTCTTACAATTTTCGATGGCTACACTGAATTTTTCTCAACCACTTACAAATTCATAAATGATCACTTTAAAAAAAAAAAAAAAGCTCAGTTTACAAAAACAAGTGGATCTGTGGATTTCACTGGGGGTTGTATTTTGCCTTTCCCAGCTTCACCCAGGGATGCTGCAGGAGGCACATGAATTCTTTTTGTCATTTTCTTATTTGTGTGTGTGTGTGTGTGTGTGTGTGTGTGTGTGTGTGCGCGCGTGCTCTATGTATGGTTCCACATACCTGTGAGAGTGCGTGCATGTACAAGCGCTTGGGTGTGGAGGCCCAACGTTGATATCAGAATCATTCTTGATTGCGCGTCTGCTTTATTCTTTTCAGGTTGGGTATCTAATTAAACTCGGAGTTTATCTATAGGACTGGTCCAGCTAGCAGACTGGAGATTCCCAGACTCTGCTTTCCAGGGATAGGATTTTTATGTGGGATCTGAGAATATGAACCCTGGTCTTTTTGCTTTCGTGGAAAGTCCTTTGTAAATGGAAAAAAATCATAATTCTCATCTCAAAGGGATGAGTAATTTTTCTGGATGCAAATATGAGTGATCATGCACCGGAAGACTAGATTCGGGTTGTCCCAAACTCCGTGTTCACTATGGTAAAAGTTTCTTGGGGTTTTATAATTATAGAATCAAAGACAATCATAAATCAAGACACTCTGAAATAAATTGGTGGAAACACCAGGCAGACAGGTACAGAAGCAGGGAGATCTGTTACATGCAACAGCAGTTAGCTAATGACATTCTTAGTCTTTTGGTTGGTGCAGGCTAGTGGTATGCTAAGTTAATGCATTTCTGAAGGTTTATCCTGATAGTCACAAGGTGTCAGCACAGACACAGAGGAAGGGCAAAGAGTGACTATCAAGAGGGTGTCAAGACCACCCGAGATAAATGTATAATTAGGCTCTGAGTTTGTAACACTTCAGTCTTATCCATAACCACTGAAATTCTAATCAGTCAGATCAGCCTATGCAGTTCAGTGAATAAAATTTCAGGAACTTACTTCCACACCTTTAACCACTGAGTAATATCTGCAGACAGGTATTTGAGGTATTTGTATTCTAGAAAGGTATCTATCTATCTATCTATCTATCTATCTATCTATCTATCTATCTATCTATCTATCTATCTATCTATCCATCCATCCATCCATCCATCATCTATCTCTCTGAGTTGGCACTGCAGTGGAGTCTCAGATCCCAGACAGGACCATGCAGGAGAGGCAAGGTGCACTGCTTTGTCCCATCCTTGCAAAGCCCTGCACATCAGCCTGCAAGCACTCTACCATGGCAATCCACTCTTCTGATGGACAGAACTCTGCCTTCTCAGCTCTGCACAGCTTTGCTTCCTAAGCAAATCTGGGCATTACTAGGATGACCAGTTCATGACTTGAAATCAATGCCTATTTTCAGTCTTTTCAAACAGTAATTAATCCTACTTTTGGAAGGGGTAGAGATGAAACCGGCTGATCCCTGGGGACTAGGCTCTGTTCTCCTTGACACGATAGCAACAGTGGCTGAATGGCTAGAGGGAGTCGAGATACCAGTTTGACAAGAGCTACCAACAGTCTTGCCTGCCCTAGACACAAATGACTGCCAACTGTTCTCTTGCTTGTGGAGTCTTAGGAGAACTTCCGGGACATTTCCTCTGTAGCTGAGTATTTTCAGTGGCTTTTAGAGTAAACAGTTTTGGCTTTCAACACTTTTCACAAAGTGTTCCACCTCAAAGTGCATTCAGGTAATCATTCTTTTAGCTGGTCACCTTGTACCCAATCTTCCTTCACCTTGTTACCCTTATCTATGAAGGTAAACAAAGAGTCCCTCTTCCACAGCATCTCTACTAAGGGGGCTGGTGAGATGCTCAGGGGTTAAGCATGTGCCTCAAAAGCAAACGGACCAAAATTAGGTTGCTCAAAGCGCATGTAAAAATTTCCAGTGGAAATGGCAACAGCTTACACTTCTGGCCCCGGAAGACGGAGCCTGGGAAACTCCAGAGCAAAGCAACAAGGAGGCAGAGCAATCCACAAGGGGAGGCAGGCTCACCCTCGCGCCTCCACAGGCACACACAGTGCCCTCTCCTACATCCACACACATGGACACAGCCGTACCTACACGTGCAAAAAAATAGATATCCACTACTCCCACTGAGGCAGGACAGTCTCCTGGGCTCCTCTCAGAGAGACAAAAAGTCCTTCTTCCACATCCCTTTTGGCTGGTCCTGGCTTCTCTCCCAGCAGCTGTGCCACACTGTATTCCCTCCACTTTCCTAATACCAGGTAGGGTCTGTAACACCCTCCTCTTCTGTGCCTGAAGCCTTTTGTCCATCTAGATTGGAGCCAGGTTCTCAGGAGCCGCCTGTGCAAAATCAGTGTCTCCTTTGTGTTCCTCCAGGCCCTGCATCGCCGCCTTCATCCTCCATCCTGCCGTCTCCCCCCTGGGAGCTCAGGTAGGGCCCATCTAGATTAGGTATCTGTATGCCCAGCCTTCAGCACAGGGAGGCCGCTGTAATCGTGGAACTGTTCAGGGGCCAGAAAAGCATTCACACTAAGAATGTTTCCTGCTCGGCAACATGTACGGCAGCTTCGGTTCTGTCTTACGGTGTAACTAACTTAAATAGGAGCACTATTGACCTGCAGCTTTGCTGCCACTGACTTTTCAATGTCAACTGTTGTAGACACCTCTATAGATACCTTCCACGTGACCCCTTTATTCAAAGTAAAGGCCATGCATTTGCAGCAACCATACCTTGGTCTCTTGAAGTCGGGGTCGGCACTTTTACCCTGGGCTCGACCTGATTCTTTAGTAGATGAAGGTTTGAAAATCACTCCCTTAAAGATGCTACCCTTCCTTCCTCACAACGGCCTGAGAGGAGAAACGGCAGAACATTCCAAGCATCTAATGCACCTGCAGAACCATTCAAACCCCTCAGAACAGAGAGGCAAGTGTTCCATTACGGAGCTACATCTTCCTTTCTTTTTATTTAAATAGAACGCCTCACCTTGAAGGTAAGAGGAAGAAGCGTTGTAGGGGCCTGTGAGGAAACTCTTTTGCAAAGGACGATGAACTGTTGAGCAAGCTGAACGACTGCACGGCATCCTGCTCAGGGACAGCGAAGCAGGGAGAGATGGTCCCGCAGGGGCTGGGGAGCTGCCTCTGAGATCCGGGAAGCTCAGGTTAAGAAGGGCTACATGTGAGGTCAGAGACAAGGCTGAAGAAGAAATGGCAAGTACCACCAGGAAAGTCACTCTCGGTGCTGTCTCCTGTAGGGAATCGCCTTGCAGGAAGGACAGTGAAGTAAGTGGTGGTTTGGGTCCCGCCTGGCAGGTCCAGGAAGTAACTGTGTAACCCGTCACCTAAGTGTTGTGGAAAACAGTGTCAGCCTGAAGCATGGAAAAGCACCAAGGGGTAAAAGAGAACGATGAAAGAAAACACAGGAAGAAAGGTGTTTCTCTAAATTAACTTCATTCATTCATTCATTCAGTCAGTCAGTCAGTCGGTCATAAATTAACTAAATTCATTCAGTAATGAAAACTAAGTAAAACAACACACCTCCCAGACAAACAAATGAAGGGTAAATGATCCTTTAAAGGACAGATCAGTGAGCTTTCGGAGGTCTACATTATCTGACTCCATCCCCACTGGTGCATCGCTGTTAACACACAGCTTCCACTCTATCCTCTGTGTACGAGCAAGTACGGATCCTGCTCTGGGTTCTCATAAGCACACCCAGGCCAGACTGGCACAACTTCACCCACTTGGCAAGAGGGAAACATATAGCAGGAAATCTGAAGGCAAACCCTGGGTACGAGAGACCTGCTGTAGGTGTTTCGCTCTTCTGGCTCCGGACAGCATCTTTCACTCCCCAATGGACGTGCCTCTCAGCACACCAGGGGTTCTCAGATTGCAGAGCAAAACTAAGAAGTGGTTTATGCTTTGAGGCCCACCTTCTTCCTTGATCACATGAGAAAGAGTGTTCTCTGTAGTAAAGTCTGGGAACCCTGAAGAGCTAGCCTGCCCCTTTCACCTGCTTGGCATGGGCAGCTCAGCGTGCAGTGGGAGAGGGGGGCAAAGCTCTCCAAGAACAAGGTGCATGCGCCTGACACCCTGGGCTCAAGTTCAGATGAGAAGCCGGCTTGTCTTCTCTAGATCCCTGGTAAGTTCCATTTTTCCCTAGCAAGTACGTTTTTAGTCTATGTCTAGGTGATACAAAGTCCACGGGAAATTCATTCCCAAGGAGACCAAATGCTTTCTGAGAAGACAAGATGAGCCCACAGAAAAAGAGAAGCTGGGAAACTGCAGTCTGAGGTCGAGGTGCGGAAAGTACCTGTCAGCGTCCTGTGCAAAGCTGGGTAAAGCCAGTGGCAGGAGGCAAAGACCTGCAATGTGGAAGGAAATATTGTGACGGCACTTGATGAGGAGCAATGCTCGGGGGTGGGGGGGCGTCTGGGAGCAGATCCCCATCCACGAGCAGAACTCCTTGCTGGGTGGCAGCAGCTCCCTGGGAGAAGCTGACTACAGGAAGGCTGGGCAGCGTGCAGACGGCCAGTGCTCTGGGGCGGTGCTCCTGAACCTGATGGATTGCCTTCACTGGGCCTCAACCCCCTCCTGCCTGCAGGGAAATGACTCAGAACAGGTAAGAGACTTCAAACTGCCAAACTGTGTTTGCTGACTGGTGCTGCTAGAGGAGAGCTTGGAAGGTTTTACTGGGGATATCCCTGTGCAAATTCATACAACCCCTCTCAACTAGGTTGGGGGTTTGAGGCTCACTGAGAGAGAAAGAGAATAATAGGATTGTAATCTTAAAGACACAGCTGAAAAATCAATAGACACCACAAAAGAGGTGGTCATGAGGCACCACACATCGGGAGGAGTTATGATTGAGCAATAGCTTACAGCCTCATCTGCACATGCAGCAGACCAATCCTGAGACACAAAGATGACACCAGTATCTCTACTTGGACACCAGACCCTTTGGTGTCACCTGGAGAGACTTATTCTACAAACCACTCCATTCTGCAAGAGCTCTCTGTGCGGCCTGCCCCTGCTTTTCTTGCTTCTCCTCCAATTAGCAGTTGACCCCATCACATAGGGGTGACTTCAGCATTTTCTCTCTTTGTTTCCTAACAGACTCAAACTGACATCCAAATCCACCTCTACCAAGGGTCACTGCTTCTTTCTTTCCTGAATCAAGTTTCTGGAAACTGCCTCATGCAGAAGTTGGTTTCTGCTCTCCAGCTCTGGGCACGTTTGCTGTGTGACCTTCCCTAAGCACCGAGCAGGAACGAGCAGCCATGCTCGGCTGACAAGTCCCCCTAAGCTCCGTGGGATAATCACTATTGATTGAAAGATGCTGCAAGATTTGAGCAGGGGAGCGCTGAGGAGAGGTGGATGGCCCCTGACATTTTAACTGTAAAATGGGGGTACACTCTTGGAAGAGTCAGAATAAAAAAAAAAAGCTCTGTTTCTTGCAGGAAAAGGGGGCGGCCCTTCCAGATCTCCTGTAGTCATGTGCTGTGAGACACCTGGATGCGCTCAGCACCCTCTGTTCCCCCGTTGTAGTCACACAGCAAGACCGATAAAACCAGGCCCACCTTGCCAGCCGGGCTTGCACACTGGGGTCACATCCACTTGCACCAGGGTGTCCTGAGCAGCGGGCTTCTGTCCGCAGTCGTAGGCCGTCACCAGGATCTCATACTGCCGCTGCTTGTCATAGCTCAGCTTCTCCGTGTTCCTGATGTTGCCTAAAGAACAAGGATGAACATAGGACAGTTAGCAGCCGCATGGGTTAAATGAGTCATTCCCCATCTCTTGGTGAAAACAAGGACCATCAGAGCACGACTGCCCCCTGGGGACCGTGGGCTGGGACCACCTCTCTGGACAATAGGATTGCTAGGGAATTCCAAGCAACACTTGGAACGCGACTGGCCTGAGGTTAGTGTCAGGTCGTGTGTCTCTAATGCACGAAGAGCTGGTCATCCTTGAAGCTTCCAGGTAAGATGAGGATCCAGAAAGCGTCCGGACACATATTTTTCAGTCTCTGGGCTTATCGCCAGGAGCGTTCACGGCCTCTTCTCATATTATTTGGTTACCGAATAGGAAGTTAAATCAATAAGAAAACTTGTGACCTCCCTTCTGAAAGCCCTGTAGAATAACAGATTCTTCACCTTGAAGAAAGCGACATTTCACCCTCCAGGGGAGACCAGACCATGTTTTTGGGGTCATTGGTGTGTTTTTGCTCCAATGGATCTAATGTCACGGTCAGAAATAAGAATTTGGTCATTAATAAGCAAAATCTAAATTGGCTATTTTTTGACGGGATACAATTTGGGTTCTGAAAATTGAATGAAAACCCAAATCTCAACACTTTTAAGGTTTCGGTGCCAAAACACGAGCATCTTCATTAATTTTCTTCCCTGAGTTCTTTTTTTTTTTTTTTTTTTTTTGCTTCTCTTCCTCCCTCCTTCTTTTCCTCCTTCCTTTCCTCCCTGCTTTTCTGTTTTTTTTTCTTGGTGGTATTAACATCAAATAGAAACTCAAATATTATCTATCATCTTTCATCCAAAGTGAAACTGTAACATAAGCCAAGAAAAAAATAAACCAGCATGGAATGACTGACGTTTCACGATATTTTTTTCTTAGTATAAAGAAAAATTACCTGAATAAACTTATTTTCTATTTCTACATGTGGCTGAGTGTATGTGAATAGGGACAATATTCTAAGACAACAACCTTAGTATTTCAGAGAATCAAATCATGCCTTAAAAACTGGAAAAGCTGTTTTGACACATGCAACAGTTTTCTGTGCAAGACCAGGAAAAGGTGGTCTACACATGAGGTGCCAGGCAGTTCAGGGGAGGTCAGTCAGTGCCAAGAGAGAAAGACAAACCCCCAAGACACTAGGCTATGAGTCAGAATAATTTACTTTGCTGAGTATTCTGGACTGTTTCCGAAAACACAATTGCATCTACTTATATGTAGCCACATTTAGTTTAATAAAATTAGCCAGAACACTGTGGAATAGAGTTGGTTGTATTTCTGGCTCTGTGTCCGGTGTACAGAATTTCTTCTACTTTCCCCCAAATATCTTTTCTTTCTTTCTTTCTTTCTTTCTTTCTTCTTATTCTTTCTTTCTTTTTTCTTTCTTTCTTTCTTTCTTTCTTTCTTTCTTGTCTTCTATCTTTCTCTTTCTTCTTTTCTTTCTTTCTTTTCTTTCTTTTCTTTCTTTCTTTCTTTCTTTCTTTCTTTCTTTTCTTTCTTTTCTTTCTTTCGTGTGTGTGTGTGTGTGTGTGTGTGTGTGTGTGTGTGTGTGTGTATCAGAGGGCGTTGTGTGCACCTGTGAGGACCATGGCTTCAGGAATCATCCTGGATTTCTTCTACCTCCTTTTGCTGTGCTCTGGGATTTTCCAGGCGCTGCCCTTCAGGGCCTGAAGTGCAGGCTGCCATCCTTTCCACCTGGTGCTTTTATGTGGGACCTGGGATCTGAACTCTGTACCTTTGGCTTGTGAAGCAGAATCTTAAGCCCTGAGCCATCTCTTCAGCCCCAAATATGTTTTTTTAATCTCTTGGTGGATATGCATATGCCTGTCATAGTGCATGGGTGGAGCTTAGATGACAACTTGTCAGAATAGACTCTCACTTTCGCCATGT
Source organism: Typhlomys cinereus (assembly GCA_023101885.1). Lineage (NCBI taxonomy): Eukaryota > Metazoa > Chordata > Mammalia > Rodentia > Platacanthomyidae > Typhlomys > Typhlomys cinereus. Next base: position 465,836 of record JALPQD010000002.1, read on the forward strand.
GAGTTCCAGAGACCAAACTCAGGTCCTCACGCTTAGTGACAAGTGCCTTCACTTGATGAACCATCTTTAGGTCCCCAGATATCTCTTTCATTGCCAACAGTGAAATCTGGCATAAGTTTTGCAAGGTTCAGTGTAGGGTTGATAATACTCCCCATGGATTCTGTTTGTATCTATCGGTGGCTACTGTTCCCGCGGGAAAGTAATTCTATCAGGTGAAAGCGTCTCAGAATCAGCATGAGTAGAATGTTTCCACTGCCCTGAGCTGAATTTTGAGCAAAAAGTCTTCTCTTTCTTTAGAATCAAATGACTCTCAAAATCCATACCGCTTAGAGGCGGAAGGCCCAGGGTTTACAATTCATGTAGCACTAAGCAGGCAAAACACTATTGATTGCAGCAGAAAAATAAACACACAAACTGAGTCTTTAGCTCAATTTGTTGGGACTTCACTTCCGGAACAAGTCTTAATGAAACTGTCGGAGAGACTAATTTACTTTCTCCACCACCACCAACTTCATGCATGTGAAATTCTGTTTCCAAGCACCGAAGTTGAAGCATTAGGTCGCACATGACAATATAATATCGTCATCCATTGTTGCGTGGGATAAGGTCATTTGAGAGTAGACAAGCATTTAAAAATGTTTTTGAAAGCTCAGAAGAACTATCTATCTTTGCAACTGGTACAGTTTTGTCTTTTACTACCACATTTGCATGAGTTTTTCGCCTAATGTCTCTTCTGGAGCCCGAGTCACAGCAAGCCCAGGTGAGCGGCAGCCCTGGACACATTTCTCCTGACCCATGAGAACCTGAAAGCAAATGCTTACACAGCAGCCAGAACTCTCTTGTGCATTGATGTGGTGCGTTTACAAACTTGGGGAGGGGGAGATTATAAGCACACTGATGGTATCCATCCTCCTACAAATGGAGATTAAGTTGGAACAATCCTTCCAGAAATATACTTGGGAATCTAGGCTACTTGCTGCAAAATTGCTCAGGTCTTTGTAAAATGAAATTCTTTGCTTAATATTTGATTCTAGGATAATGATTAAAAATGCATACATATGTTTAATTATGTTAATTCTACTGTTCTATGTATATTGAAAAACAGTCTGATGGTAAGAGAAGCGGTTGATGCAAGAATCTATACATCCGATGGAATGCTGTCATGTCATACAGTGACGGTTGTGGCGGAGGAGAAATATCCCTACAGCCAATTACATCTGAAGTGAAAAGAAAGAGGAGCTAAAGAAGCCAGTAGAGTGTGGATTTAATACTATATAAAATTTTCATAGAAAAACTAATAGAAATATGGCTGACTTAAATATCAGTTATCGTGCCTCTATGTGTGTGTGTGTGTGTGTGTGTGTATGCATTTACATATCTGATATGGTTTGAATGTGCATTGTCTTCCACAGGAAGGTGACAGCAACTTTAGGAAGTGGAGACTTGTTAAAGGAAAGCGAGTCACAGGGGACGGGCCTAGAGGTTGGGTAGCCCTCCTGCTTCCTCTGGCAGTTGCAATTTGTGCTTGCTCTCTCCGCCTCCATGATGACGGACGTCACCTGAGCCTCCCCCAGCTTGTCATCTGTCATGTCTTTCCTGCCCTACCTCTCCCTTTTTCCCCTTAAGGTGCTTGAGTCTGAGTATTGGCTCACAGCAGCAGAAAGTGTAACTGCAATAATGTCCACATGTCAAATTTATATGTGTTCATGCACATACCTGTGCCCATGTATGTGCCTAAATGTGGATGTCAGAGGTTGATATCAAACATTCTTCATGGACTCTGAAGCTGTTATATCTACCTGGACTATCTGGCCAGCTAACCCCAGGGATCTCTAGTCTTCATCTCTCCAGCACCAGATGGACGGTGCCCTCAGCTGTGTCTGGCTTTTACATGGGTGCTGGGATGAAACTCAGGTACTCAAGCTTGCATAGCAAGCACTTTACTGACCCCACCTAGCCTCTTCGCCCAATACTGCTTATCTTTGGTGAGATGCTGTGTGGCGCATTTCCTTCTTCATACTTTACTGTGTTTCCCAAACTTCCCACATAGGACATGCATCACTTCCCCCATTCAGGAGAGAAAGGAATGATTCTATTTACTCAAAGCAAATGAGCAGACTTTGGGGCACCACAAATTTAAAAGAAGAGCCCTAGAGCTCTCTAGGGTAGCTTTCACCCAATGAGACAGACCAACTGTGACTGCAGGAAAACCAAACAACTGCCCAAAGTAGAAAACTCTGCCAAGTGGAAACCGTGAGCGGTTCTGTCAAGATTGCTGCTTCTCCCTCTGCTGTTATTCCCAAAGGTGGTGGAGTGAACGACCCTTTCCACACGTTCTAGCAAATGCTGTGTTTGTATTAGTTCAGGCAACAAAGACATCACTCAGGTTCAATGCTTAATTCCCATTGTACTGATGGCAGGCAGGGCTGCAATAACATGTCAACCCCCGGTTCCCACACACATGCACAGAGTGATGGTTGAAAAATGAATATTGGGTTTTCTCCCAAATTTATAAGATGTAATTGAGAAAAAATTATGTATTTAGAGTATTTTTGTTAGTCACTGGGAGAAACCATTTAAAAGGGGAGAAAGATGTATTTGGATTCATGGTTTCAGAGTTTCCAGTCCCTGATCAGCTGATTCCAACATGGGCCAATATGAGGCACAGCGTCATGGTCAAGAGCAGGTGTCAGGGGAGGCTGCTTTCTCCATGGTAGTCAGAAAGCAGAGAATACCAGGGCTCAGGACAAAATATGCCAAGTGAAGCTCCAGGGGCCTACTTCTTCCAACTGGACTTTACCTTCTAGTTCACATCATCTGACAATGTCACCAAATTATAAATCCCCCGAGGAATTAAAAGAGTCCTCCTGATCCAATCATCTCTCGATAATTGGATCCACCAGAGTAAATGAGATCTCTTTCTGGGGTGATACTTTAGATTTAAACCATAAGAATCATACACTGTGGTTGCTTGATACACGGTTCACATTGAAATGACTGCTGGTAATATCTAATATATGTGTCGCCTTGCACATGTACTAGATTTGTGTGCATTTGTGTGCTCACAGAATTGCTCTCTGCAAATTCCAAGTACATAGCACATGTAATACATAGTGACTATGGTCACACCCCATATACTAGGTGCTTGGCACCTATTCACTTCATAACTGAATTCAAATCTCTCTTTTTCTCCTACTCATATGTCCCTAGTAATCAACATACTACTGTCTATTATGAGTTCACTTTCTTGTTATTTCCAGATATTAGTGAGATCATGAAATAATCACTTTTCTGTGTCTGGCTAAGCATCCCTCCAGTTCATCCAAGTTGTTGCAGATAGCAGTGCTTTATCCCCTATTTTTAGAGTTTAATTATATTTCAGTGTTTCTTTGTGCATATTGATGTGTGCATCAATGTATGTGAGCACATGTCAGTGTGTGTATAATTGCCTCTGTGTGCATGTATGCACACGTGTGTGCATTTTATTATCCATTTATCTGTTTACAGACATTTAGATATTCTGTTTTTGCTATTGTGAATTATGCTGCAACAATTATTAAAGTGAAGATATTTCAAAATAACAATGTTATTATCTCCTGTGACTGCACACATATAAGTAGGATTCTGATTCCTGGATTATAGAACAATTCTATTTTTAATTTTTTGAGGAATTTCCGTATCATTTTCAATGATGGCTATACCAGTTACATCCCACCAACAGTATTCAAGGATTCTTTTTCTCTACCTCCTCCTAACACTTGTGACATATTTATCTTGACTTTCTTTTCCTTTTCACACTCCCATGTGAATTTTGTGGCATTTGTACATATGTATAAGTGTGTTAGCATGTGTGTAGGCACACGTATGTGCATGTACGTGGGGGCATGATATTGATAGTGGAAATCGTCCTCCACTACTTTTACATCTTATTTTGTGTCTGAGCTTCTAGTCAAATCCAGAGCTTGTCTACAGCATGAGTATGGCTAGCCAGTTTACTCTTGGGATTCTCAATCTCTGCCTCCCAAGGCTGGAATCGCAGGCAGGCTGCCACTCCTACCCAGCATTTTACAAGGAATCTGGGGAATCAGAAGGCTGGTCCTTTTGTTTACATTACAAGCACTTTAGTGGATAAAACATCTCCCCAGCCCTTGAATTACTGATTAGAGCCTTACATAATTATATAATAGATGTATATTTGATATCTCATAGTAATTTGATTTGCAGTTCATGTATGGTGAATGATAGTATCTTTTCTTATATCCATTGGTCATTTATATGTCTTCTCTTGAGAAAATGTCTGCTCAGGTCCTTTGTGCTTATTTTCCTATTAAGTTTTATGAACCCTTTATATCCTTTGGATAATGCATTCTGTAGGTTATTTTGTTTTGACACTTTTCATTTCGTTTTCTGTCTTTTTGGTGGGACGTCATTGGCAAGATCCATGTGAAAGACCTTCCTCCTAGATTTTCTCCTAAGAGTTTCACAACTTCTGGTCTTATATCTGGGGATTAATTCATCTTTAGTTTACACTTATATATGGTATAACAGAAGGGCAAACCATCTTTTCTTTCCTCCACATTTTCCTAACCTATTTATCCTAGTCTATTCTAGTCTTATTGTACATTCTTGTACCTTTGTCAAACCTGCATGAATGGATTTATTTGTGTCTTTTCTATTCTATTCTATCAGTCTATACTTCTGTTCTCTTATGTCAAAATCATACTGTTTGGGTTATTACAGCTTCATAATGAAGTCTAAAATCAGAAAGTATGATGTCCTCAACTATGTTCTTGCTCAAGACTGCTTTGCTTTAGAAATCTTGCGGCTCCATACATATTTTAGGATTTGTATTTAGGATTTGTATTGTAAAAACTGTTGGAATTTTGATAGGGATAGAATTTCATCTGTGCATTCTTTGAGTCATAGAGACATTTTGGCAACATTAGCTATTCCAGTTCATGTATGAGTTATATTTCTTTTTATTTGAGTCTTCTAAAATTTATTTAATCAATGTTATATAGTCTTCAGTAAACAGCTCTTTTACTATTTGGTTCAAGTTAGTCCTAAGCTTTTCAATCTTTTTTTTTTCATGGCATTGTAAATGATGTTGCTCTTTTGATTTGTTTTGGACAGTTTGTTGTCAGAAACATGACAGATTTTTGTTTTGCTTTGCTTTTTTGACACAAGGTCTCATGATATAACCCAGACTTGTCTTGAACTTATAATCTTTCCACCTTAGTCTACCAAATGTTGAGATGGCCTGACTTCATGGCTGATTTTTGTAAGCTAATTTTCTTTCCTGCCAGTTTGAGGAATTCATTTATTTTATCTAACACTGACTTGGGGTACCTTCAGAGATTTTTTTTAGCATCTAACATGTCATATTCAGATGAAGGCAATTTTATCGTTTCTTTTCTTGTTCAGATGATGTTTACTTCTCTCTTTTGTCTAAGTCTTTGGTCAGAATCTTCAGTGCTATGAACAGAACAACCAAGAGGCATCCTTGTCTTCTTTCTGTCTTCAACTAAAAACTTCCAACATCTTACCTTTGAATATGGTGTTTGCTGTAAGTTTATGAAATAATGTTATTTTGTTATTCCTTTTACATCCAACTGTTTGAAAGATTTATTTTCTTCATGAAAGGAGACTGAATTTTCTGCCTATACTTAGATGATTATACTTGGTCATTATGGTCTGTCATGTGATTGTCCTTTAGGACATATCTTCATATCCCAGATATAAACTCCACTTCATCATGGTGTACAATCATTTTATTACATTATTGAATTTTATATGCTTGTATTTTATTGAGGATTATTATGATTTTTTTCTATCACACAATCGTGCCTATATTTTCAAGGAGAACAAGAACCTCCACTGAGTCAACAGTTGCAGAGAGTTCAAGCTGACTCAATGTAGGGTCTTCCATCCTTCCTACTGCTCTGTCTCCCTTCTCCTCTCCCCTGTAAGTAAACAGCTTGGCAAGTTGGAAGGACTAGGAATGAGCATGCACTTAAGCTGTGGGGTAAAGAATGCAGAGCGAATCCTAATCAGCATCTCTTTCAACCATTTGCATGTATGCAAAAAACTTCTTCAAGGAGCTGAGAAGGTCATCCAGAGGTGTGATGAATGGGGGTCCACTGGGAAGCTCATTAGACTGGGAGATGACTTCGTGTCTGCCCCAGGTCCTGCTTTCATTACTTGGAGGACCACGTTTGTAAACCTCACTGTCGGGGACCCATACTTCATAGGAGTGCCCACTGTCCTTTCCATTTTATGCTGTAAACGGAAGTTGGAGGAGGAGGCCTGGCAAAGCCCATTACTCACTTTTAATGAGACAGCCAGGGAAATAAATTGGCATATGTTAGCAAAATGGCTCATCAAGGTGAGTAATTATCCTCATGACTGGGGCAGTATACCATCCGATGAAAGAATGTACCCCTCCTCTCTCCCTGGGTGCTGGCTCTTGAAAGTAAGGACAAGAGGCCAAGTGGAACTTGACCACAGACCACAGATGCCTCCTCTAACCTGGACTACTATTTACCATGGACTCTACATATTCCAAAGGTTTATGAGGATGGAATGAACAACTGAGGATAGGTAAATACAAACCAGAAGAGAAAAACATAGTACTTATTCATATTTTACAGAGGTGTGTGTGTGTGTATGTGTGTGTGCGTGTGTGAGAAGTGTGAATATGCCAGCCTTTCACAGCTTGCAGAAGAAGCTATAGGGAGTGGTTCTGAAGGCTCTACTAATTAAGCATATCTTCTTTTTGATCCCGAACCAAACTGTTGCAGTTTCTCTTCTCTATGGCTGTGAGACAACACTGAGATCTGTGCATCTTCAAGGGAAAAAGAAACTTATTTGCCTTGTGGTTCCAGACGGGCTATAGTCTTTTATGGCAGAAAAGGCATGGTGTGCAGCAGAAACTGGACGTGGCTCAGGTCCCTACAGTCATCATCGGAGGCAGAAGGAACAAGTCAACTGCAAGAGCAGGTCAGAGTAGGTCTATTCACCCTCAAGGCCCATCCCCTGTGATATGCCTTCCAGCAGCATGGCTGTGCCTCCTAAAGGTGCCCTGATCCTTCCAAACATTAACATCAGTTAGGGTTGCAAACACGTGAGCCTGTGGGGGATCATTCACATTCAAATCATGACACAAACTTTCACTAAATTCTAACATTCTCTTATTTTCTTTGCTGCATACTGATCGTCTGCCTCTAATGATGTCCAGGTATACAATTCTTATTCTCATGTCTTTTAGCCTTTTATAAGAAAGGCTGTACTCCTGTCATATGAATACTACTTTGTCTATCAGATAAACCAACTGGCAGGTTATTTCAGTGTAGAGAAGAAGCTGTTTCCTTAGTTTCCATCCTCTGTGGAATGTACTATATAGCTCTCAGGATGCAGAAGAGTAAGTTTCCCTCTGGTTGTAACATCGAGAATTGTTTGTGAAGACTTGAGAGTAGATGACTGAATTGTTTTCCTGCAGACATTAGGTACCAAGAGGCTCAGATCTAATTCACTGCCTAACTCTAGTTAACAGCATAATTCACATATGGATTTCCTTCTTCATGCTCTTATTTTTTTACTACATGTTCATCACATGTACGGTTCTATGTGGTAGACCTGTGCTTTTTGTGAGTTCTAATCTATGTCCATCCCAAATCCAGTATCAATCCTACCATGTTTCAGGTCTTTTGCATCTTTGCATGGTGCTTAAATGGTATTTAAATCAAAACTCACCCACTAATTAGCAGTGTACTTGGCAAAGATTACCATTCCATTATAATCAAAGCATGAAAATTATAGTCAAAGTGGACTTTGCTGATTGGGCCTCTGGCTGTGTGTTCACTTTAATCAGATTCATATTGATGGTGATGGGAAATTTCCAAACAACTTTGTGAGACCGTTTCCAGTTCAGCTCAGTCTGGGAGGAAGCCATGGGGTAGGAATTCTCAAAGGGAAATGGCAAGAACTTTAAAGATTTCCTAATAGAATAGAACAATAGCTCAAAATCTCTACCTTGTGGTTAGTTAGCATCTTTTGAAAGGTGGAAGCAGGTTGTTATAGTAGTGACTGCTGGGGGCATTGTTATATTATAGCTTGTTATGTAGGGGCAGGACCTGGATAGGGCCAAGGTGGCATCATGACTCACACTTGGACATAACTGGGAAATTCTAGCAGGAAATCTAATACGATGTGGCACTGTGAAATCTATGGACTGTGTTCACTGAGGTTTCTGAGGATTCTCAAAAGTTCTTCAGGACTGGCAGATCTCCAACCATATGGAGGTCATTTTCTCAAGTGAAGCTCTAGGTCACAGAGCCTCAATCAAAGATAAAAGGGGGGGTGCCACTGTTGAGTGCCTCAGGGTCCCTGTTTGGCCTTCAGAGTAGGGAGGGTAGATTTGTTTCCCTGCCCCCATTATGGTTCTCATGGATTCTCACCATTTCTGTCGATGGCAAAAGGCACATCCGTTGTGACGATCTCATAATTGCAAATCTGGCTGTATTGGGGCGAGCAGTCCTCGTCGATGGCTTCTACTTGAAGGATGCTGTCGTAGATCTTGCCCTCAGTGACAATGGCCTTGTAGGCTGGTTCTTTGAAGGTCGGAGCGAACTCATTGACATCCTTCACCTGGATGTGGACCACAGCCCTGGAACACACATCAGAAAGAAGGGACCATGGTAAAGAAGGACTCACACACTCCTCCCACAGACTCGTAGCCCGGTGCCAAGGGAGGGAAGAGACCTCAAGTCATCAGGCAGTCATTCGAGTCCTCTGTCCTCCCTTCTCCTGGGAACCATTTTTCACCCTTGCCTGATGCTGTGAGAACCCACCACAGTGATTCCTCCCCATTCTTTGTCCTTCCCTTTGCAACTTTAGACTACACATTCCTTTTTATCTGAACCAGACTCCACAAGGGCAAAGGCAGAGGGGAGAATGACTGTGAGAGAGGGAAAGACGCGGCCTTATAGAAACCTAGAGGGAAAGTCCCAACCAGATCTGTGGGGAGAGATGAGCTTGGAGGTTTACTAGCACCAGCTGCATCTGAACTAGGTCCTTCATGGTGGCTCAGGGGTGTCTGCTAGGCAAGAAGAGCAGACAGAGTATTCCTGGGGTGGAATCAGTTAGTTCAAACGTTTGTGCGGACTGGAGAACTGGGAGGTCATACAGCAGAGATGGGGCGCCAGGTGTTCCCCACAGGAAAACATATTTAAAGGATACTCTGTGAGTGCAGTAAATGGATTGGACGGCTCAGGAAGAAGAGGGGTCGTGTCAGGAAGCTCTGCAGGATACTCACTTGTGCGACTTCTTCCAGGCTGCCTCCTGAGGCCCCGCGCCGCAGTCATAGGCCTGGATGATGAAGGTGTATTCCTTCTGCAGCTCACAGTCGATGGGGCTCTTGGCACGGAGCCGGCCCTCCCCAGATGTCTTGTTGAGCACCACAGCCTCAAAGGGCAGCTCTTGCCCGTGGATCTTGAATGCACAGATTTCCCCTGCAGAAGGAGAGGACGGTGAGGGTGAATGCTGGGATTCGCCAGACGAAGAGAATGTCTTGCTGGGCCGGATGCATAAACTCAGTCCTCAGGTTTCTTGGTCTCCAGAGGTCCGGGTCTATGCATGCATTTCAAGGAGGGTAAAATGTGAGGGTTTAATCCATGGGAACATCACTCAGCAGATCCATCCCAGTGAGAAAAAAAGGGAATCCTCGTGTTCGGGAGTGATTTTCCCAGTTTCCCAACAGGATTCTCCTTGCCCTGTGCCGTGTGGGATTAAGGAATTTATCAACAGTCAAAAGACAAATGACTGCTGAGAGAATGAACCAAAGACTAATCTTTATGCAGCTTTTGGCCCCATGACACCATCCTCACGATATGCTTGACGGTGTATAATACTTGTATGGCGTGGACCACTCATACACGCACAACCAGGAGTTTGTTACAAGTACAAAGTCCCAGGAGCATCAGACTTGCGACATTGTGTTCAACCCCTCCCCCTCCCCCGAATAGGACCGGCTCTCCAGTTTTGCTCTTCTCTTTCCTTACCTCTTTGCTTTAAACATAAGGCATTGCTGCAGCTGAAGTCACGTGTCCTCCCGTGCCCTCAATTATGTCTATCATGCACACACACACACACACACACACACGCACACACACACACGCAAGCATAGGAAACTATTGGGAAAGGCAATTTTCTCCTTGAAACAGTGGGAGCGAATCTCTGTGAGTCCAAGATTCCTTGTGGCATTTGAACAGCTAACTTCTTAAAGAGCTGAACATGTGGTAAAATTAGTAACATTTCGCTCCTTTGAATGGGCTAATGTTTATTATAACTGTTTTTCTGCATTGAAATTATAAGGCTAGGGCCGGAGAGATGGCTCAGGGGTTAAGACTCTGCCTTGCAAGCAGAAGGTCATGAGTTCAGATCCCAGGTCCCGTGTAAAAAAAAAAAACAGGGGGAAATGGCGGTGGCTTGCATTTCCAGTCTTTGTGGGTGGAGCCTGGAAATACCAGAGTGAAGCAAGAAAGAGGTTGAAGCAATCCAGGATAATTCCTGAAGCCACCCTTGGTCCTCCACATGGACATACAGTGCCCTCTGATACATACACACACACCCCCACACACATACACAAAATAAAGTATTTAAAAAATTATAAGGCTATGAGCATCTTTCTTTTTCTTCTCTCCAATGATAAAAATGTATTTCTTCAGCTTTAACTGCAAGCAAGCGCTGTACTAAATACTGCAAAAATTGCTGAAAACTGGGGCCTGCCCTCTTGCAGTCCTGAGAGTTTACGGACTCAAAGGGAAAAGCTATGCCTGCTCAGAGGTTGTTCACTGTGCAGAGGGGTGTGTCAGAACCTGTGAGATGGACAGAGCAGTCTGGTGCTGGCTACCGAGTGAAAGAGAAGCTCGGAGCTGAGAGGCTGAGAGTCTTGGGTTCAAATTCCACTTACAGCACAATGGATTTAAGGCATAGGATAAGCTTCTCTGGGTCTCAGCTGTGCCACTTCGCTGGTTTAGGAGATGACGTGGGGGAGGACATCTCCTATGTGATGCTTCCCCCTTGGTCTGACAAGGCTTCAGCTAATTCTGTCTGGACCAGGGAGAGGCAAGTGAAGTGTCTAGGGGTTACCTGGTCGTTTCACTTTAGCCCAGACCCTGTCAAGCTGACTGTAAGAACTAATCTGTGATCTCATGGTTGCATGCCTGCTTTATTGGGCCTCTATCTAGGCAATCTCATTCGACCTTCATCACAAATCTGCAAACTTAGGTGAATCGTTCTTGTTTTGTTGATGTTGCTGTAGCTGTTGAGATAAGGTCTTGCTTTCACTCCTAGACTGAATGTAAAAATCATTATGTCGCCCAGTTGACTCTGACCTTGTGATCTTCCTACCTCAGGCTCTCAAGCCGCACAGGATTATAGGGCTGTACCACCACATCTAGCTCAAATTTATACAAATGAGAAGGAGGAAGAAGACAGGAGGGCGATCAGGAAAGTAATTACTTGTGTCGCAGTCACAGAGGTAAAGATGGATATTAATCCTAGATATGGAAGAGTCACAAACCAGTGTGCTTTCCACCTTACCACTCTATCTCCAACAGGCCAAAAAGACATTTAAGGAGACCCCTCAATGATCCCCCTGAGAATGAGCCACCTTCACATTCCAATTCAATGCGTAACTCAGGAGAGAAGGCCTTCATTTTTTACATACAGGAAGCATGACTTGATCTCTTACTAACAATGTTTTCTGAGACATTCAATCAATATCAATCTCACCTGTAGGCTTTTACTTTTCTTATTATTTCTTTGATCTTTCAGCTTCATGATGAATATTCTATTCTCACTACCCTCCCCCTCGTCCTGGCCATTCCTCAATGTATTTGCAGAATAATGAGCAGGACAGGCAGGTTGCAGCTGGGATCTAACTGGAACAGGTTCCCATTAGCTGTTGTGGCTCAACGCTCGCTGCCCCTCAATTGCTTCTTGTGAGCGAGCTTATTTCTGCAGTCTTTTGGGGGAGTGCATGTTTCATCTGATCCTGGAGTTTAATGTTTGGTCTGCATTTGCTAAGGTCGGGTAGATGAAACTGTGAAGTGCCTGCTTTGTGATTCTATCCCAAGATCAACGGCCCTGTGAGAACGGCTAGTGTACTCAGCCTGGTTCTGGGGCATTCTCTGGAGTGGCCAACCACCATGATTACAAGGCTAATCAGGCCATTTCTCCTTGAAGAGCTAAGTTAAACCTAAAATAGATGAGGGTAATTTTCTGCTAGAAGCAACTGATCACAACCAAAGTAGTTCTGAAGACTCAGCAGTCCTTAAGAAGGGTAAAGGGAGGAGGAGAGAAAGGACAAAGAGAGGATTCAGCAGGGAGACAAGTAAACTTGGCATCACTTGTTTCCATCTCAGCTTGATGCAATTCAGAGCAATTGATATATTATTTATGTATTTATTTATTCATCACGCGTGCGTGGGTGTGTGTGTGTGTGTGTGTGTGTGTGTGTGTGTGTGTGTGTGTACCAGCAGGCACTGTGTGTCCCTGTGGAGGACCAGAAGTGACTTCAGGAACTATTCTGGATTGCTTTTACCTCCTTTTTGCTTCACTCTGGGATTTCCCAGACTTCCCTGGGGGCTAGAAGTGCAGGCTGCTGTTGTCTCGGCCCGGTGTTTTTACAGGGGACCTGGGATCTGAACTCAGGACCTTCTGCTTATGAAGCAGAGTTTTAACCTTCTGAGCCATCTCTCCAGCCCAGGAATTGACATTTTTGAGGGTCAACTATAATGGTTTGGTTATGAAGCACCCCCAGAAGACTCACATATTGAAGGCTTGATCACTGTCAGGGGCGGGACCTTGTGAGGTGGTTAGGTCACAATGGACCGAACTGCATGGACAGATTAATAATCCAATGGAGTTCAAAATTGAATGAGCTCAGGAGAAAGATCTAAGGAACTAGGTCAGTGGGGGAACACCCATGAAGAATACCCTTGCTCCTGCTCCACTTTGCCTTCTTGCTGTCTTTCCTAGACACCATGAAATAGCAGCTTGCCCCTCCTACTTGCACCCAGCATGCTGTTAGGCCTCAGTTCAGGCCCAAAGCAACAGGGCCAGGGTCCTCTGAAATCCTAAGCCAACATAAACTGTTTCTCTTCTTGGAGGCTTTCTCAGGTATTTTTATCAAAGTGATAGAAAGCTGACTAATGTATCGAAAAAGCCCAGTCATTTTACAAGGCTAGAGACCCAAAGACAAATGGCTTGAGTACCTTACAATACAAGGGTCACATGTTCTCAAGTGGTCCTTACTCAATAGGAAAGATGCACAGACAGACAAGGTCAAGTGCAAGGATCACCTAGCTTTTCACCAACCTGGACGAAAGAGAATGTGGCCATTTAAGAACACAGCCTAAACTTCGGAAGAGCCTCATATCTCTCACTTTCCACCAGATATGTGTGTTCCTGATGTATGAGCATCTTCCTAAGTAAATCTATTGGTTCACTTTGTAAATATTTATTAGAAATCAGTCATCAGTAATAAAAGATACCGGACCTAGTAATAAGCAGTTCCTAGCTTGTATGCTGCTGCTTGAAGTCCAGGGAAAGAAGCAAGTAGTTGCATGCCTAGGCGAGGGGTCAGGAGTGTGACATCCACGTAGGCACAGTGCCAGAGTTCTGCTCTCGTCCAGCCATACGACAGTCTTGCCTAACCATGTGAATCCTATGCCAAGACTGTAGGGAGAGGCTCTGGCCGCAGGAAGGGAGAACAGTGTGCATTGGGGGCCTTCAATAAGAGAAGAACAGAGAGTCCAAAACCACAGGGCCCTGAGGTCCAGCTTGTAAGAGCATGTCCTGAGAACAGCTCATCTGCTCAGAGTGGCGCTGAGCCTGGTTTAAATCTCTGCTGCCTTTTGTCTTGTGATTCTTAATTATCTTTGCTCATATGTGTGAAGGAATCTTATGAGGCAGCAGAGAATGTCATGAGCCAAGAAGATGAGCCCTGGATGCTTGTCTGCTGTATCTTGCTGCCCATGTATGTGGCATTCAAAATACTCCATGAACACAGATTCCTAGTGGACTTGAGTATTGAGCACGACTGAGAAGAATATGGGCAAATGCTATATCTTCAACTGAGTTGGGGTTTAATAGCTCTCTGGATGGCTTTTCTTTCAGCCAGAAACAAAATTGTTTTCATGTGGAAGGAAGCCAGGACCAAGGACCCTGTTCGATGCTTGCTTTCTCATTTACTTCTGAGATCAGTCAATCACTTATGTTCAAAGTGATGGCAGAGACAGAAAGGGAAAGACAGGAGAATCCCCCTCTCTCTTCTTTTTCTCAGTCCCTTTCTATCAGTAAGACAAGAGGAGACAATTATCAGTATATGTGTATATACCAAGACGTGAGATAAAAGTATTGATTTTACTCGTGTAACATTCACGTCACTGAGAATTAAATATGCAGGCAAGAGTGAATTACAAATGCAAGTTCTGAAATTTTGGTGAGTGTATACACCGGTTTAATGTTTGTGTTTAAAATGGCACTGCTTAAGAGATAAAATGGTTAAATTCAAGCTAATAGTTGAAAGTTTTTTTCGGTATTTAGGACTATGGCATATAGAAAATGAAAAATACTGCAAATTAATAGAAAGATAAAGATAGAAGAAATGGAAAATTCCAGGGATGGTGTTCTGGAAAGAAGGATATACACACACATACACACACACACACACATACACACACACACACACACACACATGGAAAGAAGGATACATATATATACACACACATGTATATATATGTATTTGTGCATATATATGTGTATATGCATATATATGTCTGCATGTAAATGTGTATATGCACATATGCATGCAGGCATGAATAAGTGAATGTGGGGGACAGAGGTCAATTTTGAGGGTCTTTCCTGATTGCTTTGTACCTTATTTCTTGCAACAGAACCTGGTCAGAGCTCATAGATTAAACTAGGCTGCTGGCCAGTGAGCTCCAGGGATGCACCTGTCTCCACCTCCTTTGCTTCCACCAACACTGGGTTGTGGAACATAACCAAACCCTGAATAAGATACTGCTCAGTGTGCGACACATTGAGTTACATTGTACTTTTGTAAGTAGGATTGCTAGAATTTGTTATTAATAAAACTCTGTGTGTGTGTGTGTGTGTGTGTGTGTGTGTGTGTGTGTGTGTGTATGTGTGTGTTATTGGCAGGTAGCAATGTACTTGAAAGCTAAAAAATAGTCTGCAGATTCAATAGTCTCCAGATAAGATATCATGGTAATGTTGCTTTTCAGCATGCTTCTTGAGTGGTTCTAGCTATTGTTCCAGGACTGAGTGTGGCATGCACAGCTAAGCGGGTGCACCATGCGGCCGCAGGTTGAGTGACAACAGGAAAGCACTGGGTCTCCAGGTGGCAGATTCTACACACTGTGGCTGAAGTCAGTTTTATCAAGAACCCCCTAGAGGACCAGACCCGAGCCCCCCATCCTGGTTCCTACCCTCAGTCCTTGTGCACGGTTCACAATTCCATTCTCTTTATCCAGACTCCAGCAGAAATTGAAATAGATGTCTTCAATCTGGCATAAGATTCTTTGGGGAAAATGTCTTTAAATTGATTTTTTAAGAATATTTCACTCCTACACCCGAACAATGTATTGTATTGATTCCATTTTTTCAGGTAAGGAAACTGAGTCTCAGAGAGATTATTAAATGGCATGCTTCAAGCTTCCTTTGACGATCAGGAGTAGATCAGGACTGGGATGTAGGAGAAGATCAGGACTGGGATACTGACCTCTGGCTTTAAACCTGGCATCTTTTTTGCTCTTCCATGTGGCTTAGGACTGAGTTTCTATGATGTTCCAGAATAGTGGGTCTCCAGGTTCAGTCTGTGCACACATTGCACCCACAGCTCTTTCTCTGGGGTCCGCAAGGTCAGAATGACCATCGCATTAACACTAAGATGCTATTTGTCTCTGTCCTGGTGGCTTGACAGCAACAGTGCGCAATGGTGCTGGAGGCTTAGCAGCACCTGACTGCGTACTTCTCCACAAAAGCTAACTTCCCAGGACTTAGCCATGCAGTAAATAACATCAATTTTATTAAAGTTAATAAGCCTCAACCCTGGAATTCATTTCTTGTTCTATTGTTATATTTTTAAAATTTGTTTTAAGTTTTTTTATATGTGTGTATGGACTAGAAGCATGTGTGTATGTATGTTTGCATATGAGTAGGTGCATATATGTGCATGGGAGATGCACATGTATGTGAGTGTAAGTGTGTGTGTGTGTGTGTGTGTGTGTGTGTGCGTAGGTCCGAGAGTGATATCTCTTGTCTACTTTATTGCTTTAACCCTGGATCTCTACGTAAACCAAGAATGTGACACTCACGCTAATCTGGTTAGCCACATTGCTCTAGGGATTCCCAAGGCTCTGCCTTCCAGGCCTGGAATTATAGGAAGGCCTCTGCTCCCACCATCACTTTACATGTGGAATGTGCGGTTCTAAACTCCAGTCTTTTTGCTTGTGTGGTAAAATACAACTGTTCACTCATCTCTCCTGCCCCCTGTTGTTTTAAGATAAGAGTTTCACTATGTTAGCCAGGTCATTATCAAACTCATGATCCTCCTGTTTCCTCCCCCCCCCTTCTGACTGCTATCATGATATGGCATAACACATGTTCTGTTACCATGTGTCTTTATAATGTTCTATATGACAAAACTGGAAGTGTATGACATCCTTTTTCACATAGCAGGTATGTTGAGGTGTCTCTCGGAAAGCAATCATATGTATGAATTAAGTTGTGAACTAAACTAAAACTTTTGGTTTTCATGGAGAACTAATTTATTTATTAGAAAAACTTGTTCCTGCCACAGTGAGTTTAACAGTGCACCAAGACGTTAATATTTTTCTGTTGAGATGGGCAATGATGATAAAAGTCACTTTTTGATAGTACATAATCAAATATGTCCCATTTTGAAGACCCTTCTTAGTTATGAGCCAATATCTAACCAATATCCAACGAATAGCATTGCAATTACATGATTTAAAGTATGAGCTAGACCAATGGCTTTTAATATAGCAGTGTGCAGTAGACTACTAGATTTCTCTAAATACATATTAGAAACCTAACTTTCAAAATGATTATATGAGAAGGCACGGTCTTTAGGAGGCAGTTATTATAGGTATGTAATTCTTTTTTTTTTGCATCAATCGATCTTTAATGTCCAAAAGAGGCATGGATGCAGAGCATAGATGTGGCAGGGTCACAGCCCTGCTCCAGAAATGACAGACGAACAAAAACTAGACGATGTCAACTGGCCAGAATCTGGGAGGGCATGGACAAACACAGATTTGGACATTCATTAAAAAAAGCCTAAAATCAAACACTCAGTCTTATACCCAATGAAGGGTTCAAAATGGAACTCAATCACTACCCCAGTTCCCACCCTCCCCTTGCCAGCACTAGGTATGTAATTCTTAAATTGATGTTCTAAGGATTCCACCTCGTGAATAAGGTTAGGGTAGGTTCCAGAGGGATCTCTTGCCCCTTTGCTGCAGAAGGTTACAATGAGAAGGTTTCTGATGAGGAAATGGGGCTGCAGCAGACACTGAGTCTTCCAGCATTGTGATCTCAGAATCCAGAGCTATGAGGAATGTATTGCAGTCATCAAGAGGGGTGAGAATATGAAATTTGCTAGTAAATGGATGGAACTGGAAAACACAGTATTAATCTAGGTATCTCAGACACAGAAAGACAAACACTCTATGTTCTTTCTTAAATGTGGATGCTAGCACTTTCTATTGTTTACATGCAACCATAGGGGTGATAGGGTCTCATTCTCCTATCACATCGTTGTAATAAATACCTGACCCAAACAACTCAGTTGGAAAAGGGGGATTTTATCCAGCTCACCATTCCAGGTGTGAGTTCGTCATGGCAGAAGAGGCATACCAGCAAGAGGTAGCTGGCTCCACTCCGCATCCAAAGTCAGGAGCAGAGGAGAGGAAGAACCAATGAGGTCTCCCAGCTCACCAGCACTCAGCTTAATGTCTTGCACAGCACACAGAATAGCACCGCCCACAGTGGACAGGTCTGCCCACCTCAACCAGAGCAATCAAGATGATCTTTTAGAGGCTTGCTAGAGGCTTCCCTTAACTAAATAATTCCACATAGATGTGCCCTGAGGCCCGACTCCCATGGGTCAAGTTTACAACTGAGACTACCTGTCCCATGTATGCTGTTTCAGCAGCCCAAACAGTATGTGAAAAGTACATCAATTTAATTTCTTATTCTTCATTATATTTATCTTTTACTAATGGAGTTCTACTACATGTAAAAAATATGTATAATTATCAGAGGAGATTATTAAAATATTTCTCCCTTTTCTAACTGCATAACTCTTCTTTCTAATTGCCATATTTTCTTCATGTACTTCAACCAAAATTACACATCTAAATAACATAATAATGCATATTTGTCAAATCATGTTATTTATGCTAACTTGTAATGAGTGCATTATTGCTATTTTAAGTGAATAAATATGCATTCCCAGGCTGAGTTTCTAAAACAGTAAATATTGAGAGAAAATACATAGAAAGAATACTACTTGGGGGTGCTTATTAATGTTTAAGAATGTAAAGAGGTCAAGAAATGAAAGGACTTGGGAACTGTTATGCTTACAGTCTACCAGTTACTTGCCACATGGTTCATTAGGTCATGACTTGCTCCTGATATACAAATATGACCCATCACCTTGCACAGAATTCATAACCTCATGTCAGCCCAGTTGTCCTTTTAACTCACAAGTGGGGCACTGGCAAAAATTCCAAGCAGACCTTTACATCTGTGGAAAAAATGCTGGGGAAGGGGACTCCATGTCCACATCTTCATATCAATCTAGGACCAACCAGGTTAAGGTGGCTTCTAACTCTACGGCTCCCTCTGTGACCTTGGACAATGTGCCTAATTGCTCATTTGCAAAATGGGGTACTATCAAGATAGTTACCTTGTACAGCTGTTTGGAAGGTTGAATGAATCTGTGTATGCAAATCCCCTTGTGATTGGAATGGAGTAAGCCTCACGGAGCGCTCACTCTGATCTATGTCGTTACATCAAGGAAAAGTCACAGGACTCTGGTAAATACCCTGCTGCTGCCTGAGGACTGAAGAAGGTACACGGGAAGAACATTCAGTCATCAGAAATACCTCAAGTGCATGTCAGATATGTCATCAAGAAAAATATGGCTCTTGTAAGTACCTTACACCCACTGGCCACAGCTCACATGCATTTTCCCCAGAATGTCATTGTCCAATGACAATGTCTTAGAATTTGCATGATATCAGCACTGTCACAGAAAGAAGTTTAATGTGGGAGATGACAGTGCTTGACTATTCTTGCTCATCACGTGACTGGGGTTTGCTAGTGGCCTTTTCAGTAACTGTTAGAGGAACTAAATATGCTGCCCTGAACAGACTGTGAACCTTTTTACCCCAATGGCTATAATGTCCCCTTAAAAACTGCACCATAAATATGAAGCTTGTCCTTTAACATGAACATCTGGCCAGAGCCACGCTCCCAGATAGGAGAGGAAAAAATGGGTCTCAGGAAACCACCTCTTCCAGATTGGTGAGGTCCTTCCAGAATTTGACACCTGGTTCTCAGCTGCACAGCCTTCCCTTGTGCCCAGGTGGCAAATTGTCAGCTGGGTACAGGAAGACTTTCAGTGACTAGCACAGCTCTCCACAGAATCATCTGCAGTCACTTTAAGTATAATACGTTAGGAAAGGACAAATGCTAATCACATCGAGGGGTAATCATCCTCAGAATATCAAATTAGAGTTGAATTTAGAAAGAAGTTTATGCTGAAAAATAAACTGTCTTTAAGCCCTCCTGCTTCAAATTAAAAGCTTATAATCATCAGAAGTCAAAAATTAGGGGGAAAGGTTCATTGATTATCACTTTTATGCCCCCCTCCCAGGTCTGGGAGCGGAACTGTTCAGAAAGGCCTTTCCTGAGTTCTGTATCTCCTCTTCCAAGCTATGTGACCTAGAGGGTGTCCCAGGTTCCTTTTCATCACAACTGGAAATACCATCTATGTCTGCTCCTGAAGATGTCATAGGACCACAATGTCACAGTCAGTGTTCAAGATCGTTGGGAGGTAGGAGGGGCTAGCAGTATTTTATCATATGATTGCAATAAATCCTGCCTTGTGATGGGCAGTAGTTAGATGCATGTTGCCCCCTTCCTTCAATTCCAGTTAGAAGCCAAAGGGAGGTGACTGGTTGTCACCACATTCAACTTTCTTGCTTTTGAGAGCTGAGAAAATGAAAACATTTTCTTTTATTTCAAAAGTCTTTTCCTAAAGCTTTGTGCTGAAATCAAAATCCCCCTCCTTGTGGAAGCCGAACACAAGACATTTTCTGAGAAAATGAAGACAAGGCATTTTCCTTCTTTGGAAATGTCTTCCGGATGAATAAATGATACGAAAACTTCTATATGTGCTGAGAGACATGGGAAGGTCCCACAGCCAGCCAGTCATAACTAGGTCAAGCAGAACTTGAATAGACCTTGAGCGGTCATTTGGGCGGCCTCGTGCCCAGCCTTTCTGCAGATGAAGGGCTTCCATTACAAAAGCCCACTGTAAGGCTCCCTGAGCAAACCTTCCCTGGGTTTAAAGAGCAGAGTAAGATGAAAATGAAGAGTGGTATTGATTTCTAGAAATCACAGCTGCTCACATCTGTGGGTGTTTGCTGTGAGCAACTGCCCACAGTTCTTCTACGCACTGGCCTGTCTGGGTAGACGCTGGAGGCTGCAAAGAAACAGAAACCGTTCTGTTTGCAGATGGAGAAGGCAGACAGGCTAATGTTGGGTGCAGCGATATCCTGCCAAGTTTGAAACTGGCACCTTTTCTGGGTATTGCGGGGACAGGGGATTGAATACATCCAGTCTCAGCTGTCTGTATCATAGAGCAACCCAAGAGGATGCTGTGGATCAGGAAGGAAGAGGGTAGCAGTTTGAAAGACTCTGAGGAGATAAGACCCTACTCTATGGTACAGCATAGACATGCTTCTCTCATAATGGCACTTTAGTGCTTCTATTCCGTGACACTGCAGCTAGTAAAGGTCAGTGCCTAACACCAGTGCCTAATAGATAAGCGTAGATGTGAACTCTGACTCTCCATTTGCCAATTGATACCCTCAAAAGGAACTTCTCTGACCATCACTTCCTCACTTGTGTAACAGGAATAAATCTTCTGGGAAACACACACACACACACACACACACACACATTGTAACCTCAAGAGCTCTTACTATATAGTAAGACCTGGTTTATGCAGATCTATCTCATTTAATTTTCAGAATGTTTTATTAGGAAGCAAAAAGCCAGCAGAAAGGGTCAGGAGAGCAAGCACATGGGCACTTCTCCACTTTCTCCATGTGCCCTCGATGCTACCACAAAGGAGTCCTGAGGATCCATCAGCACCGTTAGATATCGAGGACACAGGTGGAGGGAAGAAGCAATGAAATCATATGGAATAGGAGAGTGGTTGAGTTTGGATTATTGCCTGAAACCCATTTTGGTCAATTCCTACTGGTTATTTAGGAAAATAAAGGATGCTGGGACACATTGGAGAGTAAAAGAGACCCGTATGAACGCAAGGGCCCTTGACTGCCGTCTGGTCAGCATCTCCCTCCTGAAAGGCTGTCTTCGCAGGGACTCCCAGAAGCCCAAGACTGGACACTAGGGGCTCAAGAGGAGGTTTCAGAAACCTCGATAAGGGTATTTGAGGCTCTTAAGACATGAGCGCTGGAAGCTTTCCATTCAAATAGAATTCCTCTATCACGCTGAGAAGTTAGCTCTAGGATGTCTTCAGCATGCAAACAGGAGTCTGACATGGGCTTCAGGATGAACCAGTCAGAAGTTACCTCCTGGCCTTCTTTAGCTCCATTGAATGTTTTAACATTTTATTTTAGCCTTCCTTTTGATTCTGAGTTTTCTTCATCAGTAGCATCTTTGGAATCTCAAAGAGGCTCTGGAAATTTCCGTCAAGGGATTCTTGTTGAACACTCTGCATTGGCTGTCTTCAGTATACAGGTCACTAGATACCGTGTCACTATTGGGCACTCAAAATGTGACGAGTGTGACCAAGCAACCAAACATTACATCTTTAAATTTAAGAGCAGGTACTTTTACATCTTTAGATTTAAGAGTATGAGAACCTTTCAAGTATAAGAATAATTTTTATTCGACTATAAATTATTTGAAATATAAATACAAGTCAAGTGTTTCTGATTACCATTTAGAGAGCAAATCAAGGTGCTCTATATGTGAGCAAATACACACTGGATTAGAAAGACTTTTAAACTGAAGGCTACCTAGGTGTGATGGTGCACAGCTGTAATGCTAGCATTGGGGAGGCTGAGGCAAGAGGATCACCAGTTCAAGATCAGCCTGAGCTACACAGTGAGACCCTCTCTCAATAAAATGAGGTTAAAATGAAGTGTTGAAATAACAATGCCAAGTACTATGAGTTAGATAATGTGTCTAAATAGCATCAATGTCAGCATGTTCTTTTTGTTGATGTAATGTGGCTGCCATAGAACACATGGCTATGTATGTGACTTGAATTCAACACTGCTCTCCAAAATTAATAGCACATATGGTCAAAGGTTAATTTTCACATCGAAGCAAATTAATAGGGAATATCCATAAGGTTATTCTTCTTTCATGTTAGTTTTCAGTTTCCTGCCATAACTGCAGTATTTGGGATAGCTACCTTTTAAAGTAACAGCCTGTTTGACCTTCTACAAATGGGGAAATCTCACCTAACTCCAGACCCCAAAATGGTCATTGCCAGAACTTGAAAGGATTCACTTCTTAATGACTGCTCAGATGGAATTGCGATAAGATACAATCATAGCTTAACACATTCATAAATTTGAAGATTATAGCAAGAGCACATTGATGACATATGACATCAGGTGTGTGTGCGCCAAGAAGTGGCTTTTACATACTCTCAGCTAACATGGAAGTGTCTTGGCCATGGAAGTCTATCTTATAACTTATCTGGAGCCAAAGGAATTGAATAGTAATTTTTTTAAATAGAAATTTATTTAATAAATTAAATACTATTATAACAGACTGTTCAATAGATTAACTTTGGAAAGTAAATACTGAGTTCACGTTCTGTAAACACCCTGGTTGTACTACAATTCAAATTTTTTTAAATTTTTTTATTTATTATTTATTCAATTGTGCGTGTTTGCGTGTGTGAGCGTGTGTGTATGTGTGAGCGCAAGCGCACGCATGTGTGTGTGTGTGTGTGTGTGTATGTGTGTGTGTAGAACCACGGACGAATTCGGGAACCACCTTGGACGCCTCCACCTCCTCCTTGTTTACTCTGCCCCGGGATTCACAGGCTCCGCCCTACCAGGACCAGAAACGCAGGCTGCCCCCGCTTCTGCCTGGCGTCTATACGTGGGGTCTAGGATCCGAACTCAGGACTTTCCGCCTGCAAGGCAGAGGCTTAACTCCTGAGCCATCTCTCCAGCCCCTACAATTCAAATTTATACTAAGTGTCACATGCTGTGCATATGTGACCTTAAAGGGTGGCAGAGGCAAACAAGTGTCCTGGAAACTGTTGTCTGATATAGATAAGTAAACTCCTAACATGAAGAACGTCTCCTTGTAACGTCACAAACCTACAAAAATAGTCTAACAGAGTGGGAACATCCAAGCCTTAGGGCTCAGTTTTTGTTCTAGTGTTTTCTTTCCTAACCACTGTGCGTTATTACTTGCCTTGACCTGGGAATGCTTGCAATTGCACCTGGACATTTATTTATTCATCCTTTTAATTCATATAAGGATTTTTGGATTCAATTATTTAAGAGATGACAGTATGTTTTTGTTTTCTACTATTAGAATGAGAACATTAGGCCTCATTAACGTATCACCATGGAGGAAGAAGGACGTGCTATGTATGGTACGTCAAGAACCTCTCACTCCCAGTTCCTAAGCATTCTGGAAAATGGATAAAAATAGGCAAATTTTTCAGAAAAGCTGAAACTTCCAGAAAGACACTCTGGATGGATCTTCTGATTTGACTCTTGATTTCCAAGGCAGCTTCAGCTCTGCGTGTGTGCGTGTGTGTGTGTGTGTGTGTGTGTGTGTGTGTGTGTGTGTGTGGTTTATCCATGCAGGGCGCCATCTTCAGGCCAAGTCACTAGCTGGCCCACCCTGCACTCAGTCACTAGGCAGATTAAAGTAGACTTTAGGCTCTGAAAAGTGGATCTGAACTGACTCCACAGTAGGTAAGAGCCAGTTTGAGTGTAGCTGAGTTAGGTGGACTGTGGAAAGAAAATATCAATAGTTTTTGAAGAAATGTGCCAGCCTACATCTCAACAACACATTGAAAATGTGGAGAAGACAGTTCAAACTTACTCGGCAGAGGAAGAGCCTGAGAAATAATAACCTTTCTTAAGGAGAAAGACAGCAGAGGGCAGCCCCAGGATAGCACAGGTGTTCACATTCTCACACAGCTCCATTCTACACGTTCTTAGTAGCTTAAAACCACAGAGCAACAATGAATACAGTCAAGGACAGACATGGGCAGTCCCATAGTTGTACTAGGAGGAGTTTAACAACATTCTTTGAGTAATTATTAGGGCCAAACCAAATGCTATCTTTAAAGATATAGGTAACTAAAAAATAACTTTAGCCACACTGACCTATTATGTACAGAACATGACATTCAACTACACAGCATACATTCATTTCAACCTCATATGACTTGTCCGTTAATGATATATGTTAGTTTACAGAATGAATGCTAATTAGTTTACAAGTCTGGAAGTGTATGAAATATAGTCTTTGTCCACAAAGGAGAGAAATCAGCAATCAACATTTAAAAATAACTTGTCTAGAGAAACTTTAGCTATGTGGAAATTAGGCAATAGATATCTTAAAACTTAGATCAAAGGGGAAATTAGAAAATAATTAGAACTGAGCACAATACAAGTATCACACATTCAAACACATAGAATGTCATTCAATCTGTATGCAGAGAAAAATACATAACTTTAAAGTTTGTTATAAGAAATGAGCAATCTAAAATCAAGAAGCTAAAAAAGAGCAGAGTAAGCAGATGAAACGACCTATTGTTCCATTTAAACTGCTTATAAAATGTAAATATATCCATTTCTCTAGGCCTGGATTGAACCCGGGGCTTTGTGCATGCTAGGCAAGTGCTCCAGACTGATCTATATTCCCCAGTCCTCGTTTTACTTTTTATTTTGAGACAGGAGCTGACTAAACTAATCTTGAATTCACTCTGTAACCCAGGATGGCCTTGAATGTGCAGTTCTTCTGCCTCGGTCTTACCATTTGGGTTTAAACTAATACCCCTGTGCCAGCAGGCCCAGCTCCCTAGATGACTTCTTGATGAATTTTTTCAGGAGTTCAAAGAGGAAACAACACTAAGTCATGTATATATTGTAGAAAATAGAGAGAAATGAATGTTCTTCCCATCCTCGCATCGCCCTAAACTCCAAATCTGTCACAGGTATGGAAGATAAAGAAAACAAAAGGCCTTCACTTATCGGGAACAGAGGTGAAAATCTTTCACAATGTGCTTTTACACATTTGATTCAACCTCAATAAAGAATCACAACTGAGTAGGATTTATGCCAGGAAGGTAAGATTCAGTCAATGTAACTCACCATATCAACAATATAAAGGAAAAGAAGTGACCATCAGTTCAATAGCTGCAGAAAAGAATTTTCCCAAATCCAATCCACACATCGTTAAGTCTACCAGCCAGCACAAAGAACTTATTTAGACTGGGAAAGGGCGTCTGACAGACACATGCAGTTAGCTTCACTCTAACAGTGATTTACCAAGTAAGACCTTCCTTTCTAGGATCCGTAGCGAGTCAGCATGCAGACCATGTGCTCTCACCGGCTAAGAGTTTTTCACTGTGTAATAGGGACCAGGCCCTGTATCAGCAGCCACCTCTGTCTAAATTTGAACTCAGATCTCCCTGGTTGCCGAATCTGTTTGCTGTTCCCTTGCCTCTCAGCAGTGTGGCAATCAGTCACTGCTGGAGGGATCTACACAAGTCTCTACAACCGACTCTTTGTTTTCACAGTTTCCCCTCCCACGACCAGAGGCAAAAATAGGCACTGATGCTATTCAGCAGGGACAAGGCTGACCCGGGCTCCGGGCGCCTGGCGGAGGCAGCCGCAGCTGCGGCCTGATTCATGCCTCTCCATCACAGCCACTGTGCCACCCGTCAACAGAAACAAATCACGAAGTCACAATGGCATTTTGCTACTAAAAGTGAGTCTAATTTGCTCATTTTCATTATTTAGAGGCAGTTAATTAAAACTCCAGCAGATATTTATTTTGCTGACTCCCATCGCTCCTGACTTCTTGCTGCCCGACTTTCATAGCATTACCGTTTTATGGCTCAACCCGGCCCGGAGTGGGTTTCTTATGGCCACAGTTTCCATTACTTTAATTTCAAGCAAGGCATTAATATGCTGCAAGATTTCAGCTGCCGTTGGGGGGGGAGGGGAGTGAGCAGCCACTCTGCAGCTGTCTATGAAAGAGCAGAAACTCCGGAGCCTATGACAGAGGGTGACCCCTGACCCTTCCATGAGAGCACTGTGTGGGCTTGGTTCTTGGACTAGGTTGATCCTAAGCATTTCCCCATTCAGAAATAGAAGATGTGACTTCTGCACCCTTCTAGCCATTTTATTATCTCCTAATGATGGATAATGCTTTATTAACTGTGGCATTTCTCAGAAGACAAGAACCATTCAAAATGTGTTATTTATAAAGAATCAAATGTCTTTTAGTATGTAATGACTCTTGCAGCTACAAGTAGCCTTAACAGTCTAGGAAAATGAACCCATGTTTGTTGAGGGTTCCTCAGGCACAAAGAGGCTGGGGGCCTGCAATGAATTGACTAGTTAGAAGGTTAAATGTCATGGCGAGAAATAGCAATAAGTGGGCAAGATATTTAACTTGGAAATTAAGAGAAAACAAAAACACCCCACAAGTGAGCAGGCTTTTTGTGCTTTATCAGCAAAGTAGAGTCTGTGTAAGTAGCAAAGTTTGCAAAAAATACATAAGAGAGTAGTAAGTACTTATGGTTATCAGTAACCTTTATTGTCAAGGAAAGGAATTGCATTACCTGCTCTTAGTCAACTGCAGAACATTCTTCCCTATGCAGCTCCACCTCTCTCTTCCCTCTAGTGAAAGAATGCCTTTCTCTAAAGAGCCTGTTCTGGCTTCTCAGGTCAGGCTGAGATGGCTACCATTTCTTTGGTTCTCCCATGCCGGGTGCTAGTTGGGTGCCAAAGAAACCATGCCTCCACGGATTCAAAGGAAGCTTGGCATACTGCTTTAGGCTGGGGTCTCTGGATTCAGCATGTCTTGGCTTCCTGTAACTACTAATTCTGACCTTGGCCAACACGCATTAACTTCTTCAACCTTCATTTGTCCAGTCGTAAACCGAGAACCCTAATCGAGTTTACTGCATTGGGGTATGTCTAAGATTAAAACCATCAACAACGGCTGAGTGCTCTTTGGGAAAAGTGGGTGGCATGAATAAGAACATGCACAGGCATGTCAGTGATTGCTGACGTTAGTGGGAGTGACTTCTGGAGGAAGCCAAGACTCGATTTCTTGTGGTTTGACTTCTCAGGACAGAAAGAGCGTCCAAATGGGTCACATCCTATATTCAAACGATCCCAGCCAGGCCTTCAGGAGAGCCCTGCCACCTTGCTGATCTCGGCCTGTGACCAACTCTCAGTCTTTCTAACTAGCTTCACCAGAAGCCCATAGGACGCCCATCCAAGTCCTAGATTGCTGTGCAGTGAGTCATCTCTCCTAACCCCTAAAGTTCTAGCGACCACATCTGTGATACCATCCCTGTGTGATACCATCCCTGAGCTCCAGTGACTGGCTTGCTTCATCTACCTCGGTGACACAGCTGGATTCGTGGCTTTGTCCCTCCCATACTCGCTGCCTGCCATTGTGCCTTCTGTGGCCTGTTCTTTACCAACAGCATTGCTGCTGGCGGCATCCACCCCATTTCACACATGGGTCATGCCAGGCTCAGAGCCACAAAAAGCCTTGTTCAAAGTCACACAGGGATCTTCCCTTTGTTAATTGGCTCTCAGTCAAGTACCAGGTTAAACTGTGTCTTCCTTTCACAGAGACTCAGATATTAATGAGCAACCACGAGTATAGATGACTTCATTTTTCTGTTCCCCGACAGGTTTCCCTCATAACTCATGTGTTGTACTGAAGTTCTCAAATGTTTAGGTGGGGAACCCTGAAGGGACAGAGGCATATGTAAGATGCTTAATTCAAGTTAGGACAAGTGTCAGGAAAATCCATATTTGGAGCCGCAAAAAGAAAGAGAAATGGCACTCTGATCAATACAACAGAAGTATATGGACTCTTTTACTGTTCTGTCAATGGCTGCAGCTAATAAGTCAGCATCTCAGGGGACGGGCCCATACTCTAAAACAAAAGTTCAGAGTATTGCTGCCTGCCAAAGGCTTTCTTCTGTCCAAGTGAATGGGGACTGAGGGTCCTCATGCAGGGGCCAGGAGACCCCTGGGCACCTCTCGTCATGGTGGGAACCACTGGGTTGATAACAAGTGCTCCTGAGGTGGCTGACTAATGCTTCATCTCCTGTCTCCTCACTGCCTGGGAAGCCCCCACAGAGAACGGCATGCAGATTAAAATGTTAAATCAAACTCAGGAGAGAAATTTGGAATTCATTTTCAGGTTCCTGCAGAAAAGGCCAGGGAGGATAATGAAGACTCAAAATGCCCGACTTCAGCTCCTTTTTTTTTTTTTTTTTTTTTTTTTTAATTCTAAAGCAAAATAAAACAATTACTTTCCCCCAATTGGCTGGTGCTGGAATGAAACCTTTGTGCAAGGCTGTACAGGCTGAGAGCCACGTCCAAAGCCTCCCAGTTTAGAGGCCTATACTTCTGTGAGCTGACCTGCTAAAGGCTCTCTCTCTCTCTCTCTCTCTCTCTCTCTCTCTCTCGTTTTCTTTCATATACCTTTTATTTATTTATCTTATTTTCTGGCAACAGAAAGCCAATGCAAATGTAAAAAGGTTGAGAGCTTCCAAGCGAAGAGTAAATAACTTGAAAGATCTGCAAATCATCCAGTCTCTGGGTAGTGGGAGCCGATACCCTGCAAAAGGAACCTCTCTCTACGCCACTAAACTCTGCTTTGGCTTCTGGTGCAGGGAAATTTGTTTTAGAAGGCACGACTAGAACTCTGATTTGCTTATTATGATTCTCATGGACCCAGCAATGATAAAGAGAATAATACTTCATTTCCCCTCTGGACCAATACAAGATAAATCAAAGTCTTGAGATCCACCTCACTGCATAGCAGACACTCTCAGACCACTTCCTACTTTGCACCCAAAATATCTGCATGCTGTTCACTTTTTGAGCTGCCTCAAGTGGGAAAGAAAGGGAATCCCTCCTCTCCGCAGGAAATATTTGTAAAAGATGCAGAGGATTTCATTTCCTCATCTCCTGTCAGGGAAGGTCACTGTGATTATACCTTCCCTGGTAAGGTTTGAACTTCTGCATATCCCAGAAAAATAAAATTGATAGAGTCACTTCCATAACCCTTCAGAATCACCCATGATTTTAATCGATCAGGAAGCCGACATTGCATGTTTCTGCACAAATTTCTCAGCACTAGGTTTTCATTCTAGTCCTTCCGGAAAGTGGTATTTGGCTCTCATTTCTGCACGATAAGCTTGGAATTCCATCACTTGTATCTTTCTTCTCTGGTTCTTCTTACAGCCAAATACCCTCATGCATAGGATATTAGGAATAATTAGTGAGCGATGTTGTTCAAGCAGGTATCTCCTTAGGAAGAGGAGCTGTATGTCCAATGCACCCTGCTCAGGAGCCAAGGGTCCGTTTTCAGACAGATAATCCCCTAGACTTGATAGCAGGACTTCATTCATTTCCTCTATTTAGGGAACGGAATCCTTTTCCTACTCCTGCAGAGCATATGTAAATAGATTCTAGACCGCTTGGAATTTGTGAAAGAAGAGCAGCAGCCTGTGGAGCTTTTTCTTTGTCTGACCTCACTTCTTCCTAGAAAGAGGCTTTGACAGGATTGTGGCCTTGGGCTCAGTGTTTAAACTAATCTCTAACTGATGGCATGAAAGGACAGTGCCTCTGGGGGTGGTTTGGGTGGCCCTGGCAGAACTCCTTTGGATGGGATTAGAGTCCTCCTAAAGGAGGCCCAGAAAGTCTTGTTAGTCCCTTTCAGTGTGTGAGGACACAGAGAAGATGCTCTGGTCAGAACCTGGATGTTGAGGTTCCTAGCTCTGGAAAAGGGAGTTAGTATCTTCTGTTTATTACAAACCCTTTTAACTATTTTATTTATTTATGAGAGAGAGGGAGACAGAGAGAAGTGATAGAGAAGTAGAGAGAGAGAGAGAGAGAGAGAGAGAGAGAGAGAGAGAGAGAAAGGCACATAGGAACAAAACACATATGGAGATCCAAGGATAACATTCAGAAGTTAGTTATCTCCTTCCATTATATGAACTCTGGAAATGGAACTCAGACTCCTTCGCCTACTAAGACATCTCGCTGGCCCTCTTTTGTGCTACTTTCTCACAGTACCCTTAACGGACTCTAACGGTTAGCTCATTTACATAAGACGAAGACACAACATAGAGCCCAGTCCGAAGACGTAAGTCAGTTCTGGCTCTAGGGATGCGCGCTAATTTCCACCAGAGGGAGTTCACTTCTCTGACAAATCACAGTGTTTTAAACGCAGCTCAGTCATAAGCAGAGACTCTGAACTGTCTCTTTTCCCTGAATGATGAGCTGCTGTCAGGATCAGGGGCTCACGCCCGGGGAAGACAGTGGGGGCTTCCATGCATCAGCAGATAGCTGATGGTCCTGCCTGCGATATTCAATATTTGTAGTCTACAGAGAAAGAAAACCAAACAGGCTCTCCTTGGGGACCTGGCCGGATGGAAACAGCACTAAGTAAGGAATTTTAAGACTGAAGGTGTGATTTTAAATTGTGCTCAATCTTGTGTGTGTGCGTGTGTATGTATGTGATATGAGGTCCCTCCGGAGTCGTATGTATCCAGGTTCTTGTTTTCAGGAATCGAAATTGAAACCAGAACATGCATAGAGGATTAAGGCAGAGTTTATTAGAGGAGAAAAAGGATGAAACTCATGGATGTGTATCCATGAGGATGCAAGAGAGCCCTGGAGAACTCATGGACTGCAAGCCTGGAATCCATGAAGGATGAATGAAAAGTCAGATGGGAACTCATGGATTCCAGACATGGAGTATCATGAAGGGCAAGGGCCAAAAATAGCTGCCAGGTCAGGATTATTTATAGGGTTAGGCAGGCCCAGGGAAAGGTAGATTTTCCTCATTGGTTAGCTCCAGTTTCTGCAAACCTGATTGGAGTTTTTGATCTTCTACATCTCACTGGGGTCCAACCCAGTTGATCTTGTGCGGGACCTCATAGTAGGGTTTAACTACAATGGCGAACTAATCTCCATATCCTTTCATGAACAGAGGGTTGGGGAAGTTGGTGACTTTATCTCTATCGCTTCACGTCCCCCTGGGTTCAATGCAGGAGTCACGAAGGAAGAGGCAGAAAAGCCCCAAGAAGGATGTATGATCCAGGTGCAGACTGTGAGGCGCACACCCCCTGCCCCGCAGTGGAAGATGGCTTTCAGAGGATGTATGGCTTCAGGCATGCCTGCTAAATGAGTCAGGATCCATGCATTAGAGCTGACAAAGCCCTGGCCCATAGGGCAGAGAAATGGGGCTTTGGGGAATAGGGGTCAGCAGGAAGGGTTCTCCTGAGTTTGTTGTAGAGACTTGAATAGGCTTCCTGTCTCTAACCATGCTTTCTAAAAAGGAAGTGAAAATAATTCTGTCAGTATGTTACTGCTTTAATATGAAATATCTCCTACAGGTTCATGTGTTTTAACAACAAAGTGTGCAGATGGCATTGTTAGAAAGAGTATGAAATCTTAGAAGAAATAGGTTACTATAGGGTAGGCCTTAAGGTTTGATAGCCCAATCCCATAAACCACATCAGGGAGGACCCAGATTGGATGACTCTCTAAGATCCAAGAAAGCCTCAGCCAATGGGCTATTTTGATAACCCGCCATATCTTCTTTCCTCTCACAGTGACCATGGCTTCCCTTGAGATCAGACTTCTAGCATATTCTGGAGTCACACCCTGCTCAGTATGGTCCAGAAGTCATTTCCTTGGTTTGGGACCAGCTGGTATCCAAGATTATCAGCAGGGGATGCACTGCCTGCTACTAAGATGCTCTGGGCTCCTACTGATACAGGCCCAGCATGAAGTAGAGGGTGAAACGATCTCCCTTGCCTCTTTATTCTCAAAGCGGGGCTCTTTGGGCTTTTCAATTAACACCTCTTGCCAGACAGCAGAATGGAAGTGGATCTGAATGTACATTCCCAGGGAAGCCCAGCTGCTAAAGCAATGCTTAGAGTCAATAATAGTTGAAGACTTTGGCCCTCAAGCATGCTTAGCAAGTAACAAGCAGGCTGCGGCTATGATTTAAATTGTATTGATCACTACAAGAAGGGAGGAAGAGTGGGAGGGACGGGAAAATCTACAACTGAGCATGTGCAATACACAAAGCAATGCGTGTGCAGCAGTTCACACACATTACATGCTTAATCCAGTGATGCTCTGAAGAGCCAGTTATTTCTATTAAATTTTAGAGACAATCATTACCGACTCTCAGGCTTTGTGACTCACCTTAGGTTTACAGCTAGCGAGTGTCTGATTCCTCCAATCAGACTCCTTCTGGGTGCCAGTTTCTAAGGAAGTCATCCCTGTGACATCCTCCCTGTCTCTCTAGTGCTTCCCGCACAGCCAAGTTCAGATGCATAATAGGATCCTAGAGCCCGTGAGAAAGCCTAAGCAGGTCTTGGCTCACTAGCAAATGGATAAACTATCCCCGATAATAAAGAAATGATGGTCACTGCACTTTGAGTTCCCCCTATTTCCCACACCAGCATGAAACTCCAGTCCTTCAGAGGACTAAGTTGATTCAGAAAGACTGTGGTGCCTGATATCAGACCAAGAAGACTTATGAAGTCCCTAAACACAACAGGTAAGATTCATATAAGTACCATTTCTCTTTATCTATCAGGACAGAGGTACTAAGTATCCACTATCAACCAGAGTAGAGTATCAAGATATTACATGAAGTTTCTCTCTCTCTGTCTCTCTCACACACACACACACACACATACACACACACAAGCTCAATCATACAAACTCACATACACACTCATTCCCCTCACATAACACACACAAAGATGTAAGTTCTGTTACAGTTCATCTGCGTGGTTGCTGATAAAATCATGACAAAACTACTTAAGAGAACAAGGGGTTTGTTTTCTTACTATAGATTGGTTACAGTTCCCTGTCCAACTTTGCAGGAAAGCTCACACCAACACCAGAGCTGAGGGAACTAGACATACCATATACTCGCTTACCCCTTACACACACACACACACACACATACACACATATACAGGATACATATACACATATGTACAACACACATACAAACTCACATACACATACAGCATGTGCATATACACATTCATCCCCGCATGCACACTCACAAGTTCACGTGCACTCATCCCCCTCCCCCCCACACAAACTCACATATACCCATACCACACACACTCACCCCCATATATACACATATGAACTCACATATACATTGTACACACAGAACACATGCAAACTCATACACTACACATGCACATGCACACACACACACACACACACACACACTCACTAACATTTTAGTATCTGACACTGGCTGAGAATGAACAGTGGTCCAGACAGAAGAAGGCTTTGGATGGAAAGGCCAGAAAATTTGAGTGTAGTGGTCAGGCAAGACCCTGGAGGGCAGTGCTGAGCTGTTAGGCAGGACACATGAATGTGGGCAGAGAGGGTCCCAGAGGCAGGGGCAGCAGGAGACGGTACAGATATAAAAAATAACTTCCCTTTCCAACAAGACTTGGATATCACAGCATTTCGTCTTTTCTGAATTTGTGTGCATCCTCCCAGGAAGCCTTCGCTGCATGGTGTTGGCCTGAGTAGCTCGCTCGCTCTTGCCACTCAAGATGGGTCGGAGGTACTGGGCAAAGCCTTGCAACCAGCTCCCCCCAAGCTGTGCCTCAGACTTGGTTGTGTAATTAAAGCGCATAAAAGACAGTAAAGTGGCAATGTGCTCTCCACAAATACATGAATCAAGGCAAAAGTCATTTAAAACGGCATAAAAGGCCAATAACAAGTCTAAAATCAAAATGAGCCAGATACAAATAAAACTCGAAATAAAAGCTGAACCCGACGAGAGGAGTGGCTAAAATATAAGGCAGGGATAAAAGTGAAAGTGAGATAAAGGAGACTCATCAAGTCGTAAGTCAGCCAGCGCAATTAAATCACAAGAAACCAAGGCGCAAAATGAATGCTAAAAGAGCATAATCTACAAACTATAAAGCTAATGGCATCAGGCAATGAAACAAACAGAAGAGAATGCTGGACCCAGGGGCCATGTGACATGCCTGAGGCCCAGTCACATTAGCAAGTCTTCACTGGCATGAGGGTCTCCTGCTCTGTCTTCCTTATGCAAGGTGTCCCCAAGAAAATGTGCTCTAGGCGGGGAACCTCAGGGTCTGAGAGTCAGGCGCTGCCCTTCCCTTCCCATCTCTCTTGTGGTTCGTGCCTCTTCCTATTCCGGCTCCTTTCACGTGAACACATACATGGCTCACACTTCAGTGGAAGCTGAGCCAGACCATCTGGTCTCCTTCAGCTCCCTCCGCTACGTGTCTTGAGCAACTAGGAATAGTGCCTGTGCACATGACCGTATATGATCGTGCAGAGCTCGGAAATTAAGATTCAGCGTTGTCACACTGGCTCCTAGATGGGGAAGACAGAAAAGGCTCAGGGAGCCTGTCAGTGTGTGATTCTGCAAAATGAACAGGAGATCCGATGTGGGTTGGCGAGGCTGCAGAAGAAACCAGGGCAGGAGAGTTGCCTGCATCTTTCTTTCCATGCCCTCACCAGGGTGAGACAGAGATACAGAGTCACGGGAGAAGGGTTATCAGGAAGCTAGCCGGGAACTCCCAATATGCTTACAGACAACAAAAAATGCCCATTTCGTACATTTGAGAATTATTTCAGCTTTCTGTTTCTTTTCACATCAACTCAGTTCATTTTATTTCTAGAAACTTTCTTATCTCCCTTGGTTTCAACTTTATTGTCCAAAGTTATCTGCAACTTACCTTATTATTCTTTCATATCCAAGGCCTTCCTTGTCTATATTCTTGTGTTGGAAAATACAGGAATTACAGTACATTATAATGTCCTCTATTTTGAGTCCTTTTTAAAGTAAAGATTGAGCTCTAGCAAGTTGATAGAAATTGATAAAATATCAAACATGCATATAAGACAGAGAAGCAAAATTAAAACACTTGTGAAAGTCAGGTAGCAACATGACAGGAAGGCTGTATCCCATAAGAGTAGTCAGTGGTCTCTCCTGACTGGGATGTCTGTGAAGACATCAGATATATTGGGCAGTGTGGGGTGGGTTATAAATGTTGATACAATTTGCACTGACTCAGAGGAACCGACAAAGGAAGGGGAGGAGGAGAAAGAAAAAGAGAAAAGGAGACAGTCACAGGGGCAAGACTTGAGCCAAGTCATGGGACAGTTGGGTCACCTTGGATTCTGCCGTGGATTGAAGGCTGCAGAGTTAAACAGAGAAGGGACCAGGGCGTCCAGATCTGTGACACAGAAGCTGGGAAAGGAGATGAAGGCACACCCCAAAGCAAATGGGGTGTCCGAGGAAAGTGGGAGATGCTGCCTTATAGGAGAACCTCTCTACCAAGGAGCAGAGGGAGATGAGGATGGGACAAGAAGAGTCAGAAAGTTCTAGAAGCTTTCTTTGTCCAGGAACAAAGGCCTACAACAGTAAGGGACTGCAGAGAGGCTGAAGAGAAGAGCCCTAGGGGTGAGGAAACCGGAAGTACTGAAGGACCATGGATGTCTCTGTCAAGGAGAGCCACAGAAAGTTCTGGAAGATAGAAATGGCTCTTTAGCACTCCCATGCTTTCAGACCCCTTCTCTTTGTATCTCTTTCTTTCCTTCTTACTGGCAGAGAATATAAACCTGCCTTTCTGACTTCTGAGCTATGAGAGCCTGCTACAGTCCAGCCGCAGCCTGGATCTAAGATGCCGGTAGGTGGACAAGGAATCGGGGAGATGGAGACCAACAGTGACGCAATTCCGGGCTGAGTGAATCTGAACTCATTTATTGATGTTTACAGCAGCTTTACATTAGAAAATCTAGGGTAGGGGGCAAAGAGACATGTATCCTCCCAGTCTCTTACTCCATGTGTTCATCAGGGACCACCCTTTGTATAAACAATTTTCAAGAACCTAACCCATTGTTTGAGGGTAAAGGCACAAACAGGACCTATTACAGTCAATTACACATTAACAGACTCGTTCCATTCTCCCAGTATTTCCAAATCTATCTACCCTGTAATGCTCCACCAAATGGCCACAGAGATTATGTAAAATGTATACATTCTGGCTAACAAATAAAGGGCAGGAATGACATCTACTTGTTGTGTGGGACCAGACATGATGTCTCCAGATAGAATTAAAAGCAGGCATGACACTTAGTTGCTACAAGGGAATGGACAATGAATGTCTGAAAGCAGAGCTACCTGGTCCGTGCATTAACATATCTCAAATGCATAGGGAAGGAATTTTAGGCAGAGGTGATAACCTAGCCAGTCCTGAGAACAACAAAAGAGATCTAAGAACAGATAGGAGGCAAACTCAATTCCCAGAGGAAGGAATTTGCCTGTCATTATCTATGCAGACAAGAGGAGAAACTCTATTTCCAAAAAGGGAGGAATCCTTAACAACTGCCACTTTAGATGCTAATGTGTCATTCTCCAGAGAGTAGGCTTTAGGCCTGACAACCCCCATATTCCCCATATCTATTCCAAATAAGCCATTTCATATTTCCAGAAAATGCCCTCCTTAAAGCAGTTTTCCCTATGCTATAACCTTGTCAAATAACATGGTTGGTTGAGAACGTGGCAAGAGCCTCACACGAGGATTGTAAAGGATCAGCATGGTTGCACCTTTGCTCCCAAATAGAGACCCCCCCCCACTTCTTAATCCAGTAGTACTGACTGCCAGTACCTCTTACGCCAAGACAGCTCTTTCCCAGGTGACAGTGTCTCCCACCTGGATGGGCAGCCACATGTGTGGAACCAGAGTCACAGAGAGATCTGTGCAGGACTTTGGTTTCTTCTTCTGCGTGGCGTGTAACAGAGAGCAACACTCAGAATGGACCTCTCTTAGCAGCGTGAGAGTGCAGGAATGCGATTGCCTTCCATTTAAAAATGGAACTCACGCTGGGCTGTTTCTGCTTCCAGCATCCTGTTCCTCAGAACAGTAGGGGGGAAGAGGCCATCGGTTCCCTAATGACTAAGCATAAGGCATCTCAAGGATGAGAACTGTCACTTCCTGGAGTTTCAGGGTGAGCATCCTAGTCTCCAAGTGGGCACAGCACTGTGAGCATGTTGGTTAGAGTATGTTCTGCTCCTCCGTGAGTGGATCCTTACAGACTTGCAGTCCTTCTCATGAGAGTATCCCTTCGGAAAAGGCTGAGAAAAACAGGTTTCTTAATGGCAAGACATGTGGGATGCATGTGTATGTCTACAGGGTGTGAGCACATGTATGAGCAGATGTACGTGCATGTGTGAGCATGTTGAGACCACAGGCTGAGGTCCAGTGATTTTCTTGACTGCTCTTCGCTTCCTTTACTGAGGCAGGGTCTCTTGCTGGACCTGGAATTCACTGCTATGGCTAATCTAGCTAGCTAACTTATCCTATTGGCTCCATCTCTTAGACTTCCTGCTTTTTAAAATTATTTTTTCTATCTTTTTAAATGTTGTATAGATGAATATAGTGATTTTATGATATTTTCAACCCTCAGTCCCAAATCCCACCCCCTCTCCTTTTTCTCTTGCAACCCTTTATCTCCCCTGCTAGATTCCCTCCTATTTCAAATCATTTCACATGCGTGGCATTCTGTGTTTCATCTATTCTGTGATAACTTATGCCTGACCTGATTCATGCTCCAGCAAGCGTCCTAGATCAGTGGATACACCAGTGGGGAAAGCATCCTTCTTTACTTTCCATCAGCATTAGTCCTCATCAGTCTCTCAGAGAGGTGTGGAACTTCTTGAGATATTTCAGATGTTATGGTGAGATGCTGATAAAATAGTTCCCAAGGAATTCTCGTGTAAGTATGTATATCAACCATGGAATCCTGTACATCACTGCTGTGTTACCAGACCTCTGTTTGCATGTGGGCGCTGGGGTTCTGAATTCTATTCCTCATGCTTGCATACAAACGCTGTCTCTTCTGAGTCATCTTTTCAGTCCTTGGAACCTTTCATTGCTAACTTACATTCCAAATTTCTAGGCAAATCCTTTTCCCATACATTATGACAGTGTTTCAGACAGCATGCCCACTTGACAGCTATGGCACCATTTAATGAGAAGTGCCCTGACCAAATATTTTCTGAACATCGTTGAATCATAACTAGCTTCCTAGAAACATTCTGAAATTAACGAACATGCGCGATACTGGATTAATCTTAAAATCACTCTGGGTCATTAACTAGTCAGATTAATGTGAGGATTTAACTTCCTCCTCAGGCTCACTTTGGGGGAATTGCATCAGGCAGTGAATATTGAGGCTCTGATCTGAAACTAGATCAACATGCCGAGACAAAGGTGACCTCTCTAGCAGACCATGGGCTCACTTGCAGAAGGCTAAGGGGACAGTCATTCGCAGTCCTGACAAAAGTTACTGTGGAGGTAATTTGTTCATTTTCTAGAGTTCCTATAATAAATTACCTCAGCCCACATGGTTTAAACAACAGAAATGCCTTGTCCTGTGCTTCTGAAGGCTATGAGTCTAAAGATGTTGACGGGGCTGATTCCTTCTGGAATCTGGGTAGTAGTCTATTCTGTCAGTCACCAAGCCTCTTGTGGTGTTTGACACTATCTGCATCTGGACTGTCATGCATACTGAGTCCAGAGCGCTCTGCTGCATAAGGTGTTGGATCAGCATTCCGCCAAGCTCTTGTATTACTTCATCTTGAGTAATTACATGTGCAACAATACCATTGTTCCAATAGAAGGTCATATTCTGAGACACTGGGGGGTTATACCTTCAGTGCATAAATTTCATTACAAGAACATGGGGTGATCTCTGAGCATATGCGACACTCTGGGAACTCAGAATATCAGCAGCCTCAATTATGCCAGTGGCAGAAGCACCCCGAGGTGGCGGACATGTGCCATGTTTCTAATTATTGTCCAGGCCTGGACTTGACTCATGAATAAAATGCCTCGTGTGCCGCCATTTCCTTAGCACAGGGAAGTCCCATGCCTGTCAGCTACTGAACACTCCTGACCTGCTGTGTTCCAGCTGAGCAGGTGTCCTCCTTCGTCCTCTGTAGATCTGTTGCTGTGGCTTTCCAGGACCATGTCTTCCAGACCCCGGCATCACCTTTACCCTCAGGACCTGTCTGATTGCAGCTCTGAGCATTTTAAAAATCTCCGATTCCTCAGAGCCCCGTCTCTGCGTGACTGCTGCAAGGCGCCCTTCACCTGCCTCCTTTCATGCTTTGGCAGCTTCTGCGCCAGGGGAATTGCCAGTGAAAGATGTCACCTCTGAGAAGTGAGAAAATTCCTGCAGAAGGTGTTTGCCAGAAAGACAGCAAAAGGTGTTGTTTTCACTTAGCAGGTGCTTCAATTTTTATGAGCCACGCAGTCTGTGGAAGCCACAGGTCTTCTGATGGTGTCTCATGGATGGAGTCCCAGAGTCATCCCGCTCTCCAAGACCAAGAAGGTGTTTGTAGTGTTTTGGGTTTGGCTGAGGCAAAAGTGTGTCCCAAGGTCCTGATGGAAGTCATACCATGTGCCTCTGGGCCCAGCATGGTCCCTGACAGTAGTTGGCCAGCAGAAATAGCTGCTCTGCTCCCAAAAGACAACTCAGCTTTGAAATGTGTGTTTGTTCTTTCGCAGGCTCACATGGCTGCCTTCTTGCACCTGTGTGCTTCTCACTTGAGCTCAAATCTAGACCACCTGGTTGAGGGCATGCTGGGTAAGTGAAGTTGCCTCAGGTTGAAGTTGTTTTAAGGTCTCTTCTTTCCCTTCCAATGATACAGGGACCATATTGTAGAACTAGCAAGTCAGCGTCAAGCAGGCCATAAGCATTTCCTCCTTTTCCTTTCCTGTGTTTACAATGAGACACTCAGTAGACATGGTGTTGGGTGAATGACACAGGCTGAATGCAGCATCACTATGGGCTGCTGTCTTAGTGGAGTAGGCAGCCAAATTTCTGATTACTATTGATCGTAAGACTGACTTCCTTGAAAAGCCTTCGTCTTGGTTACACGTGAGGATTACTAGGTGGTGCATGTGCGCATGCTGGAACTCATCTGATAGCAATGGAATCAGACTCTCTAGGGATGGTCCAGGCTGTGAACAAATTGGGAATTGGGGTTGAATGTTGGCAGATCTTCAAACAGTTTTTTCTGAATTTGTATGTGAAATCTCCTAAGTCTTAAATATTGAAAGATAATCCTGCAAAGTAAAAAGCACAGCAAATGACCTATGCAAATCAACTGCTACATTCCACTCTAGGACTGTGAGGCTAGAAAGTGCGTTGCCAGGACAGGGGTCTCTCCTCTCACATCCTGTCATGGTGGCTAATGCTGCTCTCAGCTCCTTGTGAAGTCAGAACACACAGTCCGATCAATGGCTGGTGCCCCTTGGCTGCCTGTGGTTCCTGCGAGAAGGAAGTTCACA
The DNA here is from genome assembly GCA_023101885.1 of Typhlomys cinereus. Lineage (NCBI taxonomy): Eukaryota > Metazoa > Chordata > Mammalia > Rodentia > Platacanthomyidae > Typhlomys > Typhlomys cinereus. Next base: position 506,856 of record JALPQD010000002.1, read on the forward strand.
AAGCCCTGTGACAGGACTCCATCCTTCACTCTCTAGGGCGAGCTTAAAATGGTTGCTGATGAATTTTACACAAGACAATTAGGAAGTAAGTGCAGCAATCCAAATGCCTGGGATCCAATTCATGAAAATGGCTAATTATTCCTCATTGAAACAATGGGTCTTGGGTTTTACTGGCTAATGTTCTCTAGTAGGAATCCATTCATTTCAAGACAAACTGTGACCTCTGCAGTGTACATTGTGATCTAAAAGGAACAGCAAACCCTACCCTGAGAGTCTACTGTACCCCAGAGAAGAGAACAAAGTAAGCTGAAATATTTCAATTATGCAGGACCAGGAGACTAGCAGGAGGGCACTGCAGGGAGCTTCCTTGCCTTTCCGACTGCTTTCACTTTAAAGCTACTCAGAACAGTACAAGAAAATCCATGAATGATGATGCTATAAAAGAAATTCTGAGATTTCCACATCAAATGAGTAACTTACTTCCCTTATGGTACATGCTTATTCTTCAGCCTACACATCCACCAGTCTCCTATACAAAATTTTTTCAGGGCAGTGTGAGTTGATCACATTGTGTACAGTACCTGGGCCAGTGAAAATCCCAGAGGAACATGGGCGTGATGGAGAAGAGACTTGAGTGGAAAGAAAGTACGGGCAACGGGCAGGATCCCGGGGCACAGGAACCATTTTAGGTCTCCAGTGGAGATGGGGAGACAGTTTCAGAGATGCAAAGCTAGGGGCTGTGATGGGGCATCCACATTAGAGGACCTGTGACTCTTGGTAAAGTACACATCTAGGCTATTGGGGCCAGGTGAGAGGCCACCAGGATCATGAGTGATTGACATGAATCTTTTACCTTCCTGCCTGACACCAATGGCTATACCAAGTGGAAGTACATCTGAGCCCACAGACTTCACAAGGAGTGTACTGGCGGGTCTAGCTGCGGAAGGACACAGAAGAAGGCAGGAAAGGTGGGAAGGGCTCATTGACACCAGGGCACAGTTTACTAGTCCTTCAATGTCCAGACATGCCTTTCTAATCAGGAGGCACTCTGGAGTCTGCACCACCAATCCAGGCCAGTCTGCACCACCTCCTCCAGCTTTCAGAGATCAAGGACTAGCATAGTGCAGATGTTCACTGGAACCATGCTGAGAAGTCCTATAAATATACGGGGTTTTTTCCCCTTTGGTCTCCTTAGGAGGATACCAAAGTCTGCAGGTACTTAAGTTCTTTATGTACAATGGAGTAATATTTGCATATAATCCCCACAGATCCATACTTTAGGTCATATCTATATTACCTACACTACCTAAAATAGAGGTTACCAACTATGCCCAACACCATGGATTTAGAAAGAGGAAGAGCCAGGACTGGAATCAAAACTTCAGGCACTTAATGTATTAGAACTATAACAGAGGGCTGGAGAGAGGGCTCAGGAGCTAAACCTTTGCCTCACAAGCAAAGGACATATCTACTACTGAACTCAAGTCCTCACTATTCTGCTGTTCTTGGTTTAAGAATCAGATCTTTTGAAAAAAAATTCTTAATAAATACAGAGTTTATTGTTATATATTCCACATTCACACATTGTTCCAAATAACTTTCAGTAAATTTATAGAATTGTGAAACTATTGCATAATCCAGCTTTAGAACTACGTAGTCATGCCAAAATGGTTCCTTGTTCCTACTTAAAGTCTCACACCCAGGCAACTACAGAGACATATCTGCCTTCTATCTCTGTAGATTTGTCGTTTTTGAAAATTTCAAATAGATGGAATTCATGCAGTATCTGCCTGGTTGTGATGAGTTTCTTTCTTTTAATGTAATGTTTTTGAGATTCATCCAATACTATGGGAGTAACTTACCTCTTTCTATTGTTGAATAATATTCCATGGCATAATACATTATATAATATACTTTTTCATCTATTTGCCATTTGGGTTGTTTCCACTTTTATAACATTTATGTGTAAGTCTGTATGTAAATGTGTTTTTCAGATCTCTTTGATACTTATCCAGGAAAGAAATTTCAGGAAATTCCCATTAGTTCTGTAAAGGGAGTTAACAAATGTGTTTCCCCACCTCTCTCTACAATGGAGTTTCTTCATATCTTTGTTAAAAATTATTATCACGTGCTGTTTTTCACTATTATATCTATTTTGAGGATCCTGAAGTAGCAGCTTACTCTTATTTTAATTTCACATCTCTAATAACTCATATGATGTTGATATTGAGTACTGCTTCATGTATTCATTGGCCATATGAATGTGTGTGTGTGTGTGTGTGTGTGTGTGTGTGTGTGTGTGTGTTTGTATAGTGACTGGTAAGATGGCATAGTAGTTAAAGGTGAACCTGGAAATCTGTGCTCAATTCCCAGAATCCCACATGATTGAAGGAGAGACCTTACTTCTGTTTCTGATAATTGTCCATTGATGTGCACACAGCACAGGAACATGCACATCTTCTCTCTCTCTTTAATACATACATACACACACACACAAACACACACATACACACACACATAATTTCTTTTATTGAAAAACTTTTTTTTAAAAATTTGAAAATTTGAAATATTTGACCCAAACTTGGGTTATTTATTCTCTTACCATTGGTTATAAAGACTTTTCTAAAGTTTGCATTCAATTCCTTCACCAGATGTATGATTTGCAGATCTATGTCTTTTTTTTAATATTGTTAACAATGTCTTTTGACACACATAAGTTTTCAATAGTGAAGTAGTCCACAATATAATTGTTTGTGAGTCACACTTTAAAATATTTTTGCGTGTCACATCTAACAATTTCTTGCTTACCTCACTGCCATGAAGATTTTCACCTGTGTATAGCTTAGAAGGTTTAGACATAGTTTTACTGTTCATAAGTTAGTTAACAGTCTAGTTTGAGTTGGTTTTTTACTCTCTTGTGAGTTGAATCCAAATTCGTCATTTACAATGATAACTATACAATTATAGTTTTGAAAAGGACTGCTTTCAGGGGCTGGAGAGATGGCCCAGGGGTTAAGACTCTGTCTCACAGGCAGAAAGTCCCGAGTTTGGATCCCAGATTCCATGTAGAAATGCCAGGCAGAAATGGTGGGTGGCCTAAACTTCTGGCCCTGGTGGGCAGGTCCTGGGAAATACCAGAGTGCAGTGAAAAGGTAGAAACAACCCAGGATGATTCCTCAAATAACCCTTAATCCTCCACAGGGATACACACACACACACACACACACACACACACACACATTAAATAAGTAAACAAAGTTTAAAAGTTGCTTTGTTACTTTTAAAAAAAGAAAAAGACTGCTTTCCTACTTCATTTACTAATATTTTTATTGCAAACTCACATGATCACAAATGTAAGGACTATTTGTAAACTTTTTCTGTTCCATTTATTTATTGTATCTTTATACTACTATTCTATTGTTTTGATTACTAGATTTACAGTGAGTTTTGCAATCACAAAGTGCAAGTCTTTTGACTCGATTCTTCCTTTCCAAATGTTTTGGTTGTTCTGGATCCCCGCATGCTCAAAATCAACTTGTCATTTTCTGCAAAAATTCCTGCTGGGATTTCAATAGGGACTGAATTGAATCTGAAGATGAATTTGTGGAGACTCATCATTATAATAACCTTGAATCTTTCAATCTTTTCCATTGACTTACATGTTTCTTATCTGTCCTAGCAATGTTTTGATACAGTTTCCAATGTATAAATCTTCTATTTTTATTAAACTTATTCCCAAATACTTAATTGTTTTAGGTCATTTTCAATGTAGTTACTACCTTAACTTCACTCTTGGATACTCACTGCTAATAAAACACATAAAGTTGACTTTTCAATTTTTCATATTTATAACTTTGCTTACTTTATTTTCTAGTTTTAGTAGAATTCTGCTTATTTTGTGCAGTTGTCTATGTCCAGCTTCATGTTATTATAAATAAAAACTCTTTTTCCACTATTCCCTTTATGATTTGAATGCTTTTAATATATTTTATTTATTTTATTTTATTTTATTTTATTTTATTTTATTTTATTTTATTTTATTTGGGGCAGGAACGGACATTTATTTGGTTTATAGCTCCAGAGGGAACAGATAGTTCATTAAGAGTAAAGACATGGGCTGGCAGCAGAAGCTGGAGGAGGTTTAGGTCACATCCATTATAACGGAGGCCGGGGAGCCAACAACAAACTGCAAGAGCAGACAATTCCTAGGAAAGGGTTATCCAATCTCAAGACCCACCCGTGTGACAAGCCTTCCTCCAGCAAAATTCTACCTCTTAAAGGTGCCGCAGCTTTCCCAAACATTAACAGCCAAGAATGCAAACACACGAGCTTGTGGGAGGCAACTCACATTCAAACCATGACAGATAGCATGTGTCATCGTCCACAAACCTTTTTGATTTGCACGCTACTGACATTGTTCCTCTGAACTTATTAGCCCCTTTTATGCATTTTTGCATCACATTTTTTATATATTTTTTTTCCCAATCATATAAGTTAATAGGTACACTGGTCCCCTTCTGTTGCCGAATCCCCACCGGGCCAGTGGGGGGAGGGACGGATGGCAGGGGCCTCATGGGCACCAGGCAAATGGGCGAGACAGCGACCTAGTCACCACCCAGACCCCTAGAGTCAGGTGAGAAGCAGCAGGTAGAGGACGAGTTTGCTGCAGCCGCAGCTTTATTCAGGAAGTGTTTGGGCTTATATAGGGTCAGTGACCAATCAGGTGTTGCCAGCCCTCTGCTTGGGGGGGGGGGAGCAGCCACCAATCATTTAGCTGTTTACTAGGTGTCCAGGTTAGATGACCACTTCCCATTGGTTGTTCATCCCTCCTTCCCATTGGTTGTTCATCCCTCCTTCCCATTGGTTGTCCATCCCTCCTGCCTGCATAGTTCCTCTGTTGGGACATGTCTGGGGCATGTCCAAATTTGTTCAGGCTTGTCTGTAGCCAGACCTCCTGGATTCAGGAGCCCGGGCTTAGTGCCACACCCTTCCTGCCTCCAACCCTCCCCAGTCCCCCTTGCACCCTCCCCCCCTTTTCCTCTTCCTTTCACCCCCTCCTCCCCTTCTCCCTATACCTCCCCTTTTCCTCTTCCCATTCCCTGGAGCATCCTTTTGTGTGAATGCCAAACTTCCCTCTGCCTCCTCCACTCTAGTGAGGTGTGAGGTGTAAGGACTCAGTGGCATTGCCCAAAGCCCTTTCTTGGGATCCCCTTTAGTATGGGAACACTATTATGACTATTAATCCTTTGCTTCTAAGGATCCTACTGCTTGTGATCCATGTTAGACTTTGGGGGATCATTGACACGTCAGTCATTGTGCAGGTCATGCAAAGTCAAATTATGGCTACTATGGCCCTAACTTGTGTGGAGTATCTTGCATATCGTTGCTCCTCCCCATCTTTAGGCTCTTACAATCTTGCTGCCCCCTCTTCGGCAAGTTTCCCTGAGCTTTAGGATGAGGAGAGATTTGGCTGGTCTGGTTCCAGGTGATCAATGTAGGGTCTTTGGTGTTCTGAATTACGGTTTGTTGTTTTCAGTTTTGCTGTTCCTACACCACCCTTGGCTCCATCCTGATTGGTATTGGAGGTCGCCTCCTAATCAAAGATAAAAGACTATTTAAATGGAATCTTACTATAAAAGGAGATTCAAAGGCAGATGGAATAGGAGTAGGAGACCACAGTGAGGGGGGTGTTAGGATGGTCACCATCTATCTGCCAGACTTTATACCCTCCTTGATTGGTGAGATCAAACCTTTTAAAATATTTTAAAATGTGTATTGGATTTTGAATGTTGAGTGAGAGTGAATATCCTTATCTGTCCCATCTTAGGGAGAAAGGTTTGTTGTTTACCATTAATTGTATTAATGATATGTTGTTATTGACTGTTATTAGTTTTAGAAACCTAGTCTGTTTTCTCTATCATATGTGTCATGTTCACATATGCATGAGTACATGCCATGGCACAAATGCAGAGGTCAGAGGATAATCTTTGGGTATCATTCTTCATGTGTCCATGTTGTTTAAAACCGGGTTTCTTTACTACTCTTGCATATGTCAGACCTGCTGGTCCATGAATTTCTGTAGATATCAAATCTCCATCTCTCGTTTCCCCACAGGTGTGCAGGGGTCACTGACACGTGTACTGCTGTGCTTCATTTTTACATGGGTTCTGGAGACCTGAAGTCAGATCTTGAGGCGCAGGTGGCAAGCACTGTACCTTCTGAGACATCTGTTCAACCCAAACAATCCCTTACTTTTCATTTGAGTAGGTGTTGAATGCTTTACACAACTTTTTAAATTTTCTGTTGAGATGGTTATGCATTTTTGTCCTTTCCAGAACTGTGTCATGTCATAGGATGGCACATTATATTGACTATTACATGGGATTCCAATATTTGTTTTCAGGGACAAATACAACTTGATCATGATTAGATTCGTTGTAAATTTGCAGAGAACTTTTGCATTCTTGTTCATGGCGGATACTGGTCTATGGTTTTCTTGTGATAGATACTATTATCTGACATTCAAGTCTGAACAGTGTTAAATCCACAAAAGGAATTGGGATGCTTCTTCCTCCATTTCCTGGGAGATTTTGAGAATGAATGGCCTATTTACCTTCTTCAAATGTGATAGTATTTGCAAATAAAATCAGATGTGCCCAAATCATGTGTGGAGGGTATTTCTAGTTATTACTTTGGTTTGTTTACTGATATCTATTCAGATTTCCTATTTCTTTCTGAGTCCATTTGAATTATCTGTGTCTTTGTAGAAATTTGTCTACATCATTCTAATTGTCTAACTTTCAGAATAGAATTGTTCATTTCCTGGTCTTCGTATTTGCTTTCACCCAATTCTTAGAACTCTGAAGTAATTGTTTCAGATGAGCTCTTTTAGTTGTCTTGCCCTTTTCAAGGGAGACAAGTTTCTTTACTTTGCTACTACAGAAGTGATGTATTTTTCCTTTGGCTTTGATACTGTGTCCTCGCTTCTTGTATAGGAGATTGTGTGAACAATTTTTTCAGCCATTTGATTGGCATCTACTCCGAACATTTTCCTTGACCCCTCTCTTCTCAAATGTCTCTTGTTTTCCCTAAGCACCTGTGATCACCTCAGACAGTTTTATTTTGGTATAGTACTTATCACTAAATGGATTTTTTCTATTTATTCAGTCAATTTCTCTTTTAGCCATTGTTTGCTTGCTGTCCATGCCCAAGTGTCTTCCTGCCAGGATGTCAGAGCTATGGAGGCAGAAACAGCCTCGGACTGATGACACATGGAAGGGGCTGGTACTTACCTGCCAATGAAAGAGCCAAAGATGAAGGAAAAGCATGGTAAGGAGATAATTCCTCACATGGGCATAATGTGATTTCCAAGACACATTTATAAATTCCAAAAACACTTCTAGGTTAGGTTGCGAGGGAAATAAATGATATAAAGTAGGTGTTCTAGTTACTCTTCCACTGCTGAGCTAAAACTCTGTTGCAGTTTACCTGCATAGTTCTTAAGGGAACAAGGAATTTATTTCCTTACAATTGTCTGGTTACAGTTCATAGTCCAGCTTGATAGGAGAGCATGCACCAACACCAGGGCTGAGGGAACTGGCCACACCATCTCTATATAATGGCTGAGAGAGGGATGATCCTTACTTGCCAGACCAGCACATCTAGCCAAGTATACATAAGGATGCCAACTTTCTCAACCGACTCTCTGTATTTTATTCACCTGTTCAGGCCCTAATCCCACCCACCATGGGCTGGGTCTGTTCTATCAACTTAGACAATCTCTTTCAGGTTTGCTCTGGGCTTAACTCAACCACTAATTCTCTACAAATGTGCCCAGAGTGCAAACTCTCAACAGTCAAGTTGATACCTGTGCCTAACTATGACAAATACCAACCAAGCAATTTATGTGAAAAAGGGTGTTTATTGGTTGGGTTTTGGTTCCCGATGGATAGAGTCTTTCATGGTGGGGAATACATTGCATCAGTCACAGAATGTATGATTATGGGAGCAGGAAGACGGATATTATCTTACAGCCATATTGCAGAAGCAAAGGGAATAAGAAGGACTTGGTTATAAAAACCTCAAGACCCAGCCTCCCATTAATGTTCTTCCTCCAGCAAGGCCTAATCTCAATGATTCCATTATCTTCCCAAATGGTGCTACCAGTTGGGAACTAACTATTCAAACACATGATCCTATGAGGGATAATGCATATTCAAACCATGACATTCTGCCGCTTGACTCTTATGGGCTCATGGCTATTTCAAATGATATTCAGTTCAACATCAAAAGTCTGCATAGGTTTTAGCAGACTCCAATGAGTTCAAATGCTCAAAGCCTAAAGTCTGTTATGAAACTCAAGGAAATTTCTTAACAGTAATCCTTTATAAAATTGTAAAAAACAAAACAAAATCCAAGTAAATATTTCATTCCATAAAGGAGGATGTCCAGGGAAACCAAGACCAAGACAAGAGAAAAGCTTAGCTGAGCCACAACAAAACCTCCTGATGAAATATCTCAATTCCAAAGGGTTTAGATGGTTCTGGTCCTCCAGCTTTGGTGCTCGCAGAACTTTTCTCTGGGATATTTCCATTCCTAATATGTAACCCTCCTTGGCCCTGGCACCTCTAACATCTTGGTAGCTGCATCACAATCTGTGATTCATCTTTACAACTTCTTACAATGGCTTTTCAGGGACTCTTCACAAGGATTCTGAACCTGCCCCAGTCTGCTTGGCTTCAGCTCTTCTCTGAAACCATGGAGGAAGAATCCATGATCCCCTCAATAGTATGTCTTCATGCCTCCAACCAATATCATCTGGACAACACTGCCAAGTTCTCTCACTACCTTGTGTTGGAGGCTGGCTTTGTTGGACAACAACTGCTTCAGACTTTGTGCACTGACACTGGAGAAAATCTCCATTAAGCAGTTGCTTTAAAGGAGCAGAAAAACCTTTTGGGTCTCTGTCCTTAGACTATGTCTTTTTCTGAACTGGAGCTTTATGTGCTCACAACATGGAGATGGCCTCCCTGGGACTCTCTGTGCACTCACACTGTGGATGGCCTCTCATGTGCTAGGCTCTGTATACTCATAATATGGTTGGTATCCTTGGACCAGGGTTCCATGTGCTCACGTTATTAGTTGCAATCTGGGCTAGGACTCTGTATTCTCATGATATGGATGGTCTTTTGTGGGCCAGGGTCCATGTGATCATGCCATGAACTTAATCTATGGGAGGCTAAAATAATTGTCATTTTTTAGCTTTATTGTGGGTTCTTAACTATGTGGCACTAGAAACTCAACTATAATAATTATCTACACCTTAAATGTATTTTCTCTTGATGCTCATATATTATTTTATATTATAAGCCAGTTTTTTAAAGGAGGGGCATAATGATGGGTGGTAGACATACTAGGGGAATGTCAAGGGGAATTGGGAAGAAGAGGATGACTATTATCAAAATTCATTATAAACGTGTATGAGAATGTGAAAGAATAAAATATTAAAAAATAATTTGTATTCTCATAAGTTGGAGCCTTTGGTAGACAGGGTCTTGAACTAGGGACACCTTTCCTATTGTTCAGTGGCACTAATCTCTTTAATAGACTCTTTTTTCAGGGACTTCAAGCTTGCTCACACACCTTTCCTCAACAAACTTAATTTTTATTTCCTTCTGTTTGACTTGTTGCTTTTTCTCTAAATAACATTACTGACAAGCAGCCATGGCAAAGACTCAATGCTATGTTATGAAATTTACTACACCAGTCCATTGTATTTTAATTAATAAAAACAAAAGGTTTTAGGATATGGCCAAATGTGGCCAAACCTTTTGCCAAAAAATAACATGAATTATCTCTAATCTAGTTCCTAATATAGTCTTCGCTCCCATCTGAAACTCAATGAGCTAGACCTTTATGGTCCATGTTTCCCTCAGCATTACTATCTTCTAAGTTCCATTAGAATGATCCTTTAAGCTCTGCTTACAGCATTCAATAACTTTTCTAGGCCAAACATTTCAGATCTCCATATTTCTGGCATAAAATAGCTTAAAATGGCACTAAAGTCACATTAAAGCAATGACTATACTTCTCTGATACCACATTCCCATTATTTCATATCAAGTTCTCTCTTATAGTATGAAATTCTGTTCTATTTACTCTTTTGTTACTGTGATAGGATACTCTGACTCAAGCAGTATAAAGGAGAAATGGATTATTTATTGGATTGAAGTTCCAGAGGGGATAGAGTCCATGTGAAAGGGAATGCATGGCAGCAGAAAGAGAAGGCATGTTGGCAGGAGTGGGAGGCTGGCTGCTTCATTGCAGTCATACTCAAGAAGCTGAGGCAGAGAGAGAGATAATGGGGGATAGGGATGGGTCATCAAACTTCAATGCTCACTTCTCTGTAGTGTACTTCCTCCAGTGAGGTTTCATTTCCTAACGGTTCCACAACTTTCACAAACATTACTATCAGTGAGGGACCATAGGTTGAAACATAAGAGTCTGTGGGGAACAACTGACATTAAAACTACTACACTCAATTTCCCTAGTCTCACAGTAAAACACCTCTTTTCTAGTATCAAATTCTGTTCCAGTTACTCTTCTGTCATAGTGATAAAAAGCTATGACACAAACAACTTAAGAGAAATGGGGTGTACAATTGGATTTATGGTTTCAGTGGAGATGGAGACCATCATGGTGGGGAACACATGAAAGCAGGCAGACAATACACAGTAGAAGCAGGAGACCACCTGTTCCCATATAGCCATACTCAGGAAGCAGAGAGAAAGAGAGAGAGAGAGAGAGAGAGAGAGAGAGAGAGAGAATGAAGCTGGGTTATCAAACTTCAACGCCTTTCTCCCACTGACATACTTCCACCAGCAAGGTTCTGCCTTCTAAAAGGTTCCACAACTTCCCAAACAGCACCACTACCTGGTAACCAAGAGATCAAACATATGAACCTGTGGGGGAACAATCCACATTCAAACCATTACAATAGGTTCCTGAGCGTCAATGACCAGAGAAGGTGAGGGCAGTTTAGTGGACATTGTTATACTTCCCTTGGAGTTAGACTGAGGCTACGTGACAAGTTCTGGCCAAGAAAATACAATTAAAGGTGAAAATATTATGTTTCTAAACTTATAACTCAGCGAAAGTAGATTGTAAAAGCTAATGACTATATAAAGCAAAGTATTATGACCAAGCTCTTCTAATTGACCAGAGAGAGGTAGAACCATTTCTCCTTTTAAATGTTTCAACGGATTTGAGATCCTTCTGTGTTTTAATGCTCTGGACAACCTTCACAGGAGTAATTATGTCATTAAGTTATTATAAACAATGAACACCTTGGATGGGTTACTGTAAATTAGGCAAGGAAAAAAAAACCCTGGTATATTTTTTTCATTTCTTTATGTGAATACACATGATGTTTACCAATAGTGCAGTCCTTGCTAACTTTCAAAATTATTTTGATGCTGATTAAATTAAAACTGAGTGTAGAAGAGCTAGTTAGGCATAGAAATTATCTCATCTTAATATATACATGGCTTAAGCTAAAGCCCTGTGCTTAAACTCTTAATATATTTATGTTCATTCACTCATCCTGACTTGATTCTCCCCAGGAAGTGATGCAAAGATGAAGCAATCCAGCCTTCCCACAAGAGCTGAGTCTAAAGGGGGATCATGGCCAATGGCATTTTGCTGCTACCAGTACCAGCAAGTCAAATACCTTCTCCTGCTTCAGATAATGATTCATGGGGGCAGAGACTGTGGGTGGGATATAGAATGCTTGCAAATTCACAGTGACTCCTCTGGAAGTAGAATCTTTGCTCTTGGAATAGATATCTAGATGACAGAAGCGGATTGGACACTGATTCTGCCCCGGAGGGTAGTTTTGAAAGAGCTTCTGCGGGTCCTCATATCCTGTATAGTCTGGTATTTACCACACAGAAATCACTGCTGCTCTGTGGTCCCCCCTGAATCATCACCTACAAAATAACAGTCTGGACCAAGTCAACCTTTTTCTCCCTTGGCATTCTTCATCTACAGCACTAAAAACCACCTGTGCTGTTACCCCACAGAGAATAATCAGAACAAATGGTGGGCATCTAAGGTTGGACAGAAGGGAGTGGACAGCAGTAGAGAACAGATTTCTCTAAAAGCTCCCAGGTGATATTAATGAGCTGCCAAAGTTGAGAACAAGAATAATATTAATCAAGAATGATTGCCTGGGTCCCTTCCAGCTCTGTGCAGAGATTCAAATCATCAAGTCATAACCTTAAGAAAGGGTCATGGCCTCACATTACATTTCCATGACTAAGAGGCATTTTGAGTATCCTGCCTTTGATAATGACTTGTGTTTTTCTAAGTGCTTTTATATTCATTAAGGAAATGATTTTTAAATACTAATATTATAGTAAGTTCAGTATCATAGACACATTCCATAGAAAAATTTCTAAATGAGAAACTATTCCGAAAAAGGACAGTTAGGAATTATCCCTAAACATCACTGTGTTAGAGGGAAAATCAACTAGCCACTTGTTGGAACCAGAAACCAGACAGACCCCAGTCCAAGTTAACTATCTCTGGAGCTCTAAATTCACCCTAAAGCCAACCATTTCTAGAAAGTTCTCCAAAAAGAGATACATGGAAGTTAGTCATATTCCCTCATTATTTTGTAGATCATACAGCTAAAGTTCATGAAATACAGGCAGCAAAGACCCATCAGTCAACCATCTCTAACATAAAGAGTATGAGAAACACTCTCTTGCCCAATGGGCACTCCTTCAGCTGCTCAGTCTGTTAGAGAAATCAAAGGACATCTTAATATCGATGCAGCATGAACAGACTGTATCAGCATTAGCCTTGTTCATGCTGCAACAAAGACATTCTTGTTAGGTCAACTCACACTTAACCCCTTGCTGTTGGCCTATGGATTGTCAAAATCCACAAGAGACATTCGTTCTGCTGTGTGATCCAGACATGTATCCTTTTTGTGTAAGTATTCAAATTTGTTGAAGCTGGTCAGCTGAGTGATGAGTTTAACTGCTCACATGGAAAAGGTAGAGTACCCTGGTACTTCAGTTGCTTTACTTTGTGCTGTGAGCAGTACTCAGACTCAGGCAAACATAGGGTTAGAGACAGGTATTTATTTAACTTGTAGTTCCAGAGGGACTATAGTTCGTTATGGTGGGAACCACAGAGCAGAAGTCATGACTGAAGGCAGAATCAGAAGGTTGGTTGAGGTTACTGTTATCAACAGAAAGCAGAGAACAAAAGAACTAAAGGAAGCAGGGCCAGGCTACAAAATCTCAAGTTTTACTTCCTTGTGACATACTTTCCTTTAGTGAGGCTCTACCTCTTAAAGATGCCACAGCCTTCTCAAACTTAAACACCAGCTAAGTAATCAAACACATGAACATGGGGGTAAGGGAGACTGAAGGGGATAATTCACACTCAAAACATGAATAGGTGAATCAGTGTTAATGATTCCTCCCTTTGGTCTCCATAGGCTCCAGGCTAACTAATTATTTAAAACACATTCAACAAACTTGAAAAGTTCCCATAGGTTATAACAGTTCCAACATAGTTCAAAAGTCTAAAGTCCTAAGCCTTTTATTAGTAAAGGAATCTCCAATTGCAACCTCTGGTAAATTTAAAAAAATAAAGTTGTATATTTTCAATATATAATGGAACTGAGTAAACGCAGGCAAACTCCCAATCTTTTATCTCTAAGACTAACATATGAGCCTCTTGTGGAAATTATCTTAGCTCCAAAGGCTTCATTTCTACCCCCACACAGTTCTCTCTTGAGCTTGCTGCTCCTGCAGTATACATTTGCTTCCCTTGGAAAATGTCCCATATTGCCTTTGGTATCTCTAACATCTTCACACTGAAAGGCAATATAGGTTTCAACTCACAAAGTCTTCTCAGAATGACTCCAACCTTGACACTGATTGGCTTTAGCAAACTAAGGAAGAGAAAACCATGACTTCCTCAACCTTATATCTTTAATACCTCCAAAACCAATACCATGTGGATGACTTTGTCAAGGTTTGCTGTAACTTCCAGGTCAAGATTGACCCTTTTGTATCACAGCTTGTCTCCATTTTGTTGTGCTAAAAGTGGAGAGAATCTCCTGTAGGCAGTGATTTTAAAGAAGTAAAAAAAAAAAAAAATTCCTTTGGGTTTCTGACCTTCAGCTCTTTCCTACTAAAAGAATTTACATTCTTAACTTACTGGTGCCTTTGGTGATGGTCTTGTCCACGGGGTTCAGTATTTCATATTATTCCAGTGAAGAGAAGGATTAATCTCTTTAATAATAGGTGAAACTTTACCGTCTTCATTCTCCTGCTTCAGTGTTAAGTTTGTCCACTTACTTTTCCTTATCAAATTTCAGAGTTTTTAAATTTTTTCTGCCTGACTGTTGCCCTTTTCTATGTATCTCTGAATATGAACACTAAAACATAGCCATGCCACAGATTCAAGACTATGCTACCTTGAAAAATTGTCTGCCAAAAACATTAGTCTACTACATTTGAATTGAATTTCAGGAAAGTTTTGAGGACATGGGAAAGTTGTAGCAAAAGCATCACTCAGATTACTCCTAGTGTAACTCCCCCAAAGTCTCCATTCTCTTCTGGAACATGATAAGTTGGACCTCTATTATTAGCACTTTTTTCAGAATCATTCTCTTCCAAACTTCCACTGAAATGGTCCATTAAGCTTTGTTTCCAAGATGAAATAGCTTTCCTAGTCCCAAGTTCCAGAGTTCTCTATATTTCTCCCACAAAACAGTTCCACAGGCATGACAGCCACATCACAGCAATGACCATATTTCTTGGTAGCAAATTCTCTCAGTTTCATACACATTACACTTTCTAGTACCAAATTCTTTCTATGTCTCAGCATACCCCACTTTCAGTACCAATTTCTTTTGTTTTCCTATGAGATAGTACTCAGACTCAAACAGGAAGAAGAGATATGTATTTGGCTTGCAGTTCCAGAGGGGATAGAATCCATCGTGATGGGAATAACAGCAGAACACATGGTTAAAAGCCGAATCAGAAGGCTGAGTTAGGCTGCTGCAGCTATAAGGAAGCAGAACAAGAGAACAAGAGGAAGTGGGGTTGGGCTACGAAACCTTCAGGCTCATGCCCACTCCCTGTGGCGCACCTTCCTTTAGCAAGGTTCTACTCTAAAAGGTGCCACCATCTTCCAAGCATTAACTCTAGCAAGGATTAAAACACATGAGCCTGTGGGGAGTCTATAGGCAGCTCCTATTCAAACCATGACGCTCGTTGACCCTTGGCTATGCTAATAGTGTGCTTTCTTCACTTCATGAAGCGGTCAGGATCTCAAATAGCTTCATTCTGGGGGCGGGCATGCCAAGAAGCACAAAATGAGCAGAGCACAGTCTGTGCAGCTCTCACTCTTGCAAACCACATGCAGTCTGGATTCAGCATCCCTCTCTCCCGTTTTAATACATATGGGTCAACAAGTCAAGCACTAAAGTGGCAAGAATTATAAGCATCTTTCTTCTGAGTTTGCATACTCCTGGTATATCCAGCCCAGATTAAGGAAGGAGAGACTGCCTGGTTTTGGCAGGATCATGGGGAAGCAGGTAGCAGGTGGTCTGTAAGCTCTGGCATCAGAGAGAAGGGTCATATATATGTACAGTAACCTTAAGAATGAGGCCACTTCATGTTCCGTGTGGTGCCTACCAAGCTTTTGTGTGTCTTTAGGAAACACAGAAAGAGTCATCTTCACTCCCAGCCAGTCTCTGGGGCAGGACAATCTAGAATTCTCAGACTTGAGAGAGGTAGAGTGATTCTGTGCATTGGGTCTTCTCTATCACCCAATCTCTACCCCAGGACATGGACTAGAAAGACTCTGGACCTCTGGACTTACACTATGTCCTCCTATCCCTTAAGCTCTTAAGGATTTTTGCCAGATCTTTCTAGGCACTGAGTAAATACACCTAAGCATACCAGGCGTCTCACTTACCCTCAGCCTGTTCTGAAGCAGCCGAGTGGTGCACCTGAACCTCACCTGCTTCTCTGGGGGTTAGATTCCAAGTCACTGAAACCAACCCAGCATTATCCAGATATGATCTGTCCAGCCTTTCATCGGTAGCTGGGCTTCTGGAATATCATTCTGGAGGATGGAAAAAGGGAACATTTTGACTACACTGGCCTCTCCCATGGTACCCCTGTAGGGTTGATATGGAGGGAAAACCATATATGGAATGCAAAGACAGGGATCCCCAGAAAAAGATGACTGTCTAGCCTAGCTGACCAATGACCTTCAATTCAATTGCGTGATTCTGCCTTACTGAAATTGGAGAGTAATTGAAGAAGATACCAGAGGTTAATTCTGGGTCTTAACATACACGTGCACATATATGCATGTGTACCTTCACATACACGTGTGCTCACACATACGTACATCAGTTTCTCTTTGCCATACACACACAACAACAGCAACAACAACAATAGCAACAACAAAAAAGCAGCTGAATATATTCACAGGTTCTGGGAATTTAGGATGTGCTAGGTTAGTATCAGTCTTATTTACATGTTCATTTTATTTTCTAAAATAAATTAATTTTTGTCAGAGTGTAAAAAATAAGCAGTTAATAGGTTTTTAAACACAAAAGATTATAAAACATTAAAGAGCTAGGTATATAAACAGAATGTTCGTTCTCAGTGCAATGTCTTTGGGTGACCCAAAGTTCTTCTGTGATCCATGCAATTGTGGGTGATATGATCACATAGAGATATAGTGCTGTCATAGTTAAGAAGTCCTGAGGGTCTTATACAGGTCCTGCCTGATGCCTTCTATACCTCCCATCTTAGTACCATGACAGGAACCTTTGCAAAAAAACCCAGTAAACTCCTGAGTGTACAATTATGTGAGGCATGGATATGAGGTCAGTTTCCCAGGCTGGACATTTTCCAGTTGGTTCAACCTTCAGAACTGCCTCAGGATGACTTTTACAATTCAGGATCTCGATAGCCAGCATTGTGATCCTTCCTGTGCCCAGAATCACAATGCAGGGTGTTGCCTGAATCTGGACAAAGACAGAGAGCAGCCTACAGTAGTGTTTGCATCATCATTCCCTGGTCTTTAGAAACAAAAAGAAATACATAATTGGTTCACAATAATCATTACCTATTAATATTTCACTGGGCTATCTGAGTAAGTATGAAGCTACTGTGATGGGAAGAATGAGGAACATTCTAGATTGTTGTGACTTCCTCTTGCTTCTGGGGCAAATCAGTAAAGAAAACACTGATCTTTGCAAAGGTGGATCCTGGCTTCCAATGCCAGGAGTTGGATGTTAAGATGGATTCCCTTACCCTAAAGGAGATAACTGGTCCAAATTAGGGTTGGGGGTGGTGAGGTGGAGTCTAATCATGGATAGCATAATGAAGAGAGTCTATGAAAGCAGGACAGTGCTGACCTAGGCTCCAGGGAGCAGGGCTGCAATGTTTCTTAGATGATCTTGCTACTTTAATGAATAGGTAGGAGTCATTGTTAATTCGCACATCCATTCTTGAAATGCAAATGTGGATGCTAACTCCAGCAGCTTTCTCTCAGTAAACTAGCTGTGCCCTAGTTTGTAAGACCAGTGTCCTCTCTGTCTCCCTCTTTTTAAAATGCTAGCTGGGGAGGGACAAAGAGGATTCTTTATAAGAATTCCAAGAAACTCTGGAGCTTCTAAGCCCAGCTGGACATGGACATGGAGGAATTATACAGAATAGCATGATAGCCTTTCCCTCTATTACTCCTTTGTTCTCCAGGAAAATTATGTCTTGGAATGTCCCCACTCCAAATATCTCCGAATCCAGTGTCTACACCATATCCACCAGAAATTCCTTCTGACCCAGACGCTTCCCAAAGTGATTATAAATCTAGCTCACACGGGCCAGCAACCCTTTCCCCCCAGAACTGCCAACACCGTCATATCATGATGTACTTAAATCTGTCTGGAGCTGCTCCCAAATGCACTCTCAGCAAGCCCTGTAAGCCCATCAGGACGCCAGACGCCTCTCACAGACTTCAAAAAAGGTCAATCACAGACTTCTTTAAAAGGTCAATGTGGTTGGTTCTCATTCCCTTTCGTTTTTACTTTACTCCTTTCCCCTAAGGAGTAAAAGATTGAGGTGTTTCACAATGAACAGTTGTGGACCACAGATGTCAGATGGGAAGGAAGTGGAGAGAGAGCGAAGTTAGCTTGTCGTCTCATCACCAGACTTTTTCCAACTAATGCTTGTGAATTCATTCAGAGCTTTAGGATCTACCTCTCTCTGGCTTTGAGGCAAGCCTCCTGCCCATCTAGAAGGATGCTCTAGATTAAGTATGGCCTCTGGCCATGCCTATGAAGGATTGCCTCAATTATATTAATTGACATGGGAATCCAGCCCATTGTGGGTGAGCACGTTCCCTAGGCAAGAGGATAAGAACAATATGAAAACGAAGAGGGCTTAGCAAGACAAGGAAACAGACACACAAGTCCGAACGCATTGCGTCATCATTCTCTGCTCTGCTTGGGTGCGATGTAACTAACTGCTTTGACTTCTTGCCACTATAATGTCCCCTCTGAAATGAACTGTGATGTGGAATGGTAAGCCACTAAAACCCTCTTTCCCCTAAGATGCTTGGGTCAGATATTTTGTTGCAGCAACATGTAATGTAATGGGAACAAAGAATGACGGTAAGTTTGTCATTCAAAGGTATCTCCTTTAATTGTCATAGAAACACTAGATAGAGATTACTGTCATTATTTCTTAGATGGGAAAAGCAAGATGAAGTAAGATTTGCTCAGTCCTCTCAACTCACTTCACCATGGTTATACCTAGGACTGGTTTACTGCTTTGCCCAACTTGTTCACTCACATATGTTTATCTTTACACGTAAATAAAAATGGTGGGTTTCCTCCAAAATTGCCTAAACCCCCATCTATAATGGATAATGCACCAAAAAGATAATTCAAAAACTTATTGCTTATTGTTATTGCTGAAGGTTACAGACTCTTTCTATCAGAAATCAGGCCATGTTCCACCCTTGCAATTCTCTTTCAAACAGAGAGTTGATAGCATGCATCCTGACTACCCCCTTGCAGCTGCAGGAAAGGAAGCTCCTCTCCACCCTCCAGGACTGAGACAACTGGGAATTATAGCTAGGCTCTTCCAGTTACTTCCTGAGTTTTCACACCTAGGCTTGGCCAGACAAGGTTGCATGGTATGAAGCTTGCGTCTGTCTGTCAGCCATGCCCTGAAAACCTGCCTGAGTCATAAACTTCTTTGTATCCTGCAATGGAAGGTTCAGAATCCTCATCATACTATACTTGGTGACCCATTCTACTGCTGCTCTTCTACTTCAAGACCTGGTCATGGTGGCCTGTGGGCATGAGGTTCGCCCTCCTAATAAAGCTCTTCTGCAAAGTCTTGTGTGGGCTCCTTTCAACAATCTCCAGTGATTTCAAGCAGTTATAACTTTCAATACAGTGTGTGAGTTCACATATTAGTGCCTTTGTTTGCTTCTTTAAACTCATGGAAAACATGCTAAAAGTTGAGCATATGACCCTTACTGGTGGTCCTGGTACAACAGGACTTTATAAATCAGGCCAACTATGAACAAGCTCTTAAGTATGTAAATAAAATGTGACTGAACTGCAGCAAAGACCTTAGGCCACAATGTTTAGCATTTACTGTGTGGACCTTAACAAATCATTTCGTTCCCTCTGCTCTAGGGGACCTGACTCTGATTTAAATACTGTTGATTAGGGTCTAGATAGTTCCTATTTTTTAAAAAGTTAATGGTGAACTTATAGTTTTGACAAAGGGACAGACTGGTAGAAGAGCATCTTAAAAGTTACAGCTTTGTTATCCTGGGAGATTATCCAGCTTTGTATAAACTTTAGCTATCTCTTCACAGCATTTGTTTTATCTCAGACTATATAAAACCCCTACCCTCATGTTATCTTTTGTATAGTTTTGTCTTTCTCTGGGTGTATCGTTAAAAAGTTAAATTGAGCTGTGACATAGCTTTCTCTCTCATACATACACACCTTGAGAATTTTATTTTGATAAGCTCTTCCCCTCCATTTAAAAATATATTTTTTATTTTTAAATATTTATTTTAAATATTTTATTTATTTAAGAGAAAGTTATTTTGCATGTGCAAGAAAGAAAGAGAGAAAATATGCATATACATTTCATAGTAAACAGGTAGACGTCAGAGAAGTTTCTTCACTTCCACTACATGGATATCCAGGGATCGAACTCAGGTCACCAGGTTTGACAGTACACATCTTACCCACTAAGCTATCTCTTCACCCTCCACACTTTTGATTACTCCTCACTTCTTGGCATTTGTCCTTTCTCTGATTCCAAAACATTACAGTGCTTTTCCCAGAGCTCATTCTCAGGCCGTGAGGGAAGCAATACTTGCTAAGCAAGCGAGGACTAAGCCAGTTGTCCCGGTTCAAAGAGAGAAAGAGTTTGGGTAAAGACCAAGAGAGTAAGATGGGGCTGATGGTGAATGAATGCTTCGTGGGTCAAGCCACCCAATTAGCCTCTGACCACTGCTCTGTGATTGTCTCCACGGCAAGAATCTAATCTCTTACTCACTCACTCTCCAGAAGTACTGAGTGCCCCAGGCTCCCAAAGTCATGGACAAAGAGGTAGAAATATGCAGATGCATTTTTTTCTTTCGTACATAAGACATATCTGCTTCCTCAGATTGGTTCTGCATGAGTATAAATCCTGTAGTTGTTATTATCTTCTGCTATCAGCACTGATTGCTGGCGGGTCATGTTCTTGGCATCATTAAAGGCAGGCTTCGCTTTCTGGGAGATGCTCCTTCAGCCTTTCAAAGTTATTATCTTTCTTCCTGCCCACGTCAAACTGCCATCAAGGCCAGAAGCCTACCCTCACCTACTGTCATAGTCAGCTCATTTTCCCTGGGGACTGCAGGGTGTGCTGTATGTTAAAAAGAAGTCATTAGCCTGCAGCCTCTGCTTTCCTCTGGACTCACTTTCTGGACTTCCTAAGAACTGCCATCCAAACGATCCCATCAGTCTGTGAGGGATATCAGCAAGGTGAGGGGCGGGGAGAGTCAGAAGGTCTTGGAGAGAAATATGATGCTATCAGATGAGCTTGTGCTCTGTTCAGAAGTCAGCTGTGAACACAGAGAGAGGAGCAAACGGGGACGTACACTCCACTACCCTCACCAACACATGTGTGTTTCAGTCTTGTTAGAAAACCAAACCTGTACAGGAACCAAGGTGAAAAAATCCGCCCACCCCCAAATAAAAGGCAAGCTGGCTATTATAGTTAGGCACAGGTGCCAACTCGACTGTTCGGGGTTTGAGCTCTGGGCACATTTGTAGAGAATTAATGGTTGAGTTAGGCCCAGAACAAACCTGCAGGAGATTGTATAGCTGATGGGGAAGACCCAGCCTATGGTGGGTAGGTCTAAGTCCTGAACAGAGGAATAAAATACTGAGAGCTGGTTGAGAGAGTTGGCATCCTTTTGTACACTTGGCCAAAAATGCTGCTCTGACAAGTAAGGATTGTCGCTCTCTCAGCTATTACATAGAGATGGTGTGGCCAGTTCCCTCGGCCTTGGTGTTGGCACGAGCTCTCCTGTCAAGCTGGACTGAGAACTGTAACAGGAATAGTAAGAGAGAATAAGCTCTTGTTCCATTAAGCCATTTGATGGTCATTTATCAGCAACCATATAGACAAACTGTAACACTGGCATTCATTGAAACAGTTCTGGGTCCTGTCTCCTTGTAATCTGATGCGAACGTCTAGATGTTCAAATGTCTGAGCAACCATTTCAAAGTCTGTGTGAGATCTAGCCCTTCAGTCCCAATTTTCCCACCATGGTGGTAAACTCTAGCCATAAATTGAATCTGCACTGGGATGCCATCTACCGTCTTTCTAAATGTACAGAGTGATAGAAAAAGCAGCCAACCAATGTTCCTTTTCATAATAAATAGATAGGTTCTAGTGCAAAAAGGTTTTCATTTCACAAAGCAAACGTGGGCTATTTTCCCTACTATAAGTTCCACCTGCACAATGTAAAAATAATTGGATTCTGACTCAGTGACAAAGCAGAGTGCAGATCCATGGTGTAAAGTGAGGAAAAACATGGTCAGCCACAAAAATGACTGACAGCTAATCCTAGGAGAACCACTCAGATCTTATTACACCAGAAAAAGTAGACAAAGAAGGGAAGGGATAGACTGGCTAGGCAGCCCAGAGTATGTTTGCATGTGCATGTGCACGCGAGCTCTGTCTTCAACAGTGGAATGTTGGTGCAAGGAACTCCCTGCACAGGTCAAAGAGCATTTAGAATATAGCCAAGAGTATCCTCACATGAAGCAGACATATATGGCAAGGATTGGAACATAGTATAAAATATGTCACAAAATCGTGTCCTCCACCTTTGGGTTACCTTCCAGTAACAGGACGCCACTCTGTTCTTAGAATTTTGAAAGCTGATTCTCTGAAAGAAGAAAGGAGGTGAATAGAGTGCATACTCTCTGTCCCTGGGGAGAACATAGACAGTGAGAGGAGGTGTTGTAGGGGAGAGCACAGACTATGGAGAGAAAAGAGATGGCAAGGCAGCTGAAGGCTGTCTTTGCCAACTGTCCCTGGATTAGAGCGAATTTCCTAAACTGGAAATGGTGTTTTGCACACATACAAACTTTAATTAGGGCCATAGCGCATAAAAGAATGAAATAACAGAGTTCAGCTCTTCTTGAGCTCCTGGGATTATACCAAAAAATATTTGACTTCTATCTAATGGGGTACTTACCAAGTTTGTATGAGTGGAAAAAAAGAAATAAATATAAAAAAAGAAGAACATCATTTCCATCTTAGCAACGCACCCATTTCAAGAATGGGAGAAGAACATTTCCAAGAGTCAGAGCTCTGCAAGCTGATCTCGGCTGACAAGTTTCACCAGTCTAAGAGGCAGAGCAAAGACTCAGCTTCTACTGTCATTCTTCTTTTGTTCTCAAATTACAGCTGATTCCTCAGAGCACCCTTCCCGAGCCAACAGTGAGCTTACCTGAGTCCACGGTAAGCTTCAGAGTCTTTTTAGCTCTCCAGGATAATTGAGTTGTTGATTAGACTTAGTTACTGAGTCAAAATGTGTTTCTCCTTGTTGGTGAAGAACAAAGAAGAAGTTTAACACATACACTCTTCAAAGGTTTTTCTCTATGTGTTCTCTACCTATAGAACTAATATAGGAGACTGTAGTCTAGACATGCAGTAGATCTACTTATTGGATGAAAAGCAAAAACATATGATCTACCCAAGAGCAACAACTTCTGAGTGAGATGAAGGAATGTACTACTTGGGGATCATGAGAGAGCATTTGGTCGCTCTGCTGCCCCCAGAAAGGATATGATCCACCTAGTCCTTTTCTGGGCACAGCTGCCATCATGCTTAACAAGAAGGCACTGCTAGAAGTTGTGCCTTGATGATGAATCAGATGTTTGCCTCACCCAAGTGCCACAGAACCACAGGGAGTTAATATGCCCATAGCAGGTGTCTCACCTTCACTGAGTTTCAGGTTCAGGCTTTCAGAGCAATGACTGGAGCCCACCAGGAGGGTGCACTTTGAAGCTTCACCTTCTGAATAGCTATTACACAAAACCACAGTAGCTGCCGGTTTCAGCCATCCTGCAAAACCTGCTCAGGGACTTCAATAGTCTTAGCCTCCATGCCTCCAAGATTACGAATGACCTAATCTCTCTTGTGGAACAATAAAAAGTTCAAGAGCAAAATGTACTTTTTGTTGTTGGTGGTGGTGGTAGTGGCCTAGCCAGAGATGTTACTCACTGTTTCAGTCAACGGTGTTTTGTGAGAAAACCATCAAGAAAAATAAAGTCTGCTCAAAATGTGTGTGAATCTCAGGAGGAAAAGAACCCGAGTTCCTTCTAAGAAAAATAAAATAAAGCTTCTGCCTAGCTGTGAAATCCCTCCCAGGAGATAAAAGTTGTAAAAAGTAAAAGTTAGAAAATATAATCTCCCATGGTTCACTACCTACTCATTAGAAAAGGAAAACTTGACAGACTCAGGAAGCAGCTCAGTAGACCGTGCTGTCAGTTTAGGTGGGTAAGTGTATGGGTGGGGTCCCCTGTCACCACTCTTCCAGAGTGCCCACCAAGTGCAACAGATGCTCCATTCCATATCCTTACCCCTGATCCTTACAGCCACCCTCAAAGTCATTGGTATGCCACTCTTGGTAGACCACGAGATACTGAAAGCTAAAGTCCTTTGCAGGGTAAGAGTCACGGAGAAAGGGGCAGGACTGGTGTGCAGAGGCGTAAGGGAAGTTTTGAACTCTGACCCTATTCCAATTCCAGATTAATAAGGAATGATGGTATTTCTATTAACACTTCCTGCATATTTGACACTTAACCTAAGCTTCCATTCTAAATTTTCTTAGTTCAACCTTCCAAATTGATTTCTTCTGCTCTTGTCATTTATGCCAGGAGGGGATATGGCCCAGAACATCTCAATTAGGTAAAACTGGGACCTTGGGATATACAGTGTGGGGTTGGAAGTCAGGGAGCCGAAACTGGATGACAAGTCACTTCAGTCGCCGAAAACAAGATGGGTGTGCCTAGTACTCCGCAAGAGTACTAGATCACTGAGCTGCATCCGCTTGCGTAGGTTCTTACCCTAGAGTTCCATAGGCCTTCCCTAAATGAGATGAGCCAAATGTATCCATATGGGCGATTAAATGTACGGGGACTGCACGCATTTGGCGAATCTGAAATTATAAATTAGAGTACATGATACGATGGCCTATCTGAATGCTTGCTTGTCTGGGGACCAGAGATGGCATAAGAAGAGATGACAGGACTTTAGGGGGGCTGCTATCTCTGGCATCTCTCATATTCTGTATATCGATTTGGAAGAAACTTCTGACTCTCTCCACTCACTTCTCTGAATGAAGGGCTGGCCTGGGAAACCACGCATGGTTTTGGTAAGCTGAGATGATGGGCTATTATATCTAAGAGCACCATATTGAACTGGCAAACACAGATAATTGAGTCACCTACAGAATGATCATTCACGCTGAAAGGCTTTGGATTTCTTTAAATGAGGAGCAGCTGCAACTTTAACGTGCCACCCGGCAAAAATATAAATCCTCATTTCTAGCCCCATTCTGAAGAGACTGGAGTCTGGAGCCAGTTGAGAGCTGCCAGCAAGTCTGGCCCATCTACCCTCCCTCTTGCCTCTGGAAAAACTCTGAACGGGGCTGAGTGGCAGCCGCACATGCTGCATCACTCACCACGTGCGTGGGCTGCTGCTCCGTGACCTACTCTCACCACAAGGCCACACAGAGGCATGGGTGGCAAAACCTCTGGAGAGAGAGCCTGCGTACACCCCATGCCTCTCTTTCACAAATCCCTGGATCATTCTGAGGGAGCAAAATATCAGCAAGACAGACTCCCCCCATCTGATGCCTTCCAGAACAGAACCTGCCACATGGTCTACACTGATTTCCCAGGCTTGATGTGCCCCCCAAACAGATGGCATTTGTTGGGCACAGTCAGATGTGCACAGACGGCTCACATGGTTCATTCCAAATAACCTGCCTACTTGGAAATGGGAAAACTCTCCAGAGCTGTCAGTTTGGACAGGACCAACCCCTCACCCAACACTATAAATGCAGCATGTGTTTGTTCTACCAGTCCTCTGAGCTCTGTGCTGCGCGCTCCAGAAATAACAGTGAATAAAACATCACTCCACACTCACTGCATGACGGGGGAGGCAAAGGTAGATAAGTTGTCTTTAGCAGCATCACAGGGCTTTTAGGTACATACAGGTTGCTATTTGACAATGAGGAGAAGCAACAAACCTGAGTATAGCAGGGACGATCTCCCAGAGGAGGTGGATCAGTGTCTAGAATCACAAAAGATGACTAGGAATCGATGTTTGATATCCAAGGGGAAGGTATTTCAAGCAGAAGGGATATCATACTATAGACCCAGAGGCACTTGTATAAAGACTCCTGGGTACAGCAGAATACATTCTTGTGTAGGAAGCATTCCTGTACTTTTGCCCTGCCTCTGGCGACATCTTCTGGTGTGCAACTTGACTCTGGACTGGGATGGTGACTTGCTTGGGCAGTTGATGTGTTAGCAGACATGACGTGAGCAGAGTCTTAATATGTGCTTGTCTATTGTTCTAAGTCTCCCTTGTCACCATGAAGGTTTCATGTCTTGGGAAGCTCTGGACTCAAGAGCAATTAATTATGTTTAGATAAGACATAGGCTTAAGCAAGCTGAGCTCAATCCAAGCCACTATATTCCTAAAGCACACAAACCTGTGTGCTGTGGTAAATCAGTAACCTCTGGGATGGTTTGTTACACAGCACTAGTGGAAATTCAGCAGACTGATACTCCAGGTAAGATAAAAAGTAGAAAGAAAGGCTGTAGAGAAAGAAATTGCCCAAGTGGAAACACCCACAGGAAAGAACCAACGAGCAAGAGGAGGGTATGAGACATGGGCAAGCTGCTCAGTGATGATCACTCAGGTGTGGCTCAGCATGGTGCCCAGAACACAGCAGCTGTTCAGCAGATGGTTAAATCAGGAAACTAAAGAGCCATCAGCCAGAGATTGGTTTTGCAGACAACAAAGACTATTTGCAACTCTGGATTCTATAAAGCAGTATAACCAAAATTATAGCTAGGGCTGCAACCTAGTAGAAACTCATTCCAGTTCCACAAAATACTCACACAAATGTACTCAATGTAACCAGAACTTAGATGAATCTGAAAGATGAGTCAGAATTCATATTTGAATTGTTTAGTCTAGAACCTTCAGGCTTCAGAAAAATCTCACAAGCTGAAACAATGAAAGGCCCAGTTATTGAGACTAAAACTGCTCAGTAGACATTTATTCAGTGCTCAGTATGTGCGCCACATTGTCAGATCCTGGAAGACAAAAGTAGACTCTTTGAAATAGTCTTTGGGAATGAAAATTTGCATGCGATTGCATTTCAGGCATGCCAGCACCATTTTTCACTGCTTAACCAATGTCTCCCGAGTCAGTGCTGTGGCATTACCTTGAGATAAGTCTCCCTAGGGTGAATGGGAATTTGCTATTCTTAAGTCGCCTAGATTTGTGAATCCAAATGTTTTTCAGAGCTCTGGAGGATACTTCAGGGAATATGCCAGATAAAACACCAGAATCACCCTCTTTAAGCACAGCTGGAGGTAATTTGCATTTTAATCTCTCATGATTCTGCAGAGGAGCCTTCTTGGTGAATGAAGCGGAGGGAAGAGAGTCAGGGCCCATGGGATGAGGGAGGGAAATGCATCCTACAGAGGCATGAGTTAGGGAACAGAAGTGATGTTACGGCAACAAATCGTGTACCGGGTATTTTGTACAAAGTGTCTTTGACCAACCTCCAATCTGCAGGGCATGTGATTGTAATGGAAGCAGTATCATATGAATGCAAGGCCTTATCATAAAAGGAAATAGACTTTCCATGCATTTCACGTGTGAGGTTCACCTTTGGAGCTCTGTGACACCTGCAAACATCAGAGGAACCTGCACCACCATGGTGGGAGGAAGACTGCATCACTTGGAGAGACTATGAAAACCTATTCTCTTTGCTGTCCCATTTAGCTTCAACTGTCAAACTTGTGACAATAGACAATCATTGGTGACTCCAGGTCTTAGGTACTATACTAGCTTCACCCCAGCTTTCGTTTATTCATAATGAGGACCCCTGACCATTAGAATCTGGGACAATTGACCTTCTTGTGTCCCTTCTAATACCCACAGAATCTAGAGATGGTAGCTGCTGTACCTCACTATTCTTGGGGTGTTTTCCTACACAGCAATAGATAATTAGAAGAGGAACGTGGTGGGGACTGCCTCCCTAGTCCCTTCCTGCATCCCCTGCAGTTTAGGACCAGCTTGTCCACCCCACTCAGGCAGGAAGTGTCGCTGCCTTCTAGTTCTGAAGCAGGAAGAAAAGCAAATAGATTAATGCTGATACATTTCAGTGTACAGGATTTGAAACGATGCTCGTTCCTTTAAGACAGTGGCTGTACACTGGGGTGATTCTGACTCTAAAGAAAACCAAGAAAAGTCTGGAAACATCTTCCAGTGACCCAACTTGGGGAAACTGGGCTACTGTCATCTAGGACCCAGGGATGCTACAAAGCCCAGGATGGTCCCACAACTGAGAATTACCCAGGCTAGGATGTGGAGGTTGATAAATTCTACTTTAGAAGACAGCAACCACTTGACTGGGCAATTTGCTAAGAATGTTAAGGTTCACAAAGGAATGTTAACTAGACCAGGAAGACTGGACCAATTGAAAACTCATTCTCTTCTTTCAGGAATTAAATAAATGAAACTGTATCCTTGATGGTCTAACCCAGGGTGCCCAGCCCCACACCACCCTCTCTGAACCTACCCTCCCTTGAAAGTAGGGCATTGGTCACCTATTCCTAGACTCACTCTGGAGAACTGTTTCTTTTGAAAAAAAAATCATGTATTTATTAAGGAACATGTGTCTGCTGTAGATAACCAGGAAACATTATAGAAAGTTCACCAAATTTCAGGGCATTGCTCACTAGTTTCTTTGTCAAAAAGTCAATGGGGGTGTGGATAAGGGAGTGCTGTTGTAGTCGACCCATCTATCACATTACTGACTGAACGCCATGTACCAGGCACTGTGATAAGTATTGGAGAGTTTATAATAGGAGGTTTGGGGCAGACTGTTCTCTAGACTGCTGGGGTGTTTTCATATGGCTGGCTAAGAGCCTTCAATTTCAGAAAGATTTATGTCCTATCTACCTCCAGCAGTATGCAGAACATGTGGCTTGAAGTTCTCTTCTCTCTCACAGAGAGGGCTGAGTCTCACAGGCTGATTTATGAGCTTGTTCATGCGGGGACTGCCATCAGAAATTATTTTGCAAGATAAAGATAGCATGGGCCGATATCAGAGATGCTCAGCAAGAACTGAGGTAAGAGGCTTCACTAATTCCCAGCAGGCTTCTGGAGGAGGGGGGGGCATGGAGTTGAAAACCCTATCAAAAAAAAATGGAAAGAGAGGTCCAAAGTCTGGCTGGACTCTATCAATGAGAAAGGAAATAAAAAGTGAGTTCTCTTCGGATAATACAGAATGAGGAGTACATAACAGTAGGGTATAGAAGAGGCAGTGAAACTTGACACTCTCTGCCCAGCCCGTGATCAGTGCCCAGCCCATGATCTTCAGAAAAAGGAAATTCAAGTGTCCTGAAATGCTGAGGGGAAAATAGCACTGGCTTCTGCGGTCACCCTCTCCCCATCACAATCATATTCTTGACTAGGAGAAAAATCCATGAGGCACATTTCAAGTGAGGCTTGTTTGTCAGGAAAGCTGACCATGGGTTAAGGAGAGGACTCAGTGCAAAAGGTGCTTGCTGAACAAGCATGGGGCCCAGAATTTGTATCCCCAGAACCCAAGTAAAAGCCAGGCAAGTAGAGTCGCTGCCTTCCTCCCAGCACTCAGGATCAGAGATAGGGGACTCCCTAGGACAAGCTGGCTGACCATGATAAATCATGACATTGTCTTCTTCATAAGATTATCTTAACATGGCTTATGGCCATTTCTGCATTTATGATAATTCTGCACACATACATGTTTTTAGGGTTTTTAACCAAACACAGAGTTATTCTATCCTTAGACTTACTCTTTTTTTTTAACATAACTTGCTGCTCTTACTTTGGTTGTCCTTTGCATACATTCTGACCAATATATATGGCTACCATATTCTATATTCTAGGAAAGATAAAACACACATAAGATATACATTTAAAGTTCTGAAAGACAGACATTCTTCACAAACTAGCCTGGGCCAAGACAAAATGCATGTTTCAGAAGGACATCTGCGAGGCAAGAAGATTAAACAGGAGGCATCCATCCTGCAGGAAGAGACAGAGAACAGCCCCAACCCAGTGGCTCATGCCACTCAATTCCCACACAACTCTTTTCAATTCTTATAGAGCCCCCCTCAAGTCTATCAGGTCCCCAACTTTCAGAACAGAGAAGTGGGATTCTGAAGAGTGTTTGTGACTAGCCCAAGTCACATACTTAATATGTGGGGGAGCAATGTCTGGATCTCAGTCCAACCTCCAAACTTGACCTCCTTCTGCATAACGCAGAGCTGCTGCCATGTCAGGTCAAACTTACAGCCAGAATAAAATCAAAACAAAGCAGGTATCACAATAACCATAGCTGAGTGGCATTTACCCATTTGCCATGTCACTTGTAATTGTTTTTACACCCCTTGAATATGTGAGTGCACCTGTGTCTTTGTGTGTACCTGGAGGGACCACAGGACAGAGCTATTCTGTTTCAGCTAAGGAGTACCACTTTAAGCCTCTGTTTCAAGGTTCCAAGTGTCTTTCATTATAGTGTCAGAAGGTATGCAAAGATTCCTGGGTCCCAGTCCCAGTAGGTCTAGGCCTTGACCCGAGAGTTGGTTTTAAGTTCTCCAGGGTGAAATCGGATTTAGAAACTACTGAGATGGTCAGTCCCTTCCAGCTTTAAATTTCTCAGAGTAATTGATTAGCAAATTAAGTACCTCTAATTACTCTTCACAAATTCCAGTATCATTTCAATGGCTTCTCCTGGTTTAATACGCTTCCTTGGAGAGACTCGTACATGCTCGTGTGTGTGCACATGTGTGTTCATGTGTATGTGAACTTGTGTATGCTTGTGCATGTGCATATATGTATGTGCGTGCATGTGTGTGTGTGTGTGTGAGTGTGTGTGTGTGTGTGTGTGTGTGTGTGTATGTGTGTGACAGAGGACTCATTAGATAGGTTTGCTAGCATTTGCCCATCCTCCACTCAATGACCATTATGCAGCTTAAGGGAACAAGGAGTTTACTTTATTACAACAGTCTGGTTACAGTTCTTAGTCCAGCTTTACAGGAGAACATGCACCAACACCAGGGCCGAGAGAACTGGCCACACCATCTCCACATAACGGCTGAGAGATGGACAATCCTTACTTGCCAGACCAGCATGTCTGGCCAAGTGAACAGAAGGGTGCCAACTCTCTCAACCAGTTCTCTGTGATTTATTCCAGGGCCTAGTCCCATCCACCATGGACTGGGCTTCCCCAGCAGCTAAACAATCTCCTGCAAGTTTGCTCTGGGCTTAACTCAACCACTAATTCTCTACAAAGTCAAGTTGACACCCATGCTTAACTACGACAATAGACAAGGTCCTAAGTTCCGTGGGCATGTTGAAATCTAGACTGTCCACCTCCGGCGCAAGGAAGCAGATGGTGTGGCTGTTGGTGACACCGGCAGACATAGGGCAGCTCCGCCGAGGTGAGCCACTGCACCTTTCCACACTATGCAGCCTCATTTTTCCCTAAGCAGCAGCAGAGATCAACTTGTGTGTGAGCCAGAGTCCTCACCTCTGCCTCCCACCTCATTAGAGAACAGCACGCCAAGCTTGCCCCACAGCCGGAAGTGAAGACAAGCCCAGTACACATTAGATTAGGGAGCAACTGCCAAGCCCTAGGGAGGGAGGGAGGGACACAAGAGGGCATTGTACTTGCATACTGAGCACCTTGTATTCTGGAGGAAGGATGGTCTGTGCGTTCCCTTTCGACCTCCAAGCTGTGTGTCCCATAGCCATTGGAGACCAGTGCTCAGACCAAAGCAGTCAAGGTCACTAGCCTTTGCTGTGTTATCTGTGGATCCCTACACAAAGGTCCCCTGTGAACATGTACTAGAAATACTGAGCAGCCACCACTTAATGAAGGGACACAAAAATTTCTTGAATGAGAGAAAGCATAGAGCAAAGTGGGAGGAAATCTTGGGTATTCCTTCCTCTAGATGCTTGAAGTCAATGACCTTCAACATCAGAATCACAGTAAGTCCTGGTAGAATTCAGACTCCTGGGCTCCATCTCAGATTTTCTGTATTAGAAACTCTGTTGGAAAAGCCTAGCTATCTTCATTTTTAAGAGCTCAGGCTATGGAACCAGGGTGCCATGTTCCACCCCAGCTCAGGCAAGTGACCTCTTCTGTCTCCAAAATGAATGTCATGCTAGTGTTCACCAGTTTGTTGGTTTCATGCTCATATGTCATGACTATGACAAATAACTAAATCATAAACAGAACTTAAAAGAGGTAATTAAATTACAAGAGAAAAGGCTTATTAGCTCATAATTCTGGAGGTTCTATTCTGAGATAAGGTGGACTCACTGTTTTGGGCCTCTGAGGTGGGAGACAGAAGACTATGTCTGTGAGTGTGTGGTGGCGCAGACCACCTAGCTCATGGATAGGGATCCAATAAACAATAAATAACAGCTGCTGGGATCCCACAACTCCCACTCCACAACTTCAGTGAAAGAAGGGCCTTCCCGTGAGTAACTCTTAAAGAACTAGCTCATCTCTCAAAGATCCCAGCACAGTGCCACCCTCAAAACAAGTGCTTATGGTACCTCTGCAGCTATCCAGACACTTGGTATCAGATGCTCCAGAATATTGGAATTTCCTCCAGGAATTTCATGGTGATAACAACAGGCCTCCATGGCCATTGTAAGGATTACAAAACATCTCAGGTTCTTCACAGTACCCAATCCAACATGAAAACCCATGGTATCTATGACTGGTGAGCAACTCATTCACCAACGACCCATATTTACCAGCATTCAGCTCACAAAGAGATACCAGTTGAAAAGAGTCACCAATAATTCAAACAGCAGTAGCCAGTTCCTTTAAAATAGGTCTCAGATTACTTCCCAAATCACCATCATGATGCTGTGAAAGATTAAAAGGCCATTTGTGGGGTCTAGTTTAAGCTGGAGTCTGGGATGGGCAGTCTGCGTCTGAGTTCCATAAGGACAGCATTTCAGCCAGTGCTGAGCCAAGAGGGGCAGCACCATTCTGAGTGCCCACTGCATCACACAGCATGATTCCAGTTTCCTTACTTCCTTTCCACCCCCTTTTTTTGGAAAGATTGGTTTCCTTCGTCCCCCAGTCCCTGAAATATAGGTATGTGATTAAATAGTGAAGTCAGTAGCCATCTTGAAAAGATAAGGTCTTAAGTCATTTCTTCCTCCCTTCTGCCTTTATCACAAGCAGAGAGCTCTAGAGTTCCCACTCTGGGACAGCTTGCCTTTCACAAGGTGCTGGATGTCTTAGTCCAGATGTAACCAGATGAGGTTCCCATATCATAGTGCATATAAGGCCCAGGGCCCTTGTGGGAGCGACGGTCCTAAGTCAGAGATTTGCCCAGAGCCCTTCCCTTTGACTCCAATGAAATAAAAGCTATTGAAGACTTTCTCATCTGAGTAAGTACACTTTTTTCTTCCAAGACTTCTCCCCTTCCTAGAGCCTGGGGTAATTATCTTTGTTAAGAATAGAAACTTGCAAGAAGGTTTCTATGTCTTGAGCTTCTCATAGCACACAATTCTTAATAGATAAGCAATCTTGACTCTCTATTCCATTTCCCATCTCCAAATGGGTTACCAGATCTGGAGGACTAGAGCTAAGCTGGACTGCCTATTTCCTGCTTGGTTGTTTACCCGGGCAAACTGCAGCTTACTATCTATAGAGCCCGAGTCTGTGCTATTTTCTCATTGATTTGCTGGCTTCAGAGTTTAAAAGGCAACTTTGCCATTGTTCTGAGGTTGTTTATATCCTAGATATGGCCACCTGTCCTCCAGACACAAGCCCTGTTTTTGCCTGCCCCACGTGAAGCTGTGAAGGGGTAACAATGGCAACCCAATCCCAAGGCTCTCGTACATAGCGGCTGACATCCACGGTTAGTTTTCAGACTGCGGGCACGGTGTTAAGCTTGCTTGCTAGCTGATTTCCACAATTTCCAATCAGCTTCTGCCTGTTGATACCATCTGACTCCCCTTGCTTCTCAGTGGATGCCTCTGCCGTCCTTCAGGTCTCCCTAGCTTCACTGAGAGTCTGGCAAGACTAGGGGCTTCCCAGTCCTCTGGGATGACTCTAAGATCCTTCTCTCAGCGTCCCATCCATTGCAGAACAGCAGCAATTCTTGCTCCTGGGCATCGCCCTATGACTGTCGGGGCTCCAAGGTGTAGGCCCGATCCTCTCTGTTTGACTCGGACTAATCCCGAGCCTAGGTTCAGGACAGACCTTGAGTCATGCTGAATGTTCTCAGAGAAAACCTACCACGGAGACAGAAGTAACACAGACAAGTAACTTCCTGTTGAGCAGTGACAATGAAGCTGCCAAACCTTCCCTTGCGTTTTAATAACTTGTAGATACCACACATCCTCAAGATCGCGGGTCTGTCATGCTTTGAACTGTCTCCCCCACAGACTTGTGTTTGGGAAGGTCATGGCACTTTTAGGAGGTGAGACCTGTGGAAGGAAAACAGTCACAAGGGCTAGGCCTTGAGGTGGATTAATCCCACCCTAGTTTTAAGAGAGGTCTGTTCTGGCAGTGAGCAGTCTAGCAACTCTCAGCCTTCTGGATGGATGTTACTTAGCCTGTCTCCAGCTTCTACCAGCAGCCATGCTGCTATGCTATTGAAAGACTGTATCTCCCCTCTGGAACTGTAAGCTGAATAAATATCCCTTTCTCCTTTAGGTTGCTTGACTTTGGGTGTTCTCTCACAGCAATAGATAAGACTAACAGTATAGAAATTGGAACCAGAGACATGGGGTGTTGCTGTGTGAGACTAAGAGAATCTAGTATTAAAATGTGAAGTTGTTGTTTGTGAAGCTGAGAGAATTTGGTAACCAGCAGTATGACCAATACTGTAATGTGGCTAGTACATCTTTGGAACTGTTTATTGTGATAAATATAGAAAATTTTGGAACTTTGGGCTGGGAAAGACTTTGTCTTGGAGGCTGGGCCAAATGGGCTTTCTGTAAGAGCAACAATGCTGTAAGATATGCAGGCAGGGGAAGCCTAACTTGTGATGGGCTAGAGGGGAACAAAGACTGGGTTTGGAACTGGACAAGTGACAAATGGAGCCATGTGTTGGCAGAGTTTAATGAAGCTTTTCCCTCATCCTGAGAGGTTGCCTGAAGTTTAATTTGAGTGTTTGGCAGAAAAATGTTCAAGGCAAGACAGTCTTGACCATGTGTCAAAGCTACTTTTTAGCATTCTTGTTGAGTTATGGAAAAGAGCAAGAAATTGGGCAAAAAGATGAAGAAACTGTGAGTTCTGATGAGGAAAAATTGAATGACAAACTTAAAGAATTGAGCCAAGAAGAAGCAAAAAGCAAAATGTCAACTGTTGTTAAACAGATTAGCTGCATTAGTAGGTCAAAACCTGCTCTTTATTTGGGTCACATGAAAGGCTCTACCCTGAGTGCAAGATCCTCAGAGAAGGATCTCACCATAAGAATACAAATCCTTTTGGAAAGAATGAGCTAAAGGGTGGCGATCCAAAGCAAGGATCTGTTTCTCCTTTGCAACAATGGCCCAAGAGAGAAAGATTTTTTTTTCCTACAGTCAGCACAGAGAAGCAGAACTAGCTGTTAGTCAAGGGGGGCCAAGCTCCATCTGGAGGTTATAGCAAAACTCGACAAAGTTGTCCATGTGATTCTGGCTTTAGAGGAATCACAGATACAAGGGTAAGGAGGGTCATGGAACCCTCATCCAAGGTTTCAGAGAATGGTAGAAGTCAGGGACCATGCAACAAAAAACCTGCAGTTTAGAGGCAAAAAAAGGGCACTTTGTGCTGTGGAGTTAAAGCCTGGCTTGCCACTGGGAAGTGAAGATGTTACGGATGCCAGAGTCAACGTGGGACATCTACCAAGGAGAGCTGTATACCATGGTAGAAGTCAGTCCAAGAGAGTGATGTGTTCTATGGGTAGCTGCATTGGAGGGATGGAACTGAGATGATTTCAACAAGAAGTTCATCTACTAGACATGAAGTTGTAGGATTTAGAGTTTGTCCTGTTAGTTTTCAGTCTTGTTATGTACCAGTCTTTCCTGGATATGCCCCCATTCATCCCTTTAGGAGTGGAAATGTTTATTCTGTGCCATTGTATATTGGAAATATGTAACTATTTTTTTGATTTTATAGGAGGCTTTGGACATTGGACTTTTGGACAGTGTTGGAACTACTGATGTAGTCTATGAGGACTTTTAAAGTTGGACTGAGTATTATTTGCACAATGAGAGGGCAGTGAGCCTGTGGGGACCAGGGGTGGAGTGTCATGGTTTGAAATGTGTCCCCCACAGGGGCTGGAGAGGTGGCTCAGGGGTTAACCCTCTGCCTTGCAGGCAGAAGGTCCTGAGTTCAGATCCTAGACCCCATGTATAGATGCCGGGTGGAAGCAGGGGCGACCTGCGTTTCTGGTCTGGTAGGGTGGAGCCTGTGAATCCCGGGGCAGAGTAAACAAGGAGGAGGTGGAGGTGGTCCATGGTGGTTCCCGAATTTGCCTGTGATCCTACACACACACACACACACACACACACACACACACACACACACACACGCACACATGCACGATTGAATAAAAAAAAAGAAATATGTCTCCCACAGTCTCATGAGTTTGGGAAGGGCATGGCAACTTTGGGAGGCGGAGCCTTGCTGAAGAAGGCCATCACAGGGGAAAGGTTTTCTTTAGCAGTCTAGCAGCTCTCAGCCTTCCAGATGGACTTAACTTAGCCTGATTCCAGCTTCTCTTATCAACCATGCTGCTTTTTGCCATGAAAGACTGTATGTCCCCTCTGGAACTGTAAGTTGAATAAATCTCTCTTTCCTCCCTTAAGTCTCAAGTCATTTGAGCTTGAGTATGTCTCACAGCAACAGAAAAGAATAATTAGCACAAGGTCGCATTTGTGGGAAGAGACACTTCTCATTGCTTAGAGGTGACTGGTTTTGTGCATTCAATAAATCTGTAACAACTGATAAGCAGTGATTTCATGATAATACTCTCTCTTCCCTTTGGGGAATATCAGAATATTTTCCCAATGTACCTTCATCATCATCATCAATACTATCATTTTTTTGAGACAAGCTCTTACAGTGTGGCCCAAGCTACCCTTTGAATTCACAATCTCCTACCTCTTCTTCCCAAGGATTATAGGCACGTTTAACCTTGCCCAGCACCTTCATAACATAAGGGTGTGGCAAGTTTCCAGGAATGAGAAAACAATCACTTTGTGGGTAAAAAAACTAAGAGCTGAGATATTCAGCAGCTGCCTTAGAAGCTAAATGAGTAACTGAGATAGAATCAAAACAAGGTTTCTGCCCCTGCCATTTTGCTTTTCTTCTTTCCACAGAGATGTTTTTCTAAGTGACATATCACCCAGGTATAAAATCAGTGGTGTGTGTGTGTGTGTGTGTGTGTGTGTGTGTGTGTGTGTGTGATGTGTATGTTTCTTCTTGATACAATTTTTTTTTTAATCTTTCATCTGGTCCACTTGGAAAAGCCTTAATAGCAGGCTGCATGCATAGCTGCAAATATTTCCGGAACCAGTGAGTCAGCCCTAACAACTGTCTGTGTTTTGTCCTAATTAACTCACCAGTCATATCCATGAATCTCTAGCAGGGGCTGTCTTAATCTGAGCAATATTCACTAAAATGAAATTTAGCTGCTGTGATGAAGTTGAGGATGAGGGAGAATGGCATGTCTGGTGTGGCTGAGGTCCCAGGTGTCTGAGAATTCAACTCAGATGGGAAGGCAGAGGAATGGATAGAAAAAAAAGGAAGCAGGGCATGAAGAGAGTGACTGTAATCAGACCACAGCATGGAATACGTAGAGAGATCTCAGGAGCATGCATTTTACACTAAGATGTTTGGAAGTGGAGAACTGCAAAAATGCAGACTTATATGTCTGATCTGTAAGGATTGAACTCTTATGGCATAAACTATTTCACTTATCCATTTTAAACATGGATATGCCGGGGCCCAGAGATGGGGTGGTGGTGTGCTCAACCTTGCCTGGGAAATTATAATCTAGGAAAGTGATGATTTGGAGTTCTAATTCAGAAAGGGTGGAAGTGGATTAATCTATGGGGAGATAGAGGAGGTGGGTGATTTTGACATGTTAGGCCAGGAAGGCACAGAGATGGGGAAAGAACCTGTTACAGTTATTGCTGTGAGAGAGCACTCTGATATAACAGCTTAGGGAAGCAAAGGAGATCTATTTGGCCTACAGTTTCCAAGGGGACATAGTTCATTATGGCAGAAAAGGTATGGCTGGAGGCAGCAGGTTCTGGTCACAACCATCATCATGGAGGCAGAGAGAAGCTGCAAGAGGAAGAAAGGCCCACCAAACCCCAAGGCCCATCCCCTGTGACATGCGTTTCTCCAGCAAAGCCCCCCCCCTTAAGGTGCCACAACCTTCCCAGATATTACCATCAGCTCAGATGCCAACACATGAGCCTAGGGGAGATAGCTCACTGCAAACCATGACAGAGACCCCTGAGGAAAGGCATGTGGAGAGGCACGAACTCTCATTCCCCTAAGATCCATCCAAATCCTACTTCAAATTAGGCCTGGCAGCAGACCCTTTATGCTTATGTCTCTCTCCTGTAATTGTTTTCACAGTCCAGCAAGGAGAGGATCATAACTCTTCAGAGGAGATCAGAGAGGTTTGATAATTGCCTGACTTCACAAGAACTTGGCTTTGAATAAAGGTCAGTAAGACACCAAAATTTAACTTCTTTCTGCTCAACTGGGCATCCCAGATTTTTACAAAGTATTTCTAAGGTCTAGAAGAAAAGAATGGGTGGAAGTCTTACACATAGCTACAAGTTAGTATAGTTCTTCCTTGTGACTGTACCTGTCTCCAAAATGACCTTCCATTAGATTTTTCCCACTATAATAGACAATTAAAGTTCTGTGGATAGAAAATCCAGCATGCACTCTGTAAAAGGGATGGAGGTGAAGAGAGGTAGTCATTACATCTGATTTTCTTCATGCACTTGTACATTCCATGTTAAGAAGACCAAGTCCATGATCAAAACACTTCCCATCCATTTATTACAGTCAAGTGTTCTTCTAAGCCAGTGAAATCCAGAACTGTCTGAATGGATGCATACAGATTCTCAAAAAAAAAAAATCACTGTGTATCTATATCTTCAAGATATAAGCAAGTCTAAAGCCCTTGGGAAACATGGTCTTAATAATCTTTTCCTCTATGACAGGGTCCTGCTAACTCTTCACTCCAGCCTCACTCTTCCTCTTCTGCCCCCCTCCCCAGTTTATTCTGCATCCATATACACAGCACGTATGTATCTCTGCACCTGCTGCTCTTCCACGGATGGCCTTCCACATCCCAATCCACCTCCTGGACCCCCTCCAGTGCTAATTTAACTCAGCTGATAATCTCTGAGCATCTCAGGTAGAGGAGGGAGTCCTGTCCCTGTTCTCAGGGCTCCTCCCCACCCCACATGTTACCTTCCATAACTGTTCTGTCTATGCATCTCTGTTGGGATTGGATTGATTTATGTTACAAGTCCAGAGCCAAGCACATCATTAGAAAATAGCGCGCGCTGTCTTGAAGAATAAACTCACATGTAGACGAGCAAGCAACAGATTCTAATCAACACTGTAGTGCTTTAGAAAGAGGAGACGCCACTAGAATCAGTAGAGACATGAAGAATAAGAACATGGAAGGAGGATGGGTGAAGGTGTCAGTATTTTCCAAGGGCAGCTGTAGAAATACAATGTCATATCGGCCCGGGTGACCTTGACTACCCTATTAGGGTTTCAGGATAAAAGTAGTTAGAACATAGGACAGAGCCCAAGTAACTGGGCCTTGGCCATTCTACGGAGTCTTTGTATACACCAGGAAAAAGTTCCATTTGAACAGATGTCACCTGAAGCCTGAGATAATGGCCGGTTGCTTTGTGTCAGCGAAAAGAAAACTGTTCTCTTGGTAGATGCGGTCTTGCACGTAGCAGAGGAACAGAGCAAAGTGCCGTATTTTAAAACCGAAGCTCACAAAGAGGAGTTGCCCTGTGCAGTGCCCCACCTGGGATGGTCCAGACAACAACTAAAGAGACAAGGACAACTGAAACAATTTCTTTTTCTAGAACCTGAATATCAGTGCTACTTGGTTTATAATTTTCATTCATTCGTTATTTCTTGCGTGTGGTGGTAGGGATCAAACTCAGGGCCTTTGGTACTAGGTGGACAGTCTACACAATGTGGTTCAGTACCACAAAGAAGGCTTAGAAGAAACATACAAAATGTACCTCGGAGTTGTGTTGGCAAAAGACTAGCATCTAGGGTATTTAATAAACACCCCCATCTTCCTGTTCTTAATGAGTTAGGAGTTGCCACTAGGAGCAGTACCTTCTTACCTATTTATCTAAAAGTACCTGGCTGTGAGTTGAGAGGACTCAGATATGTCGATGCTTCAGGTGCACTAATATCAGGTGGGTTGAGGAATATGAAAGAGATACAGAAAGTATCTGTTATAGCTTATGTATAAGCCACGTGGGACACAGGGGATCTCCTTACAGGAAAAGTTCAGGAAGGGCAGCCCTTCTGTGTCCC
Source organism: Typhlomys cinereus (assembly GCA_023101885.1). Lineage (NCBI taxonomy): Eukaryota > Metazoa > Chordata > Mammalia > Rodentia > Platacanthomyidae > Typhlomys > Typhlomys cinereus. The sequence goes on from JALPQD010000002.1 coordinate 547,365, forward strand.
TCTCTCTCAGGAGAAGCCACTAAAGTAGCTCAATAACTGGGCTCCACCCATCCATTCCCATCGTACCAACAGGAACATTGGATCCTAAGAAAGACTCCTCTCACTTTGTATGGGAGCTGGCATTGTATTCACTAGTGCTCGGGGGCCAGGATGGGTCATTAGGGCCATGACTCCTTGAGCAGCGTGGGCGTGGGTGCTAGCTTGGCTCTGGCTCTTGGGTAAATGTTAAATTATCCACGCTTGGTGTTTTATGGCAGCACTGTGACAGAAGCTACATTCTTTAGTGCCCATTAGAAACGAAGAAACATTTATATTTCAGTGGCAGCCAGCGACAGATTCTGCAGGCCTGTCTTTCTCAGGGCATGTCATGCATGCAGGAGGCAGAAAGAACCCATTGATCAGTGTATAGACCTGAACCCCATAAGCATGAGCCACAGTGCTCACATAGCATCAGGAGAAATGTGGGATATTTTTATGAGGTTGAGCTGAATTTCTTTTTTAATTTAAGCTTTCTGTCAAGTGTATTTTGTAAGCCAAGTCTCCATTCTTACTTAGACTGGGGCTGGAGATGGCTCTGTGAACAATTTACTATGTAGCACACAAAGATACCATGAAGGGATGTCAGCCTGGGAAACGGCAGATCCCAGAATCAAACACAGGTCAAGCATCTCAAATCAAAAGATACTAGAGAGAGGAGGGAGTGAAGGCATTCTGCTACAACTCACTGACAATACACATGGATAAAGGAAGCCTCCAAAGGAACAGTAATATTGAAAGTCACACATCAGAGTGCTGGAGAATCTATGTTTAGAACTTATAGGAGGACTCTTGGTCTAGTGCTCTTTTGGGAGTTCCATATTGGTCGTGCTAGGAAACGCTGGGCAGCATGGCATTGAATTTACTGATACATACTACATGTCAAGTACTAGCCTCAGACTTTTCCACAGATTAAATTGTCAAATGCTCATGGAGACCCTAAAGGAAAATCGCTCTCGTTTTTATTTGACATCTGAGGAAACAAGTCAGGAGAGAGTGAAGTGCCTGACCCAAAGTCACTTAGTCGCAGAAACAGGCTGGATTCCAGAATGGTCCCTGAAGCCATTGGCTGTAGCCGTGTGTCATGTCAGCATCTGGCCCCTATGTTTAAGGGAAGCCCAATTACCACAAACAGTATCACACACTGTACTGGGAGAAACTGTCTCTGTTCTACTCTCCACTCTGTCTTCACTTAGCTCTCCTGGGGTTCTAGCCTGGGTAAAACTGGAGAAAAAGAAGCCCAAGAACCAAGGGGCAGGACCAGACCATGATTCACAAACCCTGGGAGGTGTGTAATCCAGTGCCGTGGACACCGAAGGAACAGGTGTGTGCTAGGAACCTCTGGGAACTTGTGTGGAGTGGAGGTGTGTTCTGGGTTTGGACAACTGAGTCTCACTTGACTGAAAGAGATGGAATGGGCACTACACACCACTCAGGGTCTCCCTGAGAGATGTACAGAGAGCATCAGGGGACAGACACATTTCTTTCTAGGATGTCAGACAACGCTTTCCTACTTGGGGTGGTAGTGAATGAAGTCAGTCCGTCCTTCAGCTTACTAGTCTGGTGATGGCAAAGATAAGTAGCTTATTTCTGAGGATGATACACCAACAGCTGGAAGAATGGAAAGTCAAGACCCGAAACAGCTCTCCAAGTCCCATGAGCGCCTGGGATGTCTTTGGCCTGTAAGGCTAAAGGGTGATTGACCTGAAATGTTGGGTTCCCACTCCAAACTTCAGTCTTTAACTCATGTAAACATAGATTCTGTATCCAGTTTCATTAACAATCTGCCAGTGGCTATATGTGTCTGAAGGTTGGCTGAAAAAAGTCACGCCACAAACAAATTCTTCAGATCCCTTAGCGCTCTAAGGAAGCAACGTTTACTGAGCACATGACACTCGTCTCCATCAATGAATCCTCACAGAACACTAGGAGGTAGTACTAGGAGTTGTGCTACACAGTAGAAATCTGAGGTCATGAAGGAGAGGTGTCTTGCCCATAACCACACAGCTATTAGTAGCTGCCATCTTCCTCCAAAGCCCGCATTCCCTCAAGTCTGCCAGGGAGGTCATCTGAAGTTTTTCCCTGATTACCTTTTCCAAAGTTTGATGAAAGGTATGAGGAAGACATGGCTGGAAAGCCTCAGAAGACCTGCATTCCCCAATTAAATCCAGTGGGACATTGGTCCTATCTAGGTACTGGATGGTTTGGCTTCCTGTAATTCACTCAGGTGCTTCAAACTACATGTTGCTGGGGCAACCGGGCAGGTTGTAAGTATTTGGAGTGATTCTTCCTGATATTGTTCTTGTAGAGCTCAGGAGAATGACTACATTGTGGAGAGCTATAAAAATGTGGGTTACTATAGTGCAAAGTTGAGCATGAAATACTGGACAGCAATAAGCTTGCCTTCAACCATAATGATTCTCTCTTTTCCCCATAAGAATTAACTGACTCATTCAGTGTGTGCATATGCGTACATGCATGTGTGTGAGGATGCATGCATGTTTGCATGAGTACGTGTGTTTCTGTGGGTTAGGCTTTCCCGCTTGCCTTTCTTCTGTGTGCTTTTCAGCACTGTGCTAATGATACTGACCTGTTTGCAAGTGCTACATACGTGATCAGTTTAATGAGGGTTTTCCTTTCCTGTGCCATGGATAGTCTTATTTGATCTCAGTTTTTAGTTATTCTTCCGGGCAAATGGTTTATATTAATCTTAGCAACGATAACTAAAAGGTCAGGTATAAAATATTTCACATCTAGGAAATTGACCTTTCACTTTTAAAAGAGATGTCTAGCAAAAGCACGGTTACAGAGGGCAGTTTGGGAAAATGTCACACCAAATTGCACAGGTCATCAGGAGCTCTGTCTGAAAGTGCAGGAATAGAAAAGAAGTTGGGGCTCCAGTGGGTCCCTGAGCTTTTCCTCCTGGGTCCCATATCACCAGCATAATGTCATATTCAGGACCGTGGTCAGCATGGTGGCAAGTCCTGCCTTTGTGAAGAGGACAGACAGCCAAAGGGAAAGGACGATGACATTTGGAGAAGTCTGTCTCTCCAGTGTCATTGAGAGGAATCAACCATAGCTTTAAACTTCATGTCCACTGTGCTTCACTTAATATACAAACCTCCAGACTCCCTAAACAATTGAGGCTATTTTTTTCCCTTGAACTTGGGAAAAGTTGGGGGGAGAGGAAAGATATCTTGTGGGGAAATGCCTGGAACAATCTTGGTTCCCTTTTCCTTGGTGTCTGTGTAGAATGAGGGAGTTCACCATGATATGTGAGAATTATGAAAAACATGTCTTTAGGGGCTCCTTCATCTTCCTGTTTGGTCAACCCCTCTCACAATTTCACATCTAGTACCTACTCTGACTGGTGGTCAATCACTCATTGTGATAATTATTCCTGGGTGTCAACTTGACACGCCTGGCATTAACTAAGATCAGCTGAGGCAATCTGAAGAGATTATCTGGATCAATACATTTACAATACAAAGACCAGCCCTAGATCCCATTGGAACCTCTCTAGATGTCATTGGAACCTCCCAGTAGTGGGCCACATAAAAGGAACCATAGAACAGGAGACTGAGAAGAGAGACTCTCCAGGAATCCTCCAGCCTTCAATCATCACCCACTAAACTACTGGATGTCTGTTGTGATTTAGCCTCCAGCTTCAGCCACCAGACATGTCACCTCTGCCATGAAAGTCTGTTTCTTTCTGTAAGTTGAATAAATCTCCATTCTCCCTTACATTGTTCAATTTTGAATGCTCTCTCACGCAATAGTTAAGAGTAACCATTACACTTGTCCATGGACTGTTTCAGTGCACAAAGCTCCATCCCCTCACATGAAAGTGCTTTCTCAGAACTTGAAAAACACTAGAATGCATGCAAAACTCAAAAGACTGAAGGGGTCCTGTAGGTACTTTCTGAGGTGATTAGGGATCTTTTGGATACGGCATATGGGAGGAGAGATTCTGACTCAGCTGGTGCCAATCACAATGGACCGAAATGGTACTTCAACACTCCCACGGTGAGACAGGACTGTAAAGAAGAGTGAGTACACTTGCCTTCTGAAAATCACTGAGGGTCGTCTTGTGGGCAAGGTGTTTGGAGAGGAAGGTGTCGTGAATTATGCGCTGTCGTGCTGTGAACAGGAAATGTTCACAGGTTCATGTGTCTTAACACTTGGTTCCCATACAGTGCTCTTGTTTTAGAAGGTTATAGAACCTTAGAAAATGGAGCCTCCACAGAGGAAATGGGACACCATGGACAGACTCGAGGCTATAGCCTAGTCCTGCTCTCTGCCCACTCTCTGCTTCCTGGTTGCAAATGCAATGCGACCAGTTAGTTGCTGCATATTCTTGCCACCAAGCCTTCCGTACCATGGTGGATTGCTGTCAGAGTTACTCTGTACTGTTGACAATAAATTCTTGACCAAGTGGTGTAAGGGAGCAAGGGGTTTTATTCTGGCTTATGAATGTGCAGTTACAGTTCCTTGTTCAGCTTGACAGGACAGCACATACCAACACCAGGGGCCAAGGGAACTGGTCACACCAAATCCATGGAACTGCAGAAAGAGGACAATCCTTACATGCCAAACCAGCATGTCTGGGCAAGTATACAAAAGAACACCAACTTCCTTAACCAATTCCCTCCATCTTACTCACCTGTCCAGAGATTAGCTCCACCAACCATGGGCTGGGTCTTCTCTATTAACTATACAATTTCACGAGTACTTGCTGAGGGCCTAATTCAAGCACCCATTCTTCACAAAAGTGCCCAGAACTCAAACCCCCAACTGTCAAGTTGACACCTGTATCTAACTCTGATAATTGTATCCTTTCCTAAACTGTAAGTCAAAATAAATCCTTTGTCCCTTGGGGTAGAAGGATGGTTCAGGGGTTAAGCTTCTGCCTGGAAATCAGAAGGACCTGAGTTTAGATACCAGAGACCATGTCAGAAATGCTGGGCAGAAATGATGGCCGCTTGCATTTCTAGCCCCAAGAAGGCCAAGCCTGAGAAACTCCAGAACAAAGCAAAAGGAGGTAGAGTAATTCAAGATTACGCCAGAAATTACCTTTGAACCTCCACAAGTCACACAGAGCCCTCTGATATACATGAATGGATGCACACATACACATACATACACATGCAAAACAAGCAAACAAACAAACATCTTTGCCCTTTAGGCTGCTTCTTGTCAGGCATTTGATCACAACACCAAAAAGTAATTTTATTGCCCAGTCAACATGTCATTGACCCTCTGCCACCTTCACTTTAGGCTTCTGACCATTGCTTTGGAAACATCTTTAAGATCTTTGTAACAAATAAATCTTTTTCTAATACAGATGCATGCCAGCGGTCTTTAACTCAAAACAGATATTAATGGCGGTTTCCTGAATCTGAAGCATTTTCGTGACACACTTACACTCTCAGGAGATTCCCCCATGGGTATTTCTATTATCATCTCACCACACACTCCTGGTTGATGTAACCTGTTCTCTGGGCAAAAAGGTCCTCTCCCTTGTCTCACTTGTTTCAATAAGTCAGTTTAAAAATACAGGGGCTTTCACCCACAGTCTGGACTGCATCGTCACATTGACTTGGCTAGAACAGGAAGATAAAAATAGACTTGTGTGTCCACACCAAGAAAGCCTTCTCTGTGGTCAGGCCAACCACCATGATTGGTTAAAAAATTGTTTTGCTTCCTGTTAGAAAGGTAAATATTCAAATGATAGGAGTGCAGTAATGATTCAGGAAAAGGAAAAAGGATGGAAACTGGTTAGTCTTCCACAATCCTACACAATTGCTGCCAGTGTTTCCTCTAATTTCTTGAACCAGATTCACTCTCTATACATAATTTTGTATCTGCAGTGATGGTTCAGTGTTAGAATTCTTGCCTGCAATAATTGTATGTCTATTTTGCTATCTTTATTGGAAATAATGCAGCATGCATGCATCTTTATGTTACCCATAAATATTATGCAGAAACATTAAAATGTAAACATGTGAACATGATAACCTTATTTTCAAGGTGTATAATAGAGATGTTCTGTTATTAAGCAATTAAATTGTTTTCTTTATTTTTTATTTATCTGAGAGATGGTGAGGACAATTTTCAGAAATCAGTTCTCTCTCTATGTATGTGGGTTGTGAGAATCAAAATTAGGTCTCTAGGAGTCTTAACTTCATAGTTCACTATGAATACATGACCCAAACAATTTAGGGGAATAAAGGTTTGTATTTCATGCTCATGGTTTTAGGTTAATGTCCATTATTGTAGAGTAGCCAGCAGAAGTGGTTAAACCTTATCCATATGAAGAGCCAACCGAGGAGCATTCTTTCTAGTTTGCCAATCTATCAAAGTAAACCAGTTCTTTCTCCGTCTTACCCACCTGCTCAAGGGGGGATCCCACTCACTATGACCTTCGTCTTCCCATGTCAGTTATATAATCTCCCATAGGCTGTATTAACTAAACAATTACTTATAGGTGTGCCTAAAGGCTCCGTTCTCAAATGTCAAGTTGACACTTAAAACCAACTGCTATGCCAGGTCTGCACACGGGCTCCTTTATCCACTGAACCACCTTACCTACCCCTCACCCATTTTTTTTGTTTTAGAACTTACACTTTTCTTTTATTTTGGCAATGCTTTATTAAATTTTGGCAATATATGCTGAGCATCTCTCCAATTCATTGCTGTATGCAGGATGATTTATTCTAAAGTTACATGCTAGAATATGTATTAAAGTTATTCAACTGTATTTAAAGTTATTTATACATAAAAATAGTATGTATGTAAAGTTATTTAACTGGAAAGAGAATAAATGTAAAATGATAATTAAACTAATTAAAATATATGGAGTGATATTTCATCTATTTTACCAGTTCTTGAATATAAACCAAGCCCACAAGAACAACAAAGAGAAAACAATCATTGTAGAGGTAGGTTTTGACACCTGTTGCAATGTAGTTTTTAAAAACTATGCAGGTGACTGAAGATTCCCAACGCTTTTCAACACCTGTTTGACCTATTTCTAGGAATATTTTGAGACACTCTTTCTGCAATATTACTTCTGAAATTAAACACATACATATCAAGCACACACATATCAACATACACACATATATGTTACACAAGAACAATGTTAATATAGTAGTTATTTACAGCCTTTAAAATCCATGTACACACCTTTCAATTAAAGGACTGTCATAGTTAGGCACAGTTGTCAACTTGATAGTTGAGGGGTTTGAGCTCTGGGCACCTTTGTGAAGAATTAGTGGTGGGGTTAAGCGCAGAGCGAACCTGCAATAGACTGTCTGGTTGATGGGGAAGGCCCAGGTAGGTGGGATTAGGCCCTGGAATAAAACACAGAGAGCTGGTTGAGAGAGTGGGCATCCTTTTGTACACTTGGCCAGACATGCTGGTCTGGCAAGTAGGGATCGTCCCTCTCTCAGCCTTTACGTACAGATGGTGTGGCCAGTTCCCTTGGCCCTGGTGTTGGTACATGTTCTCCTGTCAAGCTGGACAAAAAATTGTAACCAGTAATCATAAGGAAAATAAACCCCTTGCTCCCTGAAGCTGTTTGATGGTCATTCATCAGCAACCATGCAGGCGAACTGCAACAAAGACTATTGCTAAGTATGATGAGTTTTGAAGACCTTAGGTCTTCATCAACTGTTTCCAACTAGTAGCACGGCTTCATTGAAAGTGTGCATAGTACTTTTCAAATTGGTGTGTAGGAGTCAGAGTCGGTACACGCTTAGCCTGCGCTGCCCTGCACTTGAGATGTGTGGCAGACACTTCTAACGGGACACCTCCTGGTGGCCTAGGCATCCCTTCTGCAAGAGGATGCTACATACAGCCAACGCTAAGATAGATCTGCTTCTGCGTGGCCTCTCACCATTGAGGAAGACTGTGTGCATTGGGAAGTGCTGCAACCATTTTGCGAAGAAAAAGCAAGGGGATATGTCTTGAGAAACAAAGAACAATGATACTAGATCCTTGGTTCATCGCTGAGTCGCTTATTAAACTCATTCCGGTCCTGTCTTCACAGACTCATTAAACGTGAAAACGTGTCATCCTACTGTTTCTTCCGGCTGACTTGGGCTTTTGTTAATGGTAACTGAAACTATCTCAACTGATAAAGAAAAGTCAACACAGCTCATGTTAATGGCTACCACTTGTGAAGTCTACTGCAGAATTTGCTTTTAGCTGAGTAGTAATTCCAGTCACTGAGCAAGCAAACAGGTTCCGTGTCAGAGAGACTGTGTGACTTGCTCCAGTCACACAACTGGAATTCAGATCGATCTCCACTGAGCCTAGAGCTGTGTTGGTTATAGAAGCCAAGAGTACCAAGTTCGTCACCAACCAGATTGAAGTACAATTCGGGATATGAGTGTCTCAGGACCCTGGAGCGTACCCAGAGGCCCTGTGCTTGGGAAGAACCCAGCATGCCCCGCACTGGTGCAGACTGCTCCAGGAAAGGACCCCTCCCTTTCCTGGTTTTCTCTCTTAGTACCCCACTATTCAGTGTCCTTATTTTATCAAGCGCAGCATCCACCCTGCGGCGCTGTTAACAAATACAATACATTAGAAAAAGAATTACCAATATTTATGGCTGTAATAACTTCCCTCCCCCAAAAAACGGGGCAATGGTTCAGATCATTAGAGAAAATCAGCCCAGCATGCCGTGTGTGCCTTTTATTTCTCCGTTAGATTTTAATTCAGATAATGTACGTGACTTTTCTGGGAGCGAGAACCTTCTGCTCAGGGAAGCAGAATTTTGCGTAGCAGGGATGCTGGTTTGCAAACAGGGAATTTTTTTTTTCCTTATTCACTGACTTTCTTGTAATTGATTCACTTTACAACTCAGAAATCCCATAGAGAGACTTTGCAGCCTGGACTCGGGGATTCCAGCAAGTGCAACCTTTTGATGCATCTTATGTCTGAGGGACGCCGTGCCTCCCACCGCGCAGGCTCCGTCACTTGCATTTGGAGGAACCTTTCTGATCCTGTGCTGTTCAGGTACAAGAAGAAGCAACCGCGAGTCTTCATTCTGAGAGACTCACTTTGCTGCCAAGTGCACTAGGAATTTCCATGAGCACCACCTCCCTCGGGCGGGACTCGTCCTCGGCTTCAGAGTCCCGAGAGGGAATGGCTGCTTGGCACCTGTCTCTTGCGTCATACCGGGCTGTGTTCCTGTCTGTCTCCTCCAGTGGACCTTGAGGTCCTGTAGATAGACATGGGGTGTTTGTCATTGGAATAGAGGGACAGGTGATCTAGATAGAGGCTCCAATGACCCCTAAATGGTGCATAAGTCGGAGGCTGGGTGCCTCTCCCCACTTCAGTGTTCATATCTGTCAGCTGCAGCAAGGTAATGGCAGAATCCAGGCTGTCAGGGTGAGGCAGCATCATGTGCAGAAGCCCAGGGAAGCTCTGCTTCTCCCCAGGGCTGCATTTCTCTTTGTTCCCCTTCATTGCAAAGGACCTGGTTCTGGAGCAAAACTGGGACAAATGCTTTGTCCCTAAGTATAGTCCCTGTCCCAGGACTTCCTTCCTACTCTCAGGTTTGGAGGATGAAGTCACAGAAGGTAATGGGGGTGGTGACAGGATGGGTCCTCCAAACATTAGCGGAGGCCTGCTAGGATTTCTGAACATCCAAAATTCATCTGCAACTTAGCTGCCATAGTAACAGGGTTGGTTCAGACCAGAGTCTGAAAGGTTGGAGGAATGAGATGGTTATAAAGGAAAGAGTGCTTTCTCTCTCTCTCTCTCTCTCTCTCTCTCTCTCTCTCTCTCTCTCTCACACACACACACACACACACACACACACACACACACAGAAGATTGATCAGATTGGACAGAAAGTGTTGAAGCTATGGGCAGAGAGGGTGAAGATATGAAATGAGCTACTTCTGAGTCCAATGACAAGGACAGTTCTTAAGGCCTCTTAAGGCCTCGTCTTTCCAACCTCCTCTTCAAGGTCCAAGGGCTCCTTCTAGGAACAAGCCATGTGCCCCGCCTACATGGTCTTACATGCCAAGGGAAGCTATCATTTCCCACAGGAACTCTCCAGTGGTCACCTAGCATACTCTCAACCTTTGTCCTTTGCAATCGAGCCCATTTATTTCAGCCCCACACCTGCAAAAGATGGATGAGTATTCTTTGACACTCCCAGTACAGACCTATCTACGGCACCACTGGGTGGAGTGATGGTTTGCAGTAAGTGACGTGAGATGTCATGTTCTGTCTTGTCTACTCATCTCACACCAAACCATAAGCAGACATCCCTAACTGGGTCTTAGAATGGTGTCGGGCTGTTTCTGCCACCTCACCTTCCATTCCTGGAGCTGTCTTGAGATTACGCCAGCATCCCTCCAAATGCTCTTTCCCTGCCTTTGACTAGTAACACAGGTGTTCTGAGGCTATACGATCAGAGAATATACAAACCGACTGCATCATCACGTGAGAACAGAAGGGAGCCCAGCCATCACTAGTGAGGTCTGCTCATTGTCCCCAGTTCTTAGAGGCCTCATTAGCTAAAGGTGCTCACTCAAGGCCACTTGGGGCAAATTGTGTCCATTTGATGTCTGTATCCAAGTCACCAAATCTAGGGCTTTTAATGCTACTCCATCACGGGCCTCACTGGCCTATCTCTCATCCTTGTTCTCCTTCCAGTGAAAGTGACTGGCTTACTACTTTCATTTCTGTGCACCCCTATCTTTCCATTTACCCTATTTCCTTCTTTGGAAACTACAAACAGGGGTGAACCAACAAGGACCCTAACACCTAGAGCCAGTGATGTCTACAGACAAGCAGTTGTGCTGGCAATGCCATTTCTCTGGATCTTAGGCTGGTGTGGGACCCCAGAGCATTCCCAAAGGGCACCTGAGCACCAGAGCCCTCAGAGCTGCCGAGAGGAAAGGCAGGCGGCACGCATCGGTGCCCACAGGCAGACTCTTCGCTCCCTGCCCAGCGATGACACTTCAGACGTGAAGGCATCTCACAGTGGGGCAAGGACATTTGCTTGGGACACGGGAACACAGTGATCAGTGGGTGTTGGGAGTGTACTTGCAGGAAATAAAAAAAGCCATAAAGCAGAAGAAAAGAGTTTGCAGTCCAAGGGGCCTTTTCTCTGAGGTGACTGAGTTGCCATTTCTCCAAAGAAGAAGACGACTTGCTAAGGGGCAGGTTTCAGAAGAGCAAAGCGTCACGACTGCAAACAGAGACAGATGGAAATTCCTCATGGGGTTTGCACTTTGCTTACTAATAGACACGCATACTCCAAACAGTCCACATCTCATCTCTTCAGTCCCGGTGACAACCCTTGTTATGGTACTTATGGATGCCCTTGCTGACTACCTCCCAGGGTCCATTTCCTCCCTGACTGAACCTGGAGCTAGCCAGCAAGCCCCAGGCATCCTCCTGTCTCCGCCTCCCATATTGCAGATTGCCGGGGTTGCTGGCCTGCATGCGGGTGGCCACACCCAGCCTTCTACATGTGATCTGGAGTCCTGATTCCAGTAGTCCTGGCTTGTGTAGCAAGCGTTCTTACCCGCTCAGTCATCTCATCAGTCTCATGGCAATTCTTAATTCAATGTAAGCTGGAATTATTATTATACTTGGAAAAAATCCTACTTGTTCTAAGACTATTATTATGCTCATTTTACTAATGAAGAAACAGGCATACTACACCAATTGACCAACTCAAGGAAATTTAGTTACTGTGCAATGTAAAATCCAAGGACAACTTGTCTCAAAACTCCACAGTTTTCATTGTACTAGCACCTATGTTTTTTTAAAAAATTCATATTTATTTTATTATTGCTGCTGTGTGCATGGTGTGTGTATGTGGATGCATGTACGCCATGGCACATGTGTGTATGTCAGGAGACCTCCATTTCCTCCCTTACTTCCTAGTCAGTCCTAAGTGATTCTGTAGCCAGCCGCTCCCTAACCCCACTGGGGGAGCCTGTTACACAGGAAGCATGGTATCCCCTGACTACTGTCACGTATCTGGGAGATGTCATGTGACCATGGGCCAGACAGGCAAAGGACAAGGACACATGTTGTGGTCCTTGATTTGGGAATAGAGACTCTCACTTTCAAGGAGATCACTGACGTTCTCAAAAGGCAAGGAGCACCTTGAATAATTCACTTTATTGGGGGTCTGCCTAATATAAAGGACTTAATTCCCTGTTTTTTTTCGAGCTGTCTCCAAAGTGAGATAATTTCCCCACCAGCATGCTGACTGCCTCCCCCATGTTACTTGATGGTGGGTTGTGCATATTCTCTGTGAGCTGAAAACTTGGAGTACCATGATGCCACTGTGAGGTGTCTCTTCAGACGCTGAGTAGTATCATGACCTGGCAATGCCTCCTCTAAGCAAAGTGAAATATTAACTTCACAGACACAATGACAGATTAGAAAATCATCCATCTCCAAGATGATTACAACGCCTGATCGCACATCACTGCAGCCCTTGGGAGGCGTGGGATCTCCCCACCCCTGTCCATCATCTCTCCCTAGGCATTCACTGAGAGTTTGTTTGTGTGCCATCACCATCCCCCTGAAAGACTGCAGACACATACCAGCAAAATTAGCCCATGATTAAAACGACACGCAACAGAGACACCAAGAGAGATTGCAACAAAGGATAGTGGAGGCAGAAGAAGGGGCTGCATGGAAAAGGACTGAAATTGTATAAAGAGTGGGGACTGTTTGCCAGACTTACTTGTGTCTGCATCGGGCTGGGCGTCTGCCATAGACTACTGGATTTGGACATGATCCTAGTTCTGTGGGACATACCGAGGCTCACGCAGGTTCAAGCAGCTGTCATGGATGGAACTTGCGTGACCACAGTTCTCAAGACTTGAAATAGGAAGTTTTTGTTCTGATGTCACACAAGGGTGCAAGATTCCACTCCCTGCACTGTCTTCAAGTATGGGGCCTCTGTTAACATTATTGTTCACGCCCAAGAGTAATCACACGTAATTTGCAATCTATCAATGGGAGTATGGAGAAAAAGGCTGAGTCGGCAAATGTCAACAGCCTTCAAATCCAAGCTGGTGGCACTCCACAAGTACTGAATGAATGAATAAATGAATGAATGAATGAATAATCTTTCAGTTCCCCCCGACTCAGAACCATTCTTGGAAGTCTAACCTCAGGATGCTTTTGATAATGGGGTGTGATCTTGCTGAAAGACGCTGGCCTTGGCTTGGAATTTGTATTCTGAAGTGAAAGCGAGTTGTCCCCTGCGAGGTAAGTTGGAAGAAGGCGCTCCCACACTCAGGAAACAATGACTCAGTGGAATTTCTCCAGGACTCTTGAACCTTTCAACCTCCCTTTGCTAATTGAAAATCGGTCCCAAGCGAGGGAACAATGACAGGGCCCACACGTGGCACATGTAGCCAGCAAAAAAGCCACGGTATGGAGAGAATAATAGCATCCACATGAACAAATAAACATTCTCATAATTTGTCTACTAATTAAAATAGCAAATACAATCAAATCCAATTAACATGGATTGGTCTGCGGGGCTTTAAATGAGAGAAGCCTGGTTGATTGCTCTGGAGTCATTAATTAGATTTGACGTGATTTCTTCCAAGCAAACCCTCTTGGCATTTGCCTTGTTCAATTACAGGCTCCTTGACTGGGAGATCACAGGTGCTATGGAAAGCCAGAGCTCCTGAAGGGTCTGCGTCAAGCTTCCACTGCATTTGCAAGTGCTGGTGCTCCTGGGTTCACAGATGGCCCTGCGTCATCCATCGGATCTGGTGGGGTTCTGGGCCAGCTCCATGGCTGATACTGAAGGCTGCTCTCCCTGACCCTTACCCCGTCTCCTAGCGGATGTGACTTCCTTCCTTCCCTATGAAATGTATCAATTCTGCCTGTGCCAGTCACTGTCTGATACAAATCTGGGACTGTGTGCATGAGCGAGCCCACTGTTGAATTACACTTCTGTGACCATAGTTACATGAGAGTCAGACCACTTCTCAGGCTCCCCCAAGGAAATCCTCAATGTTGCCTAAAAGTCAGAGTTGCCTGGCAAGCAGAAGGACCTGAGTTTGAATCCCAGATCCCACATAAAAGGGACACGTGGAAATGGTAGTGGTCTTCAATTCTGGCCCTAGAAGGAGGAACCTGGAAAACCCAGAGCAAAGCAAAAAGGAGGTAGAGTAATCCAGGATGTTTCCTGAAATCACCTAATCTCTGTTGGACCTCCACATGCACAAACACTCAAGTGCCCTCTACACACACACACACACACACACACACACACACACCTAAAATAAAAAAAAATAAAGAGAGGTGGTTATTCCAGTACCTTGGGGCTGGCTAGGCACAGTGCCAGGTAATGGGCCTGCTGCAAGAATATTAAAATAGTGTTAAGGGCCATGGCAGTGCTTCGCTTCATAATGGTTGTGCCCAGTGAGTGCCTAAATATTCTACAACTGATCAATAGGTAGATTCCACTCCTCTCCCCTCTGCCCCCTAGTCCTATACTTCTAGGGCAGGGTGCGGGGGCAAATGATGAGCTCTTGACAATGAGCAGCTCTTACCCAGGCTTGAAGGGTGGGGCAGGTAGAAGACAAGCGGTTACACATGTGAGGCTCGGGTTCTGAGGACAAGCTGACATCTCCCCCAGTCCAGGGATCCTGGATCTAAAGCATGATGCAAGAGCAACTCCAAGGTAAGTCAGCAAGGAAGCGGCAGGCTGAGGGTCATGGGGGCTGAAAAGTGCAGGAAGTTTCATCTCTAGCTTCCCTTTCTTAGGAACTTGGCTTTAAGGACAAGAGTTCACTTTTCAAACAAAAGATAAGGACAAAAGACTTTGGGATGGTTCTGTGGACTGATGTGCGGGGAATGTCCAGGGCCTCTCCCTGGTTGCTATGTGACCTTGGGTGACTGTTAAAATATACCAGTGACACTAAGAACAACTTTTGCTTAATCACCCTCCACCAGCCACTCTCCCTTGGCTCTGTGGCCACCTGACGACTGGGATTGGGGTGGGTAAAAGAGCAGAGAGTGACCCCAGCAAGTGAGGTCCTTGCTGTCCTTTCTGCTTTGATGTGCCCTCAATATTCTCAGACTGACAGAGGTCGCCTTCTCAAAGGCCTGGCCACTGGGGACAGGACAAGTTGCCGGCACATGCCTGTGATCTGGAGATCCGTGCTCTGTGCTTTGTGCCGCCAAGCCATTATGTTGTCTCAACCCTTTACCAGTGACACACTTCACATTGTGAGTGTAGAAATAGCTTCTGAGCGCTGGGACAGACACACTTGAAAGCTGTGAAAGCAGGGCTGTCAATCTTGCAGTCGGCTCGCTTCTGCAATGCTCATTCCACCTTCGCTACCACTTTATAACCCATGTGTGCTTCTTCCAAAGCACTGACTGCCCTGCCATACCCCCTCCAGGCACTGTCGCCTCCTTCCACTCTCCTGGCATCTCTCAGTAGTCACCTGTCATATCATTCCAGAAGCCTCTCCCCATGAAAAAAGGATTCCTCCTCTTTGGGCTTGAACTGATGTGGGAAATGGAGAGAGGAGAGAATTTGGGAGTTAGAAAGTCTAGCATTCTCCAAATGTGGTAACACATGCCTACAATCCCAATTCAAGAAGCTGAAGCCAGAGAGTCATGAGTTTAAGGCCAGCCTGGGCTACACAGCAAGACTCTGCTGCCTCAACAAATCAACACAAAGCAAAAGCCCTGCCTACACAACTATCTCACTTTTGTCCTGGTCTGCCCAGCCTCTCTGAATCTCAGTTTTGCTATCTGTAAAAGGAACTGACTTGTCCCTCCTTGGTAGGATTATTCATAAGACCAGGTAACGTGGTGGTGGTGTCTGATGTAGAATGGAGTTTAATGAGCATTTGTTCTGTTGGCTCTTCTGCTAGAGTTTAAGTTTCCGGCATCCATCTTGACAAGCCCACCACTTAGGATCAGGACCACATCATTTGTTTGACTAAACACAATTATTCAATCTTTTTCTTACCCCAAGAACCTTGCGTGATTTCTTTAAAATGTTTTCTTATGTTCAAAATGAAATTAGCAAATATCTCCATAACACAAACTAGAAATTGCCTAAGATTAAGGTGGTAACCTTGGAAGGCAAGCTAACACACAATCCAATTGCTGAAAATGTCAACCCATAAAAGGTTCTGCTCTCAATTTAAAAAACAAATGCAAATTTCCATCCTTCTTCTTCCTAAGTAACCACCGCTGGGCTCTAATATCAAGGCTAGCCAAACCAGGCTTCTCCCTTCTCAAAACCTTTATGTTTCCCTTGACCCTAGATAATTACCATTTCATTGAGCTTAAAGAGTTCCTCTCAGAACTATCTGCATCACACCAGCTTCTTCTGGCTTCTGACAATGCTAGGAAGGAAGGAAGGAAGGAAGGAAGGAAGGAAGGAAGGAAGGAAGGAAGGAAGGAAGGAAGGAAGGAAGGAAGGAAGGAAGGAAGGAAGGAAGGAAGGAAGGGAGGAAGGAAGGAAGAGAGAAAGGGAGGGAGGAAGGGAGGAAGAGAGAAAGGGAGGGAAGGAGGGAGGGAGGGAGATAGCCAACTTGCGTATTTCTTTTATTTAAAAAGAAGGCTGGATTTTTCTTGCATGGTGCCAACTCAGAATGATTGCTTCAAAGGAGAACACAATTTGAACTCCATCGCAAGAGCTGTAAACTAAAGGTGATTACCACATCTGTCAAAGCAGCTCGCTTCTTCACCTGGGGGGAAAACTACTGCAGGAAAAACTTAAGAGAGGAAAAGTCTGACTTCTCAGGTTCCTGATGATGGAACAGATCAAAGATTGGGACCCACAAGCTAATTGCTCAGAGGCAGCTGCTTAAGCCCGCCCCAAGGAGAAGGTCACATGGCTTAGAAGGAGAAAGTACTATTCAGAACGGATCCATTTGTAAAGAGATGCCCACCTGATGATCAGAAACCAATTACGTATTAGTAAAACAAGCATAGAACAAACAGCTACCAGGAGGCATCAGGGCATCAAGTCCTAATGAAACTTTTGGCTCTCTCATTAAAAGTAAATGTCCACATTGTTTCTAAGCATTTGTAGAAGACATCCACATACTGCAGGGGAGAAGGCAAAGCACTCTGAGTCTGTATAACCAGATTTAATTGGATTACGTCTAATTAGGTGATTGTAATGAGAATTAACTACACCAATAGCACACACGGAAGAGGAACTGGAACAATCTTGATAATTAGAGACGTTACTGAAGATGAGGCAACTTTCTTAGTGAAGTCAGCTCCTGTGTCCATCCCTCGACCCAGAGCCTAATACCCGGGCCCAAAGCAGGGAATGAAATCCTGACCACATTCACTGCCTCCGTATGGCGGTGAATTCTTCAACTCCTGCACCTCACTTTCCTCAATAAAGTTGTAAATGGCATGCACCTCGCTGGGTTGCTAGGATCACCTATAGGGCCCTTAGAACAGTGCCTTGAATATAGCAAGAACCTGCAGTCTTACCAGCTGTCACAGTTAGGCACGAGTGGCAACTTGATGGTTGAGGGTTCAAGCTCTGGGAAAATTTGTAGATAATTGATAGTCGGGTTAAGCCCAAAGCGAACCTGCAGGAGATTGTCTAGTTGATGGGGCAGACCCAGCCCACGATGGGTGGGACTAGGCCTTAGGCAGGTGAATAAAATACAAAGAGCTGGCTGAGGAAGTCGGCAACCTTGTGTATACTTGGCCAGACATGTTAATCTGACAAGTAAGGATCACCCCTCTCTCAACCGTTACGTGGCTACGGCATGGCCAGTTCTCTGGGCCCTGGTGCTGGGGTGAACTGTCCTGCAAAGATGGACTAACAACTGTAACCAGGAATCATAAGAGAAAATAAAGTTCTTGTTCCCTCAAGCAGTTTTGTCATGACTTTATCAGCAACATGCAGGCTAACTGCAACACCAGGTATCTTTGTTATTACTAATTTACTCACCCTTCCATCAACTAGTCATCCAAGCAACGTTTACTAGGTATTTTCCATGTCTCCGTGTGGGGCTGGGCAAGGCTGGTGATATCAGCCTACATGTAATGACTTCTCACTCCGTTCTTCCTTCTGCTGTGTTAGCACTGGCTTGGATCCCATCTCTGACTAGCTGTGCTGCTCTTTTAGACCTCCACGGGAGCTTTACATTAGCTCCTCACTCAGCCTGGAATATTCCTGGAGGACAACTTTGATTGTTCTTGAACGCAAGCATGGGTGTATAGTAGGTGCAAAGTTCACAAAAATGGAATGAATTGAACATATATTAATAGCTAAAAGAGACAAAAACAATAGTTAATATTTAGTGGACCAACCAGACATGATTCTAAGCATTTACATTATCTCACTCATGTATCTATTTCACTTTGAGTGGAGTTGATTGGGATCATTTAAACAAAGAAAAGTAAAGCTAGGTGTCCCGGTAAGTGTATATAAAAGGGAACCTGCTAGCAGACTACTGAAGTAGTGAAGTACTACTACTGAAGTCAGAACAAAGGGCTTTTTAGTGGCCAGACAAGGCATTCCAGCTACATCTGCAGATGCTGGTAGAAGTCTCCACAGAGGTGACCAGCATGAAATGAGGGCTGAAGGAGCAGTGGGAACTGCTTTACACTCCTGGGGTCTTTCATAACTGGAACAAGAGACCAAGATGAGGGGAGCTTGCAGGGAGAACAGAGACAAAGGCTAGAGAGTGTCCGGGAGTCCTGTAGACCAGCTCCTGGATTCACTGGTGGCCTCAGAGAATAACTGGGTCCAGGGTTCCTACCCATACAGCTGACACAGCACCGAGTTCCAAGGAGATGGGGCCAGCCAAAAATTTAGGAGACTGCTCTTGTCAGTGGATAACGCTTAGATCATAGCTCCCACAGCAGCAGCAGCAGCAGCAGCAATAGTAGCAGGAGTAGCAGTGGTACAAGGGAGAAGATGGAGGAGGAGAGCCGTCACAGTTTTCCTGCATGTTTTGGATACGACCAAACATGCTCAGGGAAACAAGGGATTTTATTTTGAGTTATGATTGTCTGGTTACATTTCTTAGTCCAGCCTAGAAGGAGAGCTCACACCAACATCAAGGGGCAAGGGAACCGGCCACACCATATTCACAGACTGCTGAGAGAGGGGCAGACCTTACTTGTCAGACAGAACATCTGTCCAAGAATGTCAACTTATTTACCTAATTCCCTACATTTTGTTCACCTGCCCAGGAAATGATCAGACCCACCATGGGCTAGATTTTCCCCAACAATCTCCAAGTTTACTCAACTACTAATTTTTAAAAATATTTTATTTATTTTATGTATGTGCATGTGTGTGTGTGCGTGTGCGTGTGCGTGTGCGTGTGCGTGTATGTGTGTCAGAGAGACTGTGTGTCCTGTTAAGGACCAAGGGTGACTTTGGGAATCCTCCTGGCCAGATTGCTTCTATCTCCTTCTTGCTTAGATCTGGGATATCCCAGGCTCCACCCACCAGGGCAGAAAGTGCAGGCCAAGGCCATTTCTGCCTGGCCTTTTTTATGTGGGACCTGGGATCTGAACTCAGGACCTTCTGCTTTTGAGACAGAGTCTTAACCCCTGAACCATCTCTCCAACCCAACAACTACTATTTTTTACAAATGTGGCCAGAGCTCAAACCTTCAATTGTCAAATAGACTACAAGAGGCTAGATAAGGCTAGACTCCTGAGACAAGACCTTCCTAGGGTGATAGAAAGAAGAAAGGGAGGAAGAAAGCTTAGCAAGATGACCAAGCAACAGTTGCAACCATGAGATGTGTCAGTCCTGATGATCTCATGGCTTCAGTCCTGCAGGAACTGAGTCCATATATTTGTATACCCAGGTGACATAGAAGGGAGAATATGGGACTAGACTTGAGAAATGGAAAGAAAGAGCCAAGTGACAGACTAAGCAGGAAACTACAACAAGGACGTCGAGAATCCAAGGTATAGGGAAATAGAAGGGCTAAGGAAGGACTTGGTCACTGATAGGGCAAGAGAGGGTGTCTCTTATGAGACTAGTCCTTCTAGCTGTGACCTGAAACCCAAGCAGAGCTAGGTAGGGGCCAAGCGGCCCTAGTGTCACAAAGTCTGCTGAAAGCTCCTTGCCTGTGTCCTGGTCTGCCCCCAGGCACCATCTGTGCCCTGCTGAGGTTAGCAGTACTCTTCCATGATAGAATGGCATTATTGGTAAGATTAGCTCTACTGTTCCATCTCAGAGCTGTCTAGGGCACCTGTTCCTGCTCTCTTGAGACATCGAGCACTCAGCTTCTTTCTCACTTTCCCTGTCTTCAGAAAGCTTGAGAGACAATCCACCAATGCACATCTCTGTCCTGACCAGGGCCTGCCAGGCCTCTATACCAGGCCTGGGTTTGCCTCCCTCATTTCTCCCACTAGGGAAGCCTCAGCAGGTAAAGCAGGTATCTCCCTGTTTGCCATATGTCCCAAGGTCCCTGCACAGGCATCTTCATTCTCCATCCAACTGCATCCTCACTTCCCACCTGACTCAGGCTTCTCAGAGTCGCCCTTCCTCAGAGCCCAGTGAAACCGCGACCCCTCTATAACACACTCCCGGTACCTTACAATTCTCTTTCTCTCTCCTGTCAAGACTGCAATTCAAAGGGCGAGTTGTATAATCGTGTGTTTAATGCCTGCTTTTCTTGACTCACTGATTCTGTGAGAGCAGGGAACCAAATGAAATAGAACCAAGCACTCAATAAGAGGTGGAAAAATAACGAATGCACAATTGGTTAACGATGGCTCAAGGAGCACACATCTAGCGAATGAGGTTATTATCTGCTCTCTGGAGGCCTCAGGTCAAGCTGGTCAAGAAACAATTCTCAGTGGAGAATGCACGAGCCTGGGGGTCTATGCTCTAGCTGTCCCCGGGGAGACAGAGGTCAGGAAGGCATTCCAACTGTCCATGAATGCAGCTTTTCTGATGATCCTGGGTTACAGGAATGCTGAGTGTGCTTCTGAAATGTTAAACATTGTTTCATAATCTGGCATTGCATGACGAGAGGTTTCTGTCAGCACGGAACATGCAGAACTCTAGCTAGCGAAAACTAGCAGGGGCGCTTTTGAAAAATTCACCAGTTCTCTTGGGTAGCCAGCTAATCTGATTTTAATGCCTCACACAGTGATTTGGAATTGTGCTCATTCGCTCCGTACGTGCTTGCTAAAATTGACGGGCTAGTCTCTCCCAAAGGAGAGACAGAATCCTTATAAACACCACATACTAATTTATGGGGATGGCAAGTACAGTCTGGGAGAAATGCATAAGATCTGTAACAGCATGGATCACTTGGGGGGGCCTATTGTATGCCAAAACCTCAGGATCCTTCACCTATACTTCACCTCCATTGTACCAAGCAGCACATTCTGAACTGGCAAGCCTCACACCTGTGCTGTGTTCCAGCCACTTTCTTGGATCACGACATCTCCTGTGGCGTTGAGTTGGCCTGTGTCTCCAGTCCTCTCTGGTCTTAAGTCTGCATTCATTATGTCTGCTACCTGAACTGGCAGATATCAGCATTATCACTGTTGCAGAATCAAGGGGGTGCAAACCTTCCACGGAAGCCACGAACTGACGCCAGGTTGGCTTAAATTTAAGTTGGAAGCCTCAAGTTCAGCAAATGTAAGCAGAGTTTATCAAGAAGCAGGGATGGGATCTTTAGTTTGTCCTCCCCATTCAGGAAGCACTCACTCTCAACTGACCGAGGGGCTGTATTTTCAGACTGCTAGAGGTTTGCTCAGAAAATTCCAGAGGAGGCCTGCAAGATGCTTGTATTAGCTACCTTCTCATCAATGTGAAAGTTACCTGAAGGAAATAATTTAAAGGGAGGAAAGACTTCTTTTGACTCCTGGCTTTAGTCCAAGATTTGCTGAATCGATTGTCCCCAGCCCAAGGCCTGGCAGCACACCAGGTGGTAGCAGTATGCTCCAGGACTGCTAACCGTTGGGGTTCAGGAAGTACTGAATGTCACTAGGAGCCAAGGGATAAGATATTGGCTCTAAGAATACGCCCCAGTGACCTACTGCCTCCAACTAGATCTAGCTCTGAAAGTTTCCTCACTCACCAACAACGGTGAAGTATGAATCCAACAGTGGATTAATCCACAGATTAGATCAGAGCCCCCCAGGATCTGCCAGCTAGGGAATAAAACAACAATGCATGGGTCTATATAGGGGAGAGGATTTAGGAAGTGTTCTGAAGGTGATGGGTCAAGAGTTAAACAAAATTGTTCTCATGGAAACAAACAAACAAAAAAATTAAAAGTAAAAAGAAACTAAAAACAACAACAACAACAACAACAAAACACAACCCCAGACCATCCAATACCCAATAAGGATGATGCAAACTATTTTGAATAAGCAGAATATCCCTTGGGCAAGCGATGTAAATTTATTGGAGCGGCCACAGTATGAGGTGCTGAGGATCAGTGCCGCTGAGCAGTGATGGGGCTGTGTCTGGACCACACAGAGCAAACCTGGAAAAATAAACTCTGTGTGTAACGGAGCCGGATAGAGAAGGAAGGGACAGAACCCGGCGTAGGGGCTAGCAGGAGGCAGGCACTATTCCCTCTGTGTTCTTCTTTTCTCCAAGCCTCTAATGGGTCACAGTTTATGGATATTTACAGAGTCAGAACCTGGACTCAGGTTGCAACTTGCCCAGACCCACAAAGCAAAGTCAGCATAGACAGTCATTAGGATCCGAGCCCTCCTCTAGACAGGCTGGTGTCCGCCTAGAATCCCAGGCTAAGGGGAGTTAGGTCTTCCAGCGAGAGGTGAGAGAGAGAGTCTGTAACAGATGCAAGAGGAGTGACACTTCAGGTCATGGACTTCAGAGATGGGCTCCAGCCATGGATTGCAGAGCCAGCCCAAACCATCATATCCAACCCCGGGGTTATGGAGCAAAGCGGTGTGTAGGGCACGTGTGTGAGCTCATGGGGCAGGAGCAAACTGGAGGACGCGGGACCTTGAAGAGCTCATGAGGTCTGTACACGTGTGGAAAGCAAGAGAACTTTGTATGGGGATTGAGAGATCACAGCCTGAACCATGACTGGCAGGGTGGGGTTGACTAGCAAGATGTGGTTTGTTCCTACTCAGGGTGAAGAGATGGACATTTTGAAACCACTCCCTCCCAGATTTTTAGAAGTAGCTCATGATAATTGCAAAAAAGGAACCCTCAAAAGGATAGAAATGCTTTAATTAAATATAAAACTTTATCCATCTATTTTCTGGGTTTCTCCTGCTGGACTGTGCTATGAGCACTTTGAAAAAATAAAGCATACTCAAGATTCAACTGTATCTATAATTTCACATCCTTCCTCTTTTCTTGTTTACTTAAGAAAATATTGGGAAACTTTGACTTTCCTGATATATTTTGCAAGAATATGGATTTTCATGGCTACACAGTACTCTCTGAAGGATTCTCAAATTCTTTCTTGGCCTGTAAATATGTCAACCTGTGCTGAAAGATGAGGACTGTGGCTCTCACGAAGGCCCCCTCGGAATCCTTTGGTCCCCAAGAGCCCATCACCTTGGTCCTATCAGCTTCTTAGTGGAGATGCAGAGGGAAAAAGAAGGAAGCCTATTTGTGCTGTTGGAGGAAAAGAAAAAGGAGGAGGCATTCTTCTCAATGAATAAGTGTGGAAAAGCAGAAAAACACGGGGGGTAGAAGGAGCTGGCTTCTGTCCTGGATCTGACTTTGAACCCTAGGTCCACCTCTTTCTAGCTGATCTATCTTGGGCAATGTGATCCACTGCTTCTGCCTGAGGAAACTTAAAAGCTGACAATTTTTTGGTCTTGCTTGCTGTGAATCCAAAGTTCCTTTACACATGGCAATTGTTCAAGATTCTGAATTTCATGAGAGAAGTGAGCAACTGTCCAAGGTTCTGAATGTCACACAAGAGATGACCTAGCATGGTAGTTTATTTCTCTCTGGAGGATAAAACCAGACTGCCTTTCAAAAACAATTCAACACACACACACACACACACACACACACACACACACACACACACACACACACACATACACACACACACACATGCATAATGAGCTTTCCCCACTGTGAGTGCTAATCTTTCTGCAAATGGATTCAAACTGTCACCCCATGGGACAGGATCAAAAAGGGCTCTGGTTATGTGTCAGTTATCTGATAATGATCATTCTCAACAAGGAGATGGATTAGAAACTGCATCTCTTCCTTCCTTTTTAAAATGTGTGTAGAACGCACGTGTGTGTGTGCATGCCTGCACATGTACCTGAGTGCAAGTGTGTGGGTGTGTGTGGGGTTACTGAGGCTGATATCAGGAATCATCCTTAATTGCTTTTTACCTTATTAATTTGATGTTAGGTCTCTAATTAAACCTAGGTAACATTTCTATGGCTATTCAAGCTAGCCAGTTAGCTCTGCAGATTCCCAGGGTCTACTTCCCAAGAGAATTAGAGGCAAACTTCGACTGCCTATTCAAGTTTACATGGGATCCAGGAATCCAAACTTCAACCATTTTGTTTGTAAGGCAAGAGCTTTAACTCCTGTGTCATTTCTCAAGATCCAAAAACTTTGTCTTGTAGTAGTACTTCCAGATGTCTGAAGCAGGCACGTTGGAATGTCATTGCCATTAGATAGTATTTTCTTCAGTCTTCTGCTTGTTGTGTTTATAGTGAGTTCTGTATGTGTGTGAAAGGTAGCCTGGCTTCTCCCTATAGAGAAAAGAAAACTACATACACAGATAGCTTCTTGTATGACATGCAGAACCCTGAACAATTGCTACTCGTTAAAAACTGTGGGCTCACACCAGGCAAGAAAAGAAAATTGTCAGCTTTTCTCTCTTCAGGCAGGAACCCAAGTTTATACAGATGGAAAGAAGTGGACTGGGGCTTGGAACTCAGATCCTGAAGCAATCTCCCTCCCTACCACACTTCTCTGCTCTTTCACACTGATGTATTATGGGAAAAATTCTTCCTGTTTTCTTCTAAACCTGTCATAGTTATATATATTCCATTGTTGACCATGACAGGTTATATATAATGAGGTATGTAATGGTATCTCATGTGCTTTCAACATGGTTGAAAGATTTCTATCATCTAGTGACACAGAAAATACAAGCAACCACCATACCAGTTTGCTCTGTATGTATAGCACAGGCATAGCACAGTGGACAATGCAATACTTTGCCTCTGGGTTTTAGTTTTCAACCTAATCCAGGCTATCCCAGGCCAGCCTCAAACTTGCAAACTTATACTCATCTTGGTGCCTCATTCTCTCACGTGCTGGGATTACAAGTGTTGGCCACAGTGCCTGGCAGTACATAATACTTGATAATGATAATAAACGAGCATGATAAAGCTCACCTAATCACTACACTACACTTTCTGTCCCAGTTTTGGAGTCTGATTTACATAAAAACAAATTTACTGTAAAACATTGTGTCATGTTACACCAGCAGCTTTGTACATTCATACACATCATGTCTCTTGGTCGTATCATTTTCTCTTGCACTTGTCTAAATCTCACATTGTTTTGTCCACCACAATGCTAGAAGCCCATGCAGCTGAGGTGTGTTGTGGGTAAATACATTCTACAATGTACTCACAATGACAAATTTTCCTAGTGCAGCATTTCTCAGAATATACCTTAGCCACTAATGACTGTGATACAACTTATGGTGGAAGTTGCAGCGGAGCTAGAGATTCAGAGCCTGTTATAGACATGTAGGTGTCAATTTGGCAGTTACAGACTTTAGCTCTGGACACATTTGTAAAAATTAGCAGGAACCTGTCTAATCGATGGTGAAGGTCCAGCTCATGTTGGGTGACACTATTGGCTGGGCAGTAAATAAGATGGAGGGAGCTGGCTCGGTAAAGTGTGGAACAGTTTAGCATATTTGGACAACACACTGTCTGAGGCTTGCTCCTCTCTCAGCAGTTTTTGAGGACATGGTGTGGCCAATTCCCTCAGTTCCTGATGTTGGCATGAGCTCTCTTGCCAAGCTAGAGTAAGAGCTGTAGCTGAGACTCATAAGCCAGAAAAAAACTCCTTTGTTCTCCCCCACCCCAAGGCGATTTGTCATGAATTTATTGGCAACATGCAGGCACGCTGCAAGAGCTCCATCATCATCAAAGGACTCCATTTGGGATTTAAGCCAGCATTTTAGAAGATTGGCAATAGGGAAGGAAATACAAAGGACTTTTAGGTTAACTGTAGTTATCAGAGAATTCAAAGGAATGAAGTTCTTTCTTCTCCTCATTGTGGCTTTCTGAGCCATTTGCCTCCCTCCCACATTCACTTCCTGAGTCATATATTGCCTCATTCCATCCATACAGCCATCCTAATACATAGACTCTCTGATTGCCATTGCAAAGACGAAGGGAAGGAGGCTCAAAGAATGAAACCACTTACTTAGAATCATAAAGAGTGGCTCTTTCGTGGTCATTATTCCTTTTATCACTCCAGATTATAGCCACAGACCTATTCCCATGAACAATGGCTGCACTGAAGTCCAGAGTGGGGTTCTCGGTCATTGTCTACCTCCTCATGCATTCAGTCAGAGCAACTGACTTCTCCCTAGGTGCAGAGACAGTACCTATCTCTGCCAGGACCTTGATTACTGAGGTCAGATCCCAATATCCAGCCAAGGTTACCTTGGGGTGACAAATTGTTCCTTTAGGTTCAAGCTGACTTTAGAGATATCTCTACATATCACTGCTAACTTCTTTGACCTAATGACCCTCAATTTGGTGCATTTTAATGTTTGGAAGAAAAAAATATATTTGATAAAGTGTAAAGACATCTAGGGTTGGGAAATATTTTTGTAATCATATTTAGGAAAAAATGGAAGGAATAACTACTCCCCTTTTAAAGTACAAAATATGCAAATAAGCTAATGACTCGTCAGAAGTCACCAGCTTGGGCAGAAGTAGAGTTGAGGCTTGGGCAGAGTTCCAGACAGTCAAGTCCTAATAAAGCATCTCCTAGGAACCCGTGTTTCAGACACACAGGAGATGCAGAAGGCGCAAGCACCACCCAGGAGAAACACGACTTGGTCTTCTTTACATGCCCAGACCTACAGGTAAACATTCTCAAATGATCACGTAAGCAGTGTGAGATAGAACTGGGCATATGGCTTAGGGATAAAGCTTTTGCCTCACAAGCGAAAGGACCTGAGTTGGGATCTCCAGATAGTACCTAAAAGATGCCCAATGAATTATGGCAGTAATTGCCTGAAATTCTGGCCCTGGAAGGCAAAGCCTGGGAAACCCCAGAGCAAAGCAATAAGGAGGAGATAAAGCAATCCATGATGATTCCTGAGGCTACCCTTGAACCTCCACAGGTTCTTTTGTCCACATGTCTGTACACACACACACACACACACACACACACACACACCACACACACACACACGCACACACACACACACACAAGAAATATGAAATAGATGGTCAACCCACACATTCCTGCTCTTGCAATACTAAGACTCTAAACTGTGTGCATGGGATCTAGCTTTACCCCAGAATATCTCAGAACTGTCAATCATCACCTCTCTGTGCTCACAGGCATCCTCTACAAGGGTGAACACATGTCAAGGAAGGGACCTTGATCCTGCTCTTGACTGCCTGCCGTCTGCATTATCAGACTGGACAGCATCTGGGATTGCTGACCTACAGCTCTCAGAGCTGACTAGTCCAGAGTTCTCACATGGACATCCAAGCCCAACCCATTCCTTTCTGAATCCACATCACTCCCCCTAGAAACCTCCCTTGCCTATCTCCATAGTGGAAACTTCACTGTCTGCTCTCCTTTGCTGCCTTCCTCTCCAGATGCACTATAAACTGCAGCGAAGACACATTTTCTATACCCCCAACTGCTCCAACATCTAGATCAAGGCTTTGTACCTGGCAGGTACTCAATAAATTTGTGTTAAACACAAGCTGTTTTCAGCCATCGTGTTTGGCTTGTCTTCAGCCAAAGTTTACTAGCCTTTGAGAGTAAATGTTTTGAAGGCCATATTTTTCAAAGAGCTCCTATGTGAACCCAGAATTAATAAGCATCTAAATTACAAATCTCACCATGTAGAACAAATTGGATTTCTTTTCATTAATAGCAAGGAAGCAGAAAACAAGCCCGATCCCAGGGGAGGGAAATGAACACAGTTATTCACCATTTTCCTCATTCTTTTTTATCCCATCTATAAACCCATCTTTATTCAATTATGTAGCTCATAAATATGGTCCCTGCATGTCAGAATAGTTAACAAGTGGTCTCCAAAGCCTGAGTCCCTCTGACAGCCCAGCCAGCCTTGCAATGACAGAATCACAGCTCTGGTTCTACGCCTGTTTTAAAAGGAAAGAGAAAGCAACAAAAACAAGCAAAACCCAACCAAGCCTCAAACGATCACGGTGTTCCAATATTAAGATGTGGTGCAGCAGCTTTGTAATCACGCAAATGCTAACTTGGTTTTATATAATCGTACAGGGACCATATTATTGATGACAAAATCCAATCCGTGCAGAAAATCCCTTTATATTTGCCTTCCTAAAAACATATTTGGTTATTTAAGAGGCCCAGAGTTTTTGCATACATCTGTGTGCCTAAAGAGCAATGATTCTTCTCCAACAAAGATAATGTGAATATTTGAAGAATCCCATTTCTGTCTTGAAGTTTTTCTTGTAATATTCCTATTTCTGATAGGAGGCTGGGTGTGGCTGGGGGTGTTGCCTCCTAGATTCACGGCCTCCAGTTAACCTCATGTCCCTGAGCACAGAGCAGAAGGGAGGTACCTTGTAAGTTTTAAGTTGCCTATTTTTAAAATCTACAATGTGTCTTGTCTGCAGTGGAAATGCTTAGAAAATGTGGTCGAGGAATCCCTAGGGTCAACAATCCTTAGGGAAAAAATTCAGAAGTCAAGGCTGTCTGTGAAATTATGTGATGATGCTTTTTTCTGTTTTCACTCAAAGTTTCAAGAATGCCCAGAGAAGTTTTACAAACACTTCATGAGGCCTACAACTGCAGTAGCCCAAATGGAAGAGCGGAAATGACGCCTGAGATCTTCTGTTAGGCTGGGCACTAGAGAGATTCAGATTAATGTAAATCAGTGCAATAGTTTTCATAAGAGTTGCCTTGTTTACACAAACAGTTATTTTGTGTTATTTACAGTGAAGGTAAAGAGTGGAAAAGGTAAGTAAGTGCTTTAAAAATATTCAGTTTCTTAAAGGATTGAATAGCAACAGCTATAACTCCAGGATGGACAGTTTATGGATATACGGGGAAGGGGGGTTGTGATGAAATTAGCATTTGAGCAGGTGAATTCTGTAAAGTAGATTGCTCTCTCCAATGTGAGTGGACATGATCCAATCTGAAAAGGGCCTGAACACAATAAAAAGGTAGGTGGAAGGAGGAACAAACTTCCTTTTTGTTTCTTGTCTGCCTGCTTGATCCAGGACATTGATCTTTCCTTGTGTTTGGACTGAGATGTCTGCCATCAGCATATCTGGTTTGCAAGTCCTCAGTTTTCTGTTAACCTCCAGGAAAGGAAAATTGGTGGGATTTCAGGACTGCCATGATGGCATAAGTCAATTCCTTATACTAAGTCTCTTGGTGTGTGTGTGTGTGTGTGTGTGTGTGTGTAGGTGCGTGTGTAAAGACCTCTGGAGAGTTCAAGTCTACGCTAGCCCAGTGAGAAAGGCACTTGCTCGCTAATCTGGGCAACTTGAGCTTGATTGCTGAAGGTCCATATGGTACAAGAAGAGAATTCTGAAAGTTGTCCTCTAACTTCTCACCTATGCATCATATTCTCTTTCTTTCTCTCTCTCTCTCTCTCTCTCTCTCTCTCGAAAAATAGTTTCTTATAATAATTTTAAGGGTCTGGAAAGGATCCAAGAACAAGAAGCACAATCACCCCTATAGGCTCCTACCTGCCCTTCAAGGGCCTTCGCTGCTCCTGCTCAGCCTTCAGACCATTTGCAGATGCCCTCCTGGGGCAGACCTTTCAGATGCCCTCCTGGGGCAGCTCTCAGAGCACCTTCCCTGCCAGGCTCTGAATTGTGCTGATTCCCTGGTATCATATTTGGAGGTTTCCTCATCTAGTTCACAGTGCCAATGCTCCAAATTAGGGCTAAAAAGTTTTCATCTCTGCATCCTTAGTGCTAAAGAGAAGCCTTGGCACCCAGAGAGAATTTAGCGAACGCTAAAGGAAGAAGCAGGAGAAAGAAGCGACGCTGAGAGGTGTTAACAGACAGACAGCCAAGATGGCCCGCAACACTCGCAATCACAATGATTCATCGAATACCTGATCTGTAACTAAGGCTTGGGTTCTTATACTCTCTCATGCATTAGAGCTCCTTGAGTTATTTATTAAGTGACAGATGTTGACATCCTTCCCCAGAGATGACTAAATAGCACACTCTACACAGGTGGGGGATAGTTGAGGGAAGAGAGATTACACTCTGGCAATGGCTGTCAGTAAGGAAGCCAAGAGCTGTAGATTTCTGAGTAGAAAGAGGAAACATTGACAGATTATTTACAAATTAGAAGCAGTTCATTTCCATCTAAAGAAAGGCTATATACAAAACTATCACCATATGTGGCATCCTCCCAGTCATTCAAGAAAAGCAAACGAAAATTCCCTTAGGGAACCAACATGCGGGTTGGCATAGCTCGCATCAAGTTCTAGAATGAACTGGCCATGCGAATCAAATCATGAGGAAACTCAGAACCATGCTAGAAATCTGGTGTAAACTTGGGGGGTAATGATTGTCAGAAGAACTGGGTTGTCTCTGTAATTCAGCTTCCTGTCCTTAAATAGGTATGACTTTTGGCAATACAGGGTAAAAGTGGGGTGTAGGTTAACTGGAGAAAAGCCAATGATAAGGGGCAGCACAGAGCCACAGTAGGGAAGACAAGGAATTTGGATGGAAAGACCAGTGCACGCTCCTTCACACTTGGCGAAGGGCTTCATTACACTTGGCCAGCACGGACTGCTGCCAATGCATTACACTTGGATTTGAGCAGGAATTTTCTCTGTGCACATGTATGCAGATACATGCATGTTATGATCAAGAATGGTGGCCTACTATAAGGATAGAACTTAACACGTAACTTAGTTTCAAATTTCAGCTGATCTCTTAAACATTTTCTGAGTAAAGACTCCTGCAAGTTTGGTGAAGAAAGAGATGTGAACTTTAGGTAATATAATCATTCGAGTTGGAATCGAACAAGCAAGAGTTATACAACCCCTTCTTGTCAGGACAGGGCCTGTATCCATTCAGATGGTGTATAGACTACAATCATTGAGAAATGGGCTCTGGAGAAATCTGGGAAGGCTTCCTGTTGGAGGGAGCACTTGTCACTGGGCTGTCAGGGAGGACTGTTGCTTTGCTGATAGGGAAAAAGTGGCATCTCATGTTTTGGAGGGACTAAGTGCACACTTAGCCAAGGCGCATTGTGTGGTCAGTGACATGCTTGTCCTAGGAGTCTGCTGGAGAGACTGTACAAAATCTTTTATCTCCAAGGGACTGCAGATATTTCTTTACAGCTCATTCCCAGATCTTAGTGGAATGGAGAGATTCCCTTGCCCTGAATCCTCCTTTTTCTTTACTTCAGCTCCGGTGCACCCATTCCTGCCTCTTGAACCATAGAACAGATTTGTCCTTCCCTGCAGGTGACACGTTATGTTCTGATTTCTTGTGTGTTCGTCTCCTGGCCTCTCCCATCTGCTGCACCGCTGGGCGTGAGCTTTTTCAGGAAGCGCCTTAGCCTCCATGGGCCAAATAAGGATTTTGTGAATGAATGAGCAGCAGCATGAGTTTCCTTGTGTGATCCTGGGCAAGTTCTCTCCCCTCCCTGGTGTTGGCTGCTGGTCTGTGATTCCCTGTCGCACTCTGCCTCGCAGCACGAGGCAGGGGCCCCTTAGTCCAAGCTTCTTCGTTGCGCAGACCTTCCGCTCTGCACAGCTAGTTCCTGGCACGAAGCCTCCTCACTCTGCCAGACTCGCTGCACTGTGGCTTTTCCTGCCGATCTCGCGCTGCCCCTGCGTATTCTCGGCGTTCTTACCAGCGCGTGTACCGCAGCTATGTGCACCTGCGCTCTGTCCTGATTCCAGAGCCTCTGGGAGGGTGTCAGCCAGTATGAACAGTGGTCACTGTTATTATCCCTCTCGTGGACATTCTATTCCCGAATTTTCAACGATTGTATGTAGACTATCTCCTTAAATTTGTACAACAGTCCAGTAGGATTTTTTTTAAATGAAATTTTTTGCAGACGAATCATATAAGACCCATCTTTACAGATGAGGAGACTGAGGCTCAGAGATATTAAATGATAGGACTAAGGTCACTTAGCATGCATGTATCAAGGATAGGAACTGCACAAAGAGCTGTCTAAGTTAAAGGCAGGAAGTTTTCTATTCGCTTGTTTTTCATATTATCCTAATTCTTAGCATAGTGCCTAGAACACAGTAGAAATTTGAGTAAATTGTGCATAAATAACCAAATGAATGAATAGATGAATATGAAGCATAGTGACAGAAGAGTTCATGACAGGATTTGGAAGTGCCATGTGTCTATGAGAGACAGAGAGAGAGAGAGAGAGAGAGAGAGAGAGAGAGAGAGACAGAGAGACAGAGAGACAGAGAGAGAGAGAGAAAACACCATAAACTGTCATACAGCTTCCGGGAGCCTCAACTCCACCTCTGCTAACTGGTCACAATTCAGATGGATCCGTTGGAAACTGTGGCCTGTAGAAAATTATGGTCTATGAGCTAAGAATGGCTGATAACATTTTTAGCTAGAAATTTTAAAACAAAAATGAACCTTTCACAGAAATAGTTGCTTAATTTATCTCTTGACCCACAAAGCCACAAATAATTGTAATCGGGCCTTTTATATTAAAAAAAAAGTCTGCTGACTGCAACAGTGCACATGGATTCCTTTACAAACTTACTTTGAGAATTAAGACGTTCTAAGAAATGCGCTTCTGTATATGATCATTACTACTAGCTGTGATTGCGACTACCAGCTGCAAACATGGGTGACTTTTTCCCAGTCCTCTTTCCTGTTTCCAGGCAGTATCCGGAGATTCTACCTCCTGTGTGGCTGCAGGACATCTGTGCTGGATCAAGCTTCAGAATCTGCAGTTTTTACAAGGACTGGGACTGGCTGACTAGCCACCACACTGGCCTAAAACACTTGGCAAGTGCACAAATCGAATTGTGTCCAAATGCTTCTTAATTAGTGGAAAAATTCCTAAGTTAATTACTCTAAGTAATTCCCGGGAAGCCTCTCAGAAAGGAGCAGTGGAGGGCCCGAATCTTACCAGCAGTATCTCAGCACGTGGAGGAAGGGCTCCGGATGGCCGCTGCTCACCCCGTGCCAGCTAGTGGTCTGCCCGTCCGTCCCTCCAGCAGAGCTCAGCAGGCCTGTCTGAAGTATGAGTCTTTCCAGTTCTACTGGCTTGGCATCTGCTTGCTCTTGGTTGCCCTCCTGGACCTCGGTTGTAGAGCTATAAACTTGCTAGACCTTTTCTGTCTACCTAACCAGGAGAGTGTCAACAACCAATAGGAAGGTAGATATGACACAGTGCCTTTGCACAATAGAAATGAGCCAATGGTGGTTAAAGAACAGATAAAATAAAAATAAAATAAAATGCTTTTTTTTTCTTACATTACAGAAGGCCAGAGCCTGATACTACAGAGAAAAATTAACAGTTTGTTTTGATTAATTCAACAATATGTATTATGCTTCTATTGATGGTCATTAACAACACAAAGATTCAAAAACATATAGAAAAGCACACTAAAAGGCAAATGAATTCCAAAGCATTTGCATTATAGAGGATGGACCAAGAAGTAGTATTAACTTATTTAAAAATCTCTAATGAAATAAAATAATCAACACTGGTTGGAAAAGGTGTGAACTTGGAATCTGGCTGCCGCATTTGAAAAAATACTCAGTTTGCTGGAATCAAAGAAGACGACCTGTTGGAACATCATTTTCCACTCTGGAATGAGTCTGATGTGGGCAGGAGTGATAAAGGAATTATGAGATTATCATTTGGTTCAACTGTCTAGAGGACAACTTACCAATATCCATCAACACTTTAAATCTGCCTGCCATTTGAAGCTAGGAGGGAGTTTGACAGGTGAGATAAAGGGTTGTAAGGGAAAAGGAAGGGGGGATGGGATTGGGGACTGGCTAATGTGTCGTAAATTCACTAAATTTATGTATGTAATACTGAAAAGTAAATAAATAAATAATAAGCAAAGCTATCTGTCCCATCTTTATGAACTTCCCAAAGTAAATGGTGTAGAGTGTCAACGCAGTGATATAAAGATTTTCTTCAGGTATAGACAAGTAAGGCTTTCAGACATTCAGAATAGAAGGATAAGACCAAAGGTCTTTCCAGGTCTGAATATAGTTGAAAGAATTTCTCATTGAAGGTCCAAGAAAAGAGGACTGAGCCTGAAGAACAGCTAGTAATTGAGTCAGGTACAAGGGTGCAGAGTGGACGAGGGCGAGGCACAGTGTGGAGGGGTCCCTGGCAGAGAAGAGTTAGGACAGGTATTCTTCCAGGAAAAAAGAATTGGGATCTTTACATCACCTCTAAAACAAAACTAAAGTTCAGGTAGACTAAAGATTTGTGTGTAAACACCAGTACATAAACGATGAGCAAAAATATGGGTGAGTGTTTTTATAATTTTGAGGTAAGAAAGACACAGGCTTCTCTGTAAAGGAAAAAAGTCTATAATGATCATGTTGAAAGGTAAAATTTAAAACTCAGAGAAATAACTTATGTAGTGGATGAAAGGTTGAAATCCCTGTATACAAACTGATTTCAAAGCCATAGGAAATATTCAGTATCTTAGGAAAAAAACTGACACAGAAATACATAACATCCTGAAGAAATATGAATAGCCAATAAAGACTCAAGGATGATAATATTTTCACCCTGGCTTCTAATAAAATGAGCATAAAAAATAAAGGCATCAATTTTTTTCCTGGAAAATTGGAAAAATAATATATACAAAAGCAGATACTGCTAGATTTCTGAAAGAGGTTAAAGATGGTATGGTGGATTGTCCTTCCCCAAATGCATATGCTGAAAGTCTAACCATCAGTGTGAGGCTCTTCAGGCTCTCAGGTTATGAGGTGGGTCCCTTGAATGTCTTTAGGACACAGGAAGGACACTCAAGGGCCTGTCATACTCTTTCTTCCATGAGCAGATAAAGGTCAAGCTCCAGTTTTCAACCCCAAAACGAGTCTTCAGTAAAACCCTGGTGTGCCCATACCTGTATCATATCCTCCTAGCCTTCACCTGTGTGGACTCTAGTGGTCTCTCATTGCAACTCCAAGTGACTAATGCTCACATAACCAGGTGTTGACAGACTCATGACATGCTGGGGTAGGAGTTGAAAACTGAAACCCCAGTCTCACAGAGTTCCTGTCTGCCTATTGGCTAAACACAACAGTGACAATTAGCAACCCACGCTGTGAGAAATGGATTGGATAGAGTGAAAATGCTCAGAAAACTGTGAAGTGCTTTGCACAAGCAAGGAATTCAGCTGCTCTGCTATTGCCTGGAGGAGTTTGATGTATGAGCTGAAGTCAGATTCTTAAGTAATGGGTTTTCAACAGTTCCCATCATTAACTCCGTTTATTTCTGTTCCGCGAATAAGTCAAGCTTATTTCAAGCCTTTGTATCTTGGCATCTGCTGTTCCCTTTCCCTCTTTGGTCAATGGCACTAAGGACTACCTGCCCTTTGCTCAGTTTTTT
This sequence comes from Typhlomys cinereus, assembly GCA_023101885.1. NCBI lineage: Eukaryota > Metazoa > Chordata > Mammalia > Rodentia > Platacanthomyidae > Typhlomys > Typhlomys cinereus. The sequence continues at coordinate 583,168 of JALPQD010000002.1, forward strand.
TGGATCCAGTCTCTCCTCCTCAAAGAGGCCCTTCCTGACACTTCCTGTGCACAGGCCTCTTTCCAGAAGAACTGGCTACTTCCTCTGTCTTGTCCTGCTCTTACACCATGGGGTGTATGGGAGGACGCGGCTCCTGAATGAGCTCCTGGTCATGCTCCTGGTCACGCTCCGTGACAGCCAGCACTCTCTTGGCACTCATGAGATTCCAGACGTTCTTCTGAGCCCCCTAAACTCATTCCCACAGCAGCCTGGTAGGGTTACTCTGATTATGTCTGCTTTGTTTTTTAAAGTATTTATTTATTCTGTGTGTGTGTGTGTGGTGTGTGAGAGAGAGAGAGAGAGAGAGACAGAGAGAGAAAGAGAGAGAGAGACAGAGAGAGAGAGAGAGAGAGAGACAGGGCACTCTATGTGTTCGTGGAGGACAAAGGGTGATTTTAGAAATCAGCCCTCCCTTATCTAGGCTTTGTTCTGGGTTCACAGGCTTCATATCATAGGACTGAAAGTGTAGGCCACTGCCATTTCCACCTGGCATTTTTGCATGAGATCTTGGATTAGAACTTAGGTCCTTCTGCTTTTGATAGAGGTTTAACCCCTGAACCATCTCTCCAGACCTTATGTCTGTTTCAAAAGTGAGAAAACCAAAGTATAGAGATATCTAGTACCTTGCACACATTTATTCAGTGATGGTATCAGTCTGGAAACACACGGATTCTGGAGGAAGAATCACATGAGGCTCTTCTTACATGTTCCCACTTCTGCACCTTCTTCGATGCCAGGAGAATAACTCATAAAACATTCATGATTCTCCTTGTCAAACACGCAAGACAATAACACATTCTTGCCTCTCTTTCAGGGGTGACCACATAATTTGCTCTGCCCAGCAAAATGAGGGCAGAGTGGCACATCATTGTAGGGTGGATGCCTTAAGATCCAGGGAGTGCTATGTCACCTCTCACTTGATTTTCTTAATGATACAGGGAATATCAACATGGAGCTCTGAGTAAAAAGATTTAGAGGAAACATGTTTGGTAGGCATGGATCATGAGAAAAATACTCCCTTGTCTAAACCTTCTTGGGATTAATAATTTAGCCCATCAAGACTAAGTTGCTTTTTACTTTAACTGCATATTTTCTCCACTGGGAGAAGATACTTTCTCCTTCTATTTACCCACCCTGATATGGTAAGATCATTACTTCATTCTCACCATAAATGAAAAATGAAAAAGTAAAGTCTTTTGGTTGTAAAAACCATTATCCATTTCCCCATACTTTGGTACCTCAGAGATCTTGAGCCAGACCGCCCCATCCTCCCCTGCCAAGGGAAGATGTGTGAACGCAAGCTCTAAGTTAGAGTTTTCTGTGAAACAGAGGGGGAAAATGGGCTTTATTGACCTTTGGTCTTACATTCTTCCAGTGAGTTTGGTCTGTACCTCAATAGTTGATTCTGAAAATTCTTAAGTCTTCAAGACCAAGGCACGGACACACACACACACACACACACACACACACACACACACACACACACACGGTAAAATACCGTGGAAACGAAGAGTTAGGTCTTGCTCAAGATTCGGGCTGTGGACATACATTCTTGTACCCACCCAGCCCAGGATGGAATTAGCCAGGTGCTTCACATCATTCGTCCTGAAATGCCTGTCGTTTGGTAAGTTCATCAGTGTTACTCTTGTCTTTCTGAATGAGAGCCTCGGGACCCTCTTAAATCCTTCTCTCCTTGCCCACCTCATCATGCAAGTTCTTGGAAACCCTCCTACTAAATGTCTCGTGCTCTCATCCTTTCTGTTGTTGCCCGAAGTCCTCGCCATCTCGGGGCAGCTTAGTCAAGCTCCAGGGCCTTGTCTCTGATATGTCTAAAGAGAGACACCCACAAGGGATCATATACAAAGCAGGTGCCAGAGTTACTCCCACAACACATCCATGGAGAAGGGGAAGGCCTACTGAGAGTGGCCCTTCACTATTGACTAGAGGTTGTTACTGCTACCCTCTTTCTACTGCTTCACTACCCATCACTAAGGGTTCGGCTGTTTGTCAGCCCAATAAAGTACCTTCAAGTATCTCTTCACAACCCATTTACTCCAGGAGACCCTAATTACTTTCTCTCCCTGAAGTGTCAGCATGTACCAATGCACTGAGAATGTGTTGTTAAGGAAAACGAGGGAAGAGAATCAGGTGCAGCTCTGGTTTTCTTTGTTGGGCTCTCCTGTCAATGTGCTACTTGAATTCTGTGCCCTGGTAGCTTTTGTATCATGCCTCTTGCAGCCCATGGGGACAGCTTCCTAAGTGCTAGGCATTTAGGACACCAATGATTCCAGGCCAACCACCAACTGCATGTTCTGCCCCCATTGTTTCTGTAGATGACTGAGCACTCAGTAATTGCTCTAAGTTGAAGGCAGTAGTTCTTCAGTAACTACCATTTGAAGAACTCCTTAAGATTTTTAAGCACAGATACCCACATTAGCTCAGTGCAGTGTTCTAGCAACCCTGAGAGGGATGTGTCATTACACTCACCAGGTTTAGTAAATGATACAAAGGAGCATGAGAGAGGGCAAGCAACTTGCTTGATATCACTTGCCTATCAAACGTTGGAAAATAGATTTGCATCTGATTCCATATCCTAGCATGATTCTCCTCTCTAGATATACTTCCAATAGGCCCCAGAATTGCTGGGGTATCAGGAGGTGAATCTGTAGGTTCTGAGAGGGGTATCAGTTTATTCATGTACTTAGGAGATGTGCATGCCCAGCAGTGACTAAGTTGCTCAGAACACAGTGGCAGGCAAGATAGTCACCTCTACTGCAGAGGGCCTGTTTCAAACAGAAAAGGAATAAGCATCAAGGACACAGCTAACTAGGAGAACCAAGATGGCCTAACTGCAGTAGTGCTATCTGGGTAGAAGAAGGCAGCAGTACTCTGGAGCGCATACAATTGGCTCAGCCATCTTGAAGGGCGAAGAGAGGACGGAGGGTGTGAGGGTTGTAAGCAAGGGAAAGAATGGCTTGGTAGAGAGAAGCTTGGAGGCAGGCCCCCCAAGAGGTCATGGGGTGGTTAATGAGGCTGTAGAGGGGTTGCTGTTTCTCACCTTAAAGCTGTGGGAGAGTCTTGGAATGAAATTAAACACAGGAGAAAGATGATCTCAACTTTTGCTTTGGAAAGATCCTCCAGTTTTAAGTAGAGAATGCGCTGAGATGTAGAGTGAGAAGAGGGACACCATTTAGGGGGTTATTGGTGATGGATAGTGTAACTTGGGGATACAGTACTTGCCTAGCATGTAGCATGTATGAGGCCTTAGATTCCATCCTTAGCATTGACCCAACAAACAGAACCCCAGCCCCAAAATGTTAAAAACCCATGAGGCCTCTCTAGTGAGAAAGGATATGCTAAAATCGTGGAGAGTGTAAACCAATTTGAGTTGTATTTGAAATAGAAGCTGCTAAGATTTGCACTTTGGTGTGGATGGGCAGGAGGAAGTAAGGATGCTTCCGATGGGAGTGATGCACTTACCAAATGACAGGCACTTCAGATTAAGAGACACCGAGCTGCAGTGGGAGAAACGGGCCAGCCCTTCTCTTACATTTGACTCAAGATGCTTGTGACGTGACAATGCCACAGAGGTATCAAGGAGAATGTACAAGCCTGGAATTCATGAGGGGCCTGGTCTGGAGAGTGTAGACGTCATCCACGTAGTGATAGGGCCGGAGGATAATTTCAAGAAAAAAATCAGTGAGTCATATGTGTTTCCAACGTGGGGCCCTGTGGAAGAACAGGAGGGAGCACAGGCCACTGGGCAAGACGATCCAAAGAGACAAGGACACCGTGGAGTCTGAGACTGAAACGTCTTTCACAGAGTGTGATAGTTAATCCTGGGTGCCAACTTGACACACCTGGCATTAACTAAGATCAGCTGAGACCACCTGAAGAGATTATCTGGGCAATATAAAGACCAGCCCTAGATCCAAGTGGAACCTCCCTAGATCTCATTGGAACCTCCCAGGAGCAGACCAGACTAAAGGAAACCACAGAACAGGAGACAAAGAAGAAGAGACTCTCCAGGAATCCTCTAGCCTTCAACCACAAGGATGGGAGCGACTTAACCTGACTCCAGTTTCGGCCAGCCAGCCATGCCACCTCCTCCATGAAAGACTGTTTCTCTCCTCTGGAACCGTAAGATGAATAAATTTCCTTTTCCCTCTGAAGTTATTTGACTTTGGGTGTTCTCGCACAGCAATAGCTAAGAGTAACCGTTACACAGAGAAAGGGGCAGAGCACGGCTCATACTGCGATGGTCCAGCAGAGAGCGGACAGGAAACATTTATCTGACTTAGCTTCATGTCAATTCAGTGGTGACCTTGATAAAAGCAATTTCAGCTCTCTGTTAGGGAGGAAGGGCAGACTGGATTGGAGTGGGAAGCAATGGAGAGAGGGAGGAGGTGGGAGCAGGAGAAAGAGCACTTGTTGGAGATTAATAATGGCTAAAATGTTGGGCATGCTCACCAAGGGCCGGGCCCTTTCTATATGCTTTATCTGGATTCACTGATTGAACTTTGCAACAGCTCCCTTTTGAAGATAAGGGTGCTGAGAGATGGAGAGAGAGAGAGAGAGAGAGAGACAGGGAGAGAGACAGAGAAGGGGAGAGGACAGAGGAAGAGGGAGAGAGACAGAGAGAGAGGAAGAGAGAGACAGAGAGAGAGAGGGAGAGAGAGAGAGAGGAGAGAGAGAGAGAGGGAGAAGAGAGACAGAGAGAGAGAGGGAGAGAGACAGAGAGAGAGAGAGGGAGAGAGAGACAGAGAGAGAGAGAGGGAGACAGGGAGAGAGACAGAGAGAGGGAGAAGAGAGACAGAGAGAGAGGGGGAGAGACAGAGAGAGAGGAAGAGAGAGAGACAGAGAGAGGAAGAGAGAGAGACAGAGAGAGAGGAAGAGAGAGAGACAGAGAGAGAGGGAGAGAGAGGTTTTACTGGGAATAATAGTGATAAATTGCTAGAACTACTGGAAGCAGCTGAAGTCAAGATGAAAAAGAGATATTTAACCACTTTTAATACTAGGCTGTTGACTCTATTTGGAAGCAAACAGAATGATCCGATGGAGAGGGTCCTGAGGCCGAGAGCAACCCTGCAGGTGAAAGAATGGCTCTGAGAGACCGAGGGGATTCCTTCCAGAGAAGAATGAAAGATGAGGATGATGCTTCTGGAAATTTTCTGTTTTGTGATGAAGCATTGGGCAAAGGCCAAGACCAAACACAAGCTAGAACTCTGGAGTATCTCAATTGGGGATGATGTTTCCTGTCAGTCATCTATTGGTTGCACCATAAGTGTGTGTGTGTGTATGCATGTGCACGCATGCATGTGTCCAATAGACACACATTTCTCAGAATAAGTGGACTGTCCTCTTTATTGCCATAATACACACAAAGACTGCCTGTATGAGTAACCCATGATGGTTATTCTTGCGTGTTAAATTGACACCCTCTACGATCACCTGGGAGAAAGGTCTCTTGGCATGCGGGTGGGGGATTATCTTGATTGTGATACTTGATGTGGGAGGACCCACCTAAGCGTCCTTAAGATCATTCCCTAAGCAGCATGTATGAGGCGAGCGGGCTGGGTGCTAGCAAGTTTGTGATGTGAGCAGCTTCTTCAGACTCCTGCCGCTATGACTTCCCTGCACTGGTGGACCTGTAATCTGGAATTATGAGCCATATAAACCCTTTTGCCTATTCTGACACATTAGCAGGAAGGTAAACAAGGACACAGACCCAAACTGCTCTTCTACAGTCTGCACCGAAGAATCCCTTCCCAAGTCCTCTGCTACT